>VZTF01005238.1:77584-158868 GCA_013397755.1 Cnemophilus loriae
CACATCACACTCACATCACACTCACATCACACTCACATCACACTCACATCACACTCACATCACACTCACATCACACTCGTCACACACTCATCACACCCCCTGCAGCCCTGGCATCCCGTTTTGAGAACAGATGCAAGAGAAATAAAGGTGGGTCCTTTGTGATTCCTGCCCAAGGAGGTTATTTACAGCCTTGTAACCTGCCTGGTCACCAAAACCCTCCAGCAGCCACTTGGACATGGTGTTTTCATTAAGCATTTATAGCAAAGCAACTGCAATTAAAGATTCATAAATCCTATTCTGTTACAGCACTACCCAGAGCAGGCATTGACCTTGGGTCAACTTTCCTTTCTCTTTTCTTGTTTTCTGAGGACAATAACAAGCTGGAATCAGTTAATCAGTGGAAAGTGTACATGCTGCTTGTCCGTGGGCTTGTCCGAGTGATTTTGGTGTTGGTGGAAGCATTTTGTTTGGGACATGGTATTTGTTGATGGAGGAAGGGCCTGAAAATTAAACTATAAGCTGCAAGTTGGTTTGGGAACATCTCCCAAAAAATCTCGTTTTTACCCTGACTAAGTTCTTTCAGGTAGAAATGTACTTCAGGCAGCTCACCTGAGAGAAAGGTTGGTGGGTGCAAGGAGCTGAACCCTGGGTTCCCAAAATGCCTCCTCCCCAAAATGCTGCTCCCATCCAGAGATGCCAGTCAGTGCTGCTGGACTGTGTCCAAACACTCATCGGAAGGAATTTCAGGAGCTGTTTTGTTCTGGAGGGACATCACACCCCAACCCAGCAATTGCTGAACGCATTCATTCATCTCCAGTCAGGAAATTTCACTGGAAAGGGCATTGGAAGCAAGGAGTGAGTTTGGAGATGTGAAATTATCTGGTGAAATGATGGCATTGGAAGCATCAAAAAGAACTTGTCATGGTTGGGTATGTCCGGATTTCACAGAGCATTTGGAAATGAAGTCGTGTATAAATTCCCAGTGTCAGAGTCCCCATGGGACTGGGCTTTTTCCCCAAGACTTTACAAGCACTTTAAGGAGAACAGAATTTGCCCTTTGTGCCACAAACTGGTCCAAGCCACCCGGGCTCAGCCCAGCTTGAGCTCTGCCCTTTGGGAAGGAGGAGGGCGGGACTGACCCCTTCGTTTGGTACGACTTCACCAGCTGCTACACTGCGAATCCTTAAAATTACACCTGCAAATTCCCATTTACTCATCGAGGGAGTGAACAGACTTCAAACCGTTTCAGCACTTCGGAGAAGTCAGTGTTTCAGCATAACCATGTTTTGGCTCGGAGAGAAGTCCTGATCAATCCAAGGATGTATTTTCCCCTAATCTTTCAGCCCTGGAGTGTTTTTCCCCCTCTCTGGAAGCCGTGAGCACGCTCAGGCTGTGCCGCACACCCACAAATGCTCATTTGCAGAGGGTGGTTGACAGTTTCCGGAGCGGTGACAGAAATGTGTGGGTCACAGATGAGCTTTGCTATATTTGGTGAACTCCAGCACAGCTGGCACAAAGTTCTGCCTCTCCAAGGCTGGGGAGACGGGGTTTTGCTGGAGCAGGAGAGCAGTGGGAGCTGGGACAAGGTTTGGAACTGAGATTTCAGATAGAAACGATTTGGGACGTGAGTTTTGTGCAAAAATGCTCCTGTGAATCTCACGTGAAAAACAGCCCCCTCCCCATGAATATTGAACCCTCTGTGCACAAAACCCCCTCGTCCTTCTCTCCACACTTGGATTCCCCAGGGTTTCAGGGCTGAGGGGGGTGAGCTGCTCAGACCCAGCTCTGTAACGCTCTCCCCGCACCGCAGGATCCGCGTTTTGCCCACCAAACCTCAGCACGGAGCGTTTCCCTGCTGTTTGTGCCCAGGCTGCCTCTCCCCAGGGAGCAGCGATAACGTTTTGACTTGTGACAGATGCTTCCTTCACGAGGATATTTTCCAGGCTGACTTTTCCCCAGCCACCTCATAAAAATAAGGTTTTTTATTTTTTTTCGTTGGAAACGAGCTGTTTGAACTGGCGGGGGCTGCTGGAGGCGGCTGGGGCATCCTCTAAAATATGCCTTGTGATTAAAAATGAAAAATTGAATTCCAAAGTAATTAACGTGTGTGTTATTGGATGTACGCTGATGATTACATTATAGAACTGGTTATCAAAGGATTACAGTTAAGAGGTTTAATATTCTCCAGCTGATCCTGGAGCAAATTAATCTGCTCTGACCTTTACTGTTCTTTGTTATGTCACCAGAGTATCATTTGAGCTACATCATCCCTTACCCCTCTCAGGGAAGCTAAAACAGGCAGGAATTTCCGAAATTTGGCTTTTAGGGCAAAGATTATCTGAGCAAAGCTTTGCTGGTTCATCGTAACTGATCAGCTGAGAGATGTAGATCTGAATGGCAAACTCTGGAATCTCTGCAAGGCTTGGTGTTAGAACAACAAAAAAATGTGCAGAAATCCATTCCCCGCACGAGGATTAGGTTCAGTACTGGATGAAATGGGAGCTGTGGGTGCCATGTAATGTGTTAAGTGTCCTCTCCCTAAAAACAAAGCAAATTCTGAGGCCAGTCCTTCGAATCCATCAGGTTCAATCCCTCAATATCCAGGTGAAACCCCCCCAAGGAAGAATTTCTGCATCTCAGTGCAACCTCCCATGCCATGAGGTCATTCCCAGCAGGGTGGATTAAAGCCACGCTCCCTCAGTCCCCCAGATTCCAGCTCCACGGATAAGGAGAGCTGCACCACCACGGATTGCTGAGCTTTTTGTCTGACTCAGCAGAGAACAAAAGGCTGAGCCAGTTAAACCACCGACATCTGCTCCTTCCGTACTTCTGCTCGTGTCCACGGGAAGGAATTTTCACAGCTCTCCCTTACTGCTGTCAGAAGAGCACAGCAGTCATGGATCAGGGCTGGAAGGATGGATTTTCCCCCTGGAAGAATGGATTTTCCTCCTGGAAGGATGGATTTTCCCGCTGGAAGGATGGATTTTCCTGCTAGAAGGATGGATTTTCCCCCTGGAAGGATGGATTTTCCTGCTAGAAGGATGGATTTTCCCCCTGGAAGGATGGATTTTCCTGCTGGAAGGATGGATTTTCCCCCTGGAAGGATGGATTTTCCTGCTAGAAGGATGGATTTTCCCCCTGGAAGGATGGATTTTCCTGCTAGAAGGATGGATTTTCCTCCTGGAAGGATGGATTTTCCTCCTGGAAGGATGGATTTTCCCCCTGGAAGGATGGATTTTCCTGCTAGAAGGATGGATTTTCCCCCTGGAAGGATGGATTTTCCTGCTGGAAGGATGGATTTTCCCCCTGGAAGGATGGATTTTCCTGCTGGAAGGATCAATTTTCCTTCTAGAAGGATGGATTTTCCTGCTGGAAGGATGGATTTTCCTCCTGGAAGGATGGATTTTCCTCCTGGAAGTGTTAAAAGGCACCGGTGCTGACAGTCAAACACGAGATCAAACACACCCTGACAAGGACAGGCACCCCAGGGCTCTGTAAAACCAGGGAACATCCAGGAAATCTTGTGGAAACGGGGCCTGAGGCAGCTCTGAGAAATGCAAACTCTTCATGGAGGAGTCTCAGGTGCACAAACCCCAACCAGTTCCAAGGATGAGCAGGAGGAGGGAATTTCCTGCTTCACTCCCTCCATGGGATGTTGCATTTCCTTCTGTTCCTTCCTGGGCACTGCATCTCCTGATTAGGAATTTTTCGGGTAGAAAAGCTGATTTTTTTTCTAGATTTCTGCACCTTCAACGTCAGAGCAGTGCCCTTCCACCCCCTCCCTGGAGAAGAGAGGTCTTTAAAGAAAAATCTTTATCCATCTGACACCAATTTCACATTCCCACCCAGATTTTCCACCAGAGCAGCTCCCACTTTTCCCTGCACCTACTTCCAGTGCTCCTGTGCTGCAGTTTTCCCTCCTTGCTCTGGATTTGGATTTCATTAGATGAAAGGACACAGCCTTTCCATCTCAGAACAAATTGCTCCTCTGAATTTCTCATTCCTGAGCAAGGTAATATTCATGTTTCCTAGGAAACTTAGAGCGCTGCTCACTACAAACATCATCTTGGCATATTTGAGGAATTAAGGCTTCTCTTCCATCATGGGAAAAAAAAATAATAATGACATTTATCAAATCTTCTTCTCTGTCGCATCTTCCCAGGAAAGGAAATTAGACCCTCATTGTTCCCTTGGATCTGCTGAGCCCTTGATTTGAAATTATTGCAGATATTTCGATTTGAAATTATCGCAGCTATTTCGATTTGAAATTATTGCAGATATTGTAATTCGAAATTATTCCCTACTTGCAAAAGGCACCTTCCTGGTGGCACTGAGGAGCTGGGTCACCCCCAGGGCTCAGGAGGAATTTTTGCTGAAGCAGGGAAGGCAAAATTCTGGTGTGATCCACATCCTGCTGAATATTCTTCCAAGGAAAACTTCGGCCTGGAATTCAGGGCAACACTCCTCAACTTTTGCCTTCCCAGCTGGAGGCTGGGTTTGGATCATCCAGGGAGCTTCTTTGGTCACTTGAGAGCTCAAAAGCCTCCTCAGAGGGTGATTTATCCCCCCAACGTGAACATCCCTTTATATCCTAACTCCCTCCAGACAGAGGCTGGAACCACCTTGGACACAACATCCAACCCTGAAATATTTAATATTTGATAAAACCTTCCTGGATGTCCTCGAAAGGAGGCCACGTGCAGGGCCTCAGCTCCCACAGACATTCATTGTTTATAACCCAGAAATTCTAATTAATTTCCCTTTTTTTTTCCTTTCACTGTTCACATGGGAGTTGTTAATCTCGTTAAATCAAAGCGTTTGCATTTCGAAATAGAGAATTCCCAGGATTTATTCCTAAATAGAGAATTCCCAGCATTTATTCCAAAATAGAGAATTCCCAGAATTTACTCTGAAATAGAGAATTCCCAGGATTTACTCCGAAATAGAGAATTCCCATAATTTACTCCAAAATAGAGAATTCCCAGCATTTATTCCGAAATAGAGAATTCCCAACATTTATTCCGAAATAGAGAATTCCCAAAAATAGAGAATTCCCAGGATTTACTCCGAAATAGAGAATTCCCACCATTTATTCCAGCAGGGCACGGACACACGGAATGAGGTGTGCAGAACCCCAAAGGGGAAGGCTGTGCCATGTGAAAATCACGGGATTTGGGAAGACAAACCCAGTGTAGGATCCCCCAGTGGTGCAAGAGTTGAGGAAACGAGGATTTTCTGCAGATTCCGCTCTTGGTTTGTCCAAAAGGAGTCGATTCCCAAGTTCCAGCCTGCTCCCATTCCTCTTTGTGGGTAAAACTCGCCAGGATTCAGGGAGATCCAGGATGTGGGAGAACCCCGGGGGGCTTTGCCGGCAGTCCTGGGGAGCAGCTCCCTGGAGAACGAAATCCTGGGAGTGCCTAAGCTACAAAACGAGAGCCACGACGGAATTTTCCGCCCTTTTTGCGCCCATTTCCCATTTAGTTCATCCCTTCATGGGTTTTTCCACAGAATATTGCTGGAATTTCTGGAAGTGGTGATGCTTTGCGCACATCCTCCTCTTTGTGGGAGCAGAACCGGGGGTGCACAAAACAATTTTAACGGGGGGAAAAAAAAATCTATTTTAACCATTTTTATCCAAAAAAAAAAAAATAGAAGGAAAATTTGCTTTTCTCTGGGATTTTCCTGCTCCTATAGCAGAAAACCAGACCCAGCAGGACACTGGTCCCCAGCATTCCCAGTGCCAGGCTCCAACTGGGAGCTGGGCTTTGCTCCTTTGGGTGAGTTAATTAAGGATAACAGAGTCTCCTGCAGACAATGGGGGCTCTGTTCCTGCACATCTCGGGATAAATACTTTATTCCTGAAACCAGAGCTCCCAGACTGATTTGCGCTACAGGAGTAACTTTCCCTTATAATTAATTGATTGATTCCTTAGTTAATTACTCGGCGACGTGATCACTCAGGTGTTTTATGGTGGTACTGGTGGGGTTGATAATGATCTCAAGGAGTGTTTGGAGCTGCTGGAATCCCTGCTCCAAACAGGGAATATTCGTTTGCTTGGATGGGCACAGAGGGAAGGAATTTCCCCCACCTTCATCTGATCCTTCTTTTAGTCAGGAATTTTGCATTTTGTCATTTTTTCGCGATGATTAAAATAAATAAATAAATAAATAAAATATTGTGTAAATTAGGGGAGTTTTGCAGGTTTTCCAGCATTTCCTTCCTTCCCTGTGGCTCCATCACAACGGCTCCTCCTCCTCCTCCTCCTCCTCCAGGGAAATTTAAGGTCTGAAAATTCTGTGAATGAATGAATCGACAGCTGAAAGTTTTCACGAATAACTGTGCTCCATCTAGATGTTTGTTTATGCTGTCTGTATCAAAAATACTTCCTAATAGCACCTAATTAATTCAAATTCCAGCACGACACTTGTTAGAAAAATTGCAGGTATTAAGGCATTTTCTCCTAAAAATGATTTGGGTTAATTTTGCTTCTCGCTAACATTTCCATAAAAAAAAAATCATTATAATGAACATTTAGCTCATTAAAGTTTCAGTTTGGATTTTGAATAGGTTTCGTTCCCTCTGACCAGCTCGGTTTTTGATGATTCATTTCAGAGTCGCAACACAACCTGCAAAAATTTACAAAAATCATGGTTTGAGTTGAGTGTTTGATCCTCTTAACCAAATAAAAGCATTTTTAGTCATGAATATCAACTACAGCATTTCTAAAAATCGATTCATAGACCCACATTTAAATGGCCATCCTTAAAAAGCATATTTTTTTATTAATTTCCATTAAAAGCAGGAATGCACTCAGCTCCCTTTTGTTCCATAGGAGCCAAACTTAAGGCTGGCTTTTCTTCAGAGCTTCTTCTGCCCTCTGAGCTTCAATTAAATGCTATCTTTGGTTTTTCCCATGTCTGGCTCACGCTTAAAACCAATAATGAATAAATCCTACAAATCCCATTTTCCAAAGTCTGACCTCACAGCGAATTTTTAAGGAATTGTAAGAAAACCGAGGAATCTTCAGGAGTTTGAGCGTCAAGTTTTTCAGGGCTTCCCTCTGGGTTTTAACAGAACGTTTCCCTTTCACCTTTAAATAATCTCCACGCGGGATCACAGCGCAGGAGGACATGGAAAAAGGAGCTGGTGGAAGAGCAAGGAAGGCAGGTTTGTTTCATGGATGAGCAGCTCTCATTTTCATCCCCAAAATGAAATATAAACTTCTTGTATCTCTTTTGTCCCCTGCTTTAAGTGCCCTGCATTCACCTGGCCACTCAATACCTTCGGTTTCACCTTTCCAACACAAAAGTCCTTTTTTTCCCCTCCCCCCCACCTCTTTTCTCTTCCTTCTCCTCCTATTCAACTCCAGCAGCGTTTGGGAGGGTGGAAAAATTAATTGATTTTCCCTAATGGTGTCTCAGCGAGCAGATCAGGTGAACTGTGGGCAGCAGCTGCACTTTAATTTGGGAGCGTGCAATTGAAAATTAGGCACTCATTGGGTTACTGCACCTGAGCTGGAGGTTGGCCCCCTGCCTGAGGTGGTTTAGGAAGAGAAGAGTCATTAAAACATCCAGAGAAATCCAAATATCCATGTGGATGTGAAGGGAAGGAGAACGGAGATCATCCTGGTCTGTTTGGAAAATAAGATGGGAGTTGGTACTCAAGGAAGTCCAGAAAAGTTGGGTTAAGAGGGAATTAAATGTCATTTTTGCACTTGGTGGTGTTCAACCCAACCTCAGTGTTCTGGAATGTTCTCAAGTACCAGAAAGTGAAACAGAAACACGGAGGAAAAAGCATGAATTTTAAATTAGTGCAGAGTAATTAATAATCCAAAGTGCCAGGAAAGTATCAAAGTATTAAGATGAAGAGCATTTGGAACCACATTTTTAATTTAAAAAGACAATTTCAACCCAATGAGAACCTTGATTTTATTTTCTTTAAAGCTGACAGTGTGTGAGTATTATTGTTCTGTTTTGTTTTGTTTCTTCTAACACTCCACGTTCAACTTGAGTCATTTCACTTCCAGGATCTGCTCAGATCCTCTTAGAAAACAACAAAAACCACATTTTAGGTGTTCCTAAAATAGAAAAGTGGAACCAGCGTTTGGCCCATTGGATTTTTCCATTTGAAATCATCGATATTTTGCAATCTGGATGAAGCTGGGGATGTTTGTGCTCTGAAATGTCAGCCAGCATCTTCCAACTTCACATACTTGTCATCATTTTACAGCTTCAGGTTCGCATTACAAACTGGCAGCGACGCTTTTCAGGTCATCTAAATATTCCCTTTTTTTTCCCCCCCCCTCTCTCTGTCCTTTACCTAAATTCTTAAATTTCAGAGGAAATCCAGAGAGAAGCTGGGTTTTCGGGGAGATCTCTCACCTTGGTGTTGCTGCTGGGCTTCTAAACCAGGTACAGCTCTGGACCCACAGGGACAAAAAAAAGGCACAAATATGATCTGAAAATCATGGAATGGTTTGGCTTGGAAGGGACCTTAAAGTCCCTCCTTAAATCCACAGGCAGGGACACCTTCCACTGTCCCAGGCTGCTCCAACCTGGCCTTGGACACTCCCAGGGATCCAGGGGCAGCCTCAGCTTCTCTGGGAATCTGTTCCAGCGCCCCACCCTTCTCATGGATTCACCTGGGTGACAGGACACAGGGCTGGAGTTGTGGTTTAAACTCTGGAGTGAAGAGTAGCCAATAAACTGGAAAAGGTGGGAGAAAAACCTGCATGTGGCTCTGATGTGATCCTGTTTCCAAAGGAAAAGCACATCTCCAGGAACTGGAGGTTGCCTTCAAAGTCGAGGTTTTCTCCGTGTTTTGAGAATCATTTTCTTCCAGTGAAAAGGTATTTTATGGATGTCAGAGTGCTCCATCACAATCTCCCAGTGCAGGATGAGCTTCCACCTGGGCTCCCCTGGCACTTGTGAAGCCCAAAAGCACAGAAAAACTGCACCCAGACCCTCGAAACATTTCCAAAGGTTTTCTCTCCTGGAAAACACGGCCGTGGGTTGGGTTCCTGCACTGAAAGCACTTAAGGTCAAACAGCACCACAAACTAGAGCCCCACAAACCACAAATTCCATTTATTCCTCTCTTCCTGGAGCCTGTCTGGGAGGGCTGGAGGGAGGAAAAAAAGGGAAAATTCCCCATGTTCTGAGTGCCCACGAGAGCAGAGAGGGAAAAGCTAACGCAGGTCACCCCTCCTGTCCTCTGGAGGAGCAAATCCATTCTCCTTCCCATATTTCTTGCCTGAGCCAACACGAAAGCTTCCCCTGCCCAAATCCCAGAGCTTCTGCTGCTCGGTGCTCCGAAAGTGAGAGGATTTCTCACTTGTGCTGCCCTGGATTAGCGGGAAGAGCCGCGCGCTCCGGCCGCTGCGGACGCTCCTGGCGCGTACGGACGGCAGAGTTCCCATCCACGAGCCAGGAGCAGAAAGAAGAAGCTTTTCTGAGCTTGGCTTGGGACGGCTCAGCCGTGCAGCTGGGCAGGGCTGGCCCCGCTGAGGAGGGGAAATCAGCGACTTGGTGGAATTCCTGCTTTTATCGGAGTGGAAGGGCTCGCTCCTTGCTTGGAGTTTGGCTTTTGGAGGGATTTTTGGGCTCCGGTGTCAGCTGGCTTTTCCACGATGCCAGTTCTTCCCCAGCACTGCCCCGGGAGCAGGAATCTCGGGCAGAAATGCAAAATCTTCATTGCTGTTCTTCCCTTTGTGGCCTGATTTTTCAGGGCGAGGAGTCACCCCCGAGAGCTCAGCCAGGCCGGGCTCATTCCAGGGGAACACAGCGAGGAATTGTCCCAGCAGGAGGGAGAAAAAGGAGTGACAAGATCCCCTTCTGTCCTCATCCCTGCCCAGCAATTCCCAGCTCATCCCTCACCCTGCCTGCCCAGGGAATATTCAGCCTTTGAACAGAAGAAAAGAACCCCACGGAAGGAATATTTCCAAGGGGTTTTACAGTCAGGGATTCAGGATTAAACACAGCATTTTCCTGCCTTTACCAAGGAGTTCATTCAGTGCCAGACACAGTTCCAAGAGAGATGGGAACACAGAGATGGAATAAACGTTCAGCAGAGTCAGATTTAAAAAAAAGGATTTCCTTACAAGGATTTCCTACATTTGGGGTCTCTCTGAGGTAAAAACCCCACTCCCATACATCAAAGAAGGAGGAGTAGGAGCCTTCATCCTCATAAAAATGGGATTGGGAAGCTCCAGCCTTATCCAAGGTCAGACTTTGTTACACCTTCAATTATTTTTTTGTTCCAACAGAACATCTCCTGGGCATAACAAAAGGTCAGCTTAGGTGTTAATACCAATGTAAAATAAGATATAAATTAGATATTTTTTTTCATATATAGACTTTTTTGTGATGCCAGGAGTCTGATGTAAGAGGAAATGTAATTCAGATGGTGTCACCAAGGCAGTCAGTGCCATCCCAAGGGATCCATGTGTGTTTATATCATTCCTGCAAGGCTGCAGATCCTCCCTGTGAGGAGTGAAAGACAAATATTCCCAGAGAGGGAGAGGTGTGAGGCTCAGTGTGCCTGAGCAAACTCTTTGCTGAGGGCCAGGAGGCACTCAGGAAAGGGGTGAATGATGGGAAAAGATGCTGGGAGAAAACAATTCACAAAATTGTTGAAATCCCACAAAAATCTGGATTTTTGCCGTCGGGAATTACGCACCAACCTGATTCTTCCTCACATTGCCAATATTATACAAATTAATGGATGAAGGTGATGGGATTGCAGGGATGAACTGTTGGTAATGCCCAATTATTGCAAGAAAATTGGCGAGTGAACCGGGAAAAGATGTCCTGGCCGTGGAGCCTCCCTGTGTTCCCACTTTTTTCAGTGGGAAGGGTCTCTGTGCTCCCCTGTCCTTACAGCTTGCGAGGGCCCCTTTGCTCCAGCTGCCTGAATTTTGGAGAGCAACTTTCCAAGCCTGAACTTGTGATTCCTGCAAGCCCTTCCCAGCCATTCCGGCTCATCCTGCACGGACTGGGACAGCTCCAGAGGAGTCTGCAGCCACAGAGAGCAGAGTTTGGTGACTCCACCACTGCCAGGATCTCCAGGGATGGGCAATAAAACCCCAAATCCAGCACTGAGCTCCAGAGCAGGGGCTGGCTGCTCGCCCTCGTGCCTCTGAACTGCTGCTGGAAGCCCTGCCCTGCCCGGTGCAAGTGAAATTATCCTAATTAGACACTTTGAAAGAGTCCCCAGTGAGCTGCTGGATCCTGATCCTTCCCTAGGTCACCGCAAAACAATTTCACACGTAAGTCAGACTGCACAAAGAGTCATGAGCTCATAGAAACCCTGACACAGCTTTGTGTTCTGCCCAGTTTAGGTCACATTTGGGGCTGGATAAAAGGCAGATGATGAACGTCCTGTTATTTTTAAAGTCACCCTTGTAGGTATTTTATTCTCCTTTGTCTCGGACCTGCACCCTCTGAACAAATAGAAAAAGTTCTGCTCTTTTCTTTACTCCATTTGCAGACGATGATGGATTAAGCAGGTTCTGCTTGTCAGCTCTGTTTATTGAGATGGACCAAACCCAGAACCCAAACAAACCCAAACCAGAGGAAGTTCAGAGCTGCAGCCAGACCTTTTACCTGTTTTCCCTTTTGAGTGACCCAAATCCAAATTTCAGGAACATTTCCATCAGGTTTTGATCTATTTTTAATTACTAAGACTCCCAGCCTCTAGCTCAGGAGGAGATAAAATACAGATAGAAAGATCTGGCTGCTCCTCCACAACCTTTTTTTTTCCAGAGTTGTGCAACCAAGGCTGTTTTTATGACCACAGTGGTATAAACTAGCCAGAAACAGGCACAGGAAGGGGGATACAGCACCAGGAAGAGGGATTTAGCAGCAGGAAGATGGATTTAGCAGCAGGAAGATGGATTTAGCACCAGGAAGATGGATGTGACCCCTTCAGCCATCATTTTCTGTCTCTGACCCATCCCAGGCCATGACTCTTTCCCAGTTTTTTGGGGGAAAATCTTTGCCCTAATCTCCAAGAGCAGAAATAGTGGGAATGTTTTTCCCTCAAGGGATGTCTCGTGCTCTGGGATTTTTTGCAGCCCTCAGCATGCATTTAGAACTCCAATTCAGGAGTCTGAGGTCACAAAATTAGAGAGCCAATGACATAAAACGAGGATTGTTGGTCATGGTGATCTCCCACAGGGGGAAACGGGGACAAAACTTGTGCTGGGTATTTTTCCAGGGCTTTTCATTATTTCGTGGCTTGCAGGTTGAATTTTCATCAAAGTCTCAAAAACCAGAAAATTTCAGCAAGGTCTGTGAGCAGCTTTGGGCTTGTCCAGGGAGGTTTGGAGTCTCCATCCCTGGAGGTGTCCAAGGAAGGCCTGGATGTGGCACTCAGAGCTCTGGGCTGGGAGCAAGGTGGGGATTGGGCACAGCTTGGACTCGATGATCCTGGAGGGCTTTTCCAACCTCAGGGATTCTGGAATTCTGTGATTCCCACCCCGGAGAATCCCCAAACTGGATCCATGGCCTAGTGTCTTGGGCTGATACTGAGCTTACAGGACCCGACTTCGCACAGCTCATCAGTGGCATCAAACCGTGAGGTGAGGAAGAACAATATCCAGAAGAACTGGAGATTCCCTCTCCCCCTCTCCCAGTTCCAAGCCTGGAACATTTCCAAGAGCCAAACCCCAAGAGTTGTGCTGGGCTGCTGTGATGATCTCACCTGCACAATTTTTCAGGCACAGGAAAATCCAGCACTGCCTTTCATGTCCTTTTTTTTTCCCCAGTAATTTAATCCATAGGAAAAATAGCCACTCTCCAGGCACCAATGGGATGGGAGTAGGGAAACGTGGAAAAAAAATTGCCTTTTTTCCAGGTAGTGACTCTGATCAGCCAACAAACCAACCCAAATTCTTCCAGAAGGTTGCACCTGGACACAGATTCAGTGTTTGTGGTTTTATGGTCGTGTCCCAGCTCCGTTAGTCCCTTCTTTTTGTTTAATATTTGGGTATCTAAGTGGATTTTTTTTCAATTCCAATGGGGTAATGGGACCAGAAAAATAAACTTAGCCCAGGGTGACTGTTTTTGCTCTCTAAAGGATGCTCTGGCTCCCATTTTTTGGGCAGGACCCCATCCCAGGCCAGGCTGGTCCAACACCAGGGCCCTGCTGCCCTTTTGGGAAGTTTCTCTTGGTAATTAAATTTAGGAAAATCCTCTCTGCTCCCTGATTTTCCAAGGGCATCACAAAGAGTTTGGGGACAATGACACCTCACCTCTTTGAAAAAAGAGGTTCCATGCTCAGGGGGAGCCCTTTGGATCTTCTGGAGAAGAATTCCACCCGAAACCAGCTCTGGATCACAACCTCCACCATCACAGCACTGACAAAGGAAGCTCAAACCCCTCCCAAAAATCCCCTGAATCCATCCCACTCCACCTCGCAACTGAGAGCAGAGCTGGGCAGGAGAGGTTTTTATTCTAAATTCATCTCGGACTGGATGTTTTGGTGAACTTGTCTGTTTTATAATAAATATTTTCCCCCTAAAATGATGGAATTGTCTGTTTCATTTCAAGCTCTTTCTTCACCCCAGGCTCCAGAAAGAGCAATGGTTTTTTAATGTGGAAATTTCTTGCACAGGTTCCTTCGTCCCTCGAGCCAAATCCCATTTTTCTGTTTCTTAAAGATTTATTTATCGATCCTTTTTTTGGCCCACCTGATGAGTTACACAACCACATATCACAGAGGGGATGTAACCAGCAGTTTAAAAACCTTACAAAAAGCAACTGCAAGCAGCCAAAGCAGCTTTATCAGCATCACTCTGATTTATTTAGCACATCCAATGATTTACTGTGGCCTTTGGTTTGTGCCCGAAGCATTTTTTCATTCTTTTTGTTCAGCTTTTTATTTTTCTTTTGGGCCTCTTCTGAAAAGTCGACACCCGCAGCCACTATTGTTTTCTATTCTCATCTTTTCAAACTTTCAGGGTTTAAATCATCTCTAATAAATAAAAAAACTTGCAGTTGAAACAGGGCAAGGAAAGTTTTTTCCTTTCCAGCTACTCCTGACCATAAGGCACGTTAAAGGTTTGGGGTTTTTTTTTTTCCTGCTTTCTGCTTCTGTTTGGTTGGTAATTAAGAAACTACTTGAATGAGAAAATATATAAATATTAATTTATACATTAAATATAAATTTAATATAAATTGAAGAGAAAGATAAATATAAATATAAATAGAAATATAAATATAAATATAAATATAAATATAAATATAAGTAGAAATAGAAATAGAAATAGAAATAGAAATAGAAATAGAAATAGAAATAGAAATAGAAATTAAATATATATAATATATACTATATATTATGTTATATTATATTATATTATATTATGTTATATTATATTATATTATATTTCATTTACATTAAATTAAAATAAATATACATTTAAAAAAATATATATTGCCAATCTTGGATCCTTAATTGCTTGAAGTTCCTGACAGATCCCATCAGTTTTTTTCCCCTTTTTCACACTAAATTCCCATTCTCAGCTGCAGCTGGAAGTGCTGAGCTGGCAGAAGGAGTTGGCATTTTAACCTCCATGAGATTTCCAGTCAAATTTTGGCAGCCTGGGGAAACCTAAGCTCAAGCTATTTGGGGAAGGTACCTAAATTAATCTTTTCATGCCTCTGTCATCCATCAGCGGGATGGACTGGGAGCTTTGTCCTTCCTGAAGGTGTTGCTCGGGGCGTTTTTGGGGTCTGAGCATTCCTTTGGTGTCGGTGGGGAGCTGACCCTGCCAGCAGCTGCACAGATGGTGAAGGAGCAGATCCTCCTTCGCCTGGAAAAGCTGGATTTTAACAGCTTTTTTTTTGTTGGAGATCCCCTGATTTTCACCAATCCTTCTGCGAGCCAGGGAAGGGTGGCTGGGCACGGCGGGGATCGGTCACAGCTTGGGCTTGGTGATCTTGGAGGTCTTTTCCAACCTTTAACGATTCTGTGAGGTTGGGTCAGTCCTGGTCGAACGGTGGGAAATCAGATCTGGAAAGTGGGAATGGTTGATTAAAAACAGTGGCAAAGTCCAGCTGAAGATACCGAGCTCTGGACTCCTCCTCCAGCGCCACAACCACCTGAGCATCGTTCCCTGTCCTTTGTGAGGGAAAAGCTCCTGGGTCACCTCTCCTGGGGCAGATTTTCCAGGGCTGGGACTGCGGGGATTTTTAAAAATGATCTCTTGTGATATCTCCACGAGGTTTTCCAAACAAGCCCTTCACCATCACAAAACCCTTGCTCCTCATGGAGCATTTTGTGGTCCTGTGAAGGTTTCAGAGCCCTCTCACAGATTAAATTCACCCCTGTTGCTAAAATGCTTCCAGTGCCAGGCATGGACCGAGCAGTTTGCAGGGGAAAACTGTTCCAAGCTCCTCGAGTGCAGCTCTAATCAATTTTCCAATTGATAAATGCACTGGATAACTCCCACTCCTCCCATTTCTGAAGGCATAAACAAGTCACAGACCATCCTGGGGCGGAATCCCAACCAAAGATCTGAAATCCAGCACATTAGCTCACGTTAAATACACTCCTGCTCCACAGAACCCCTCTGCTTTCTGTTTAATCGAAGCGTGACACACAAAGCAAAAGATGTTAATTGAATTTTATAGCTCCCAAAAGCTGCCAGGTTGTTGGGGATAATTTATTCTGAGGGGAAAATTTATCTCCTCGAGCTTTATTTCTTTTAGGGTTGGAAGCACTGAAGGAGCCCTCGCTTGGAGAGACGACACGTTTATTTATTGGCTTTGCTTTCTTGCAGCTAATGGCTGGTTTCTTTTGCAGCAAACATGTCTAGCTTTGCTCCTAACGACACTTTCAGTAAAAATCTCATAAAAACGAGGGAAAAAACCTGTTCCCCAACCTCTGAACTTGAGCCTTATCTCGGATTGAATCTCGGTTTGAAATGAGGGCTGACTCCTGACCTCCCTCAGCAGAACCTCCCATCACCTGCCAGAGCTCTTTGGTGAAACCCAGCTTTTATTTCTGCTTGTAACCGAGCCTGAATGTGATTTACAGCAATCCCTTCTAGGAAAGGCTGCTCTGAACTTGGGCTTGGCTGTGCCTGATCAATTAAGACAGGCAAAGAGCTGATTAGAGCCACTCTGACAGTGGGGCCTATCACAAACCATTCTGCATCGATCTGGGCTGCTCAGGAGGGCTTTTTTTACACACTGGGTATTGATCAGCACCTACAAATGAAGACGTTGGAGAGGTAATTGCTCCTCCTGCAAGGCCCTGCAGTAGATTTAAGATGTGGCAGCACTAAAAGTGAGATCCTCAAAAAAACCACAGGTCCCTGCCCCAGGGGTTTGGGGCCTATCAAAAACACTTACCTGGCGAAATCTGGGCCTGGAAGGTGCCATCTGACAGGTCCCTTTCTAATGTCTGTGTCAACCTCAGCTGGCAGAAAAGTATTAAATTAAAAAAAAAAAGAGAATTTGATGCTTTGAGGCAACTCTTCTTATTTCCTTCCTGCCACTGGGGTGGGGAGTTCAGGCCCTAGCCTGCGCGCTGGGAGATAAATTTGAAAATTATTGTATTTATTTCTAGGTATAAATACGTAATAAATGTCCTCTCAAATTATATCGGTGATTTCTCACAAGCTCTTGAGGAGCAGCACTTCTTGATTTCTTGTCGATCGGTTCGTTTTGGATCCACAGCCACAGGAAAAAAAAGTCAAATATGGCTCTGATAACGCAGTTCATCACTTCTTATCTAGTGAACACCTGGCTCCGTGTTTTCCAGGAAAAGACAGCAGGCTTGTTGGCAGGTTGATTAGAGGAGCTAATTGCATTTTTATTAATGGGCCTGCTAGATTTCCTTATTAGTGGAGTTGCCAGGCCTGCAGCAACCCAGGGCCTGTGTTTGCTCCTTGTTATGCTTTGAGGCTTGGTGTTCACCAGGGGGACAAGGGGAATTTCAATAAATAAAGACTGTAGTCAGTATGGAACCTCTGGTTTAATACAGAATACGGGAAGGAAAAAGAGAAAATTCGAACGAGAAGGAGGTAAAAGGGTGACACAGAATCATAAAATCACTGAATGGGTGGGGCTGGAAGGGACCGTGGGCAGGGACACCTTCCACTGTCCCAGGCTGCTCCAAGCTGCCCTTGGACACTTCCAGGGATCCAGGGGCAGCCACAGCTGCTCTGGGAATCTGTTCCAGGGCCTCCCCACCCTCACAGAGAGGAATTTCTCCCTAAAATATTTGTCCGTGGAGCAGCAACAACATCTCCCAGCACCTCTGCTTCCAGGAGAACTTCGAGACCCCTCGGGAGGTCCCCGATCCAGAGCCAACCCTTGTCCTGCGGAGCCTCCCTGGTGACAAAGGCAGCAGCTGGCAGAGGACAGGCCGTGGAGCAGAGCCAGGGGCAGGCTGAGGGTTCGAACTGCATCCTCCTCATCCCCGTGACCAGGACATGGAGCTCTTTTAATTCCCATCTCATTGTGAAGGATCTGCTGAGGCCTCCAGGGAGAAACCCTGGAATCTGAGGCTGCTCCTGGCCAGTATTTGCATTAAAATCCACGATTTTACGCAGTATTTAATGCAGAAATCTCACTAACGTGCTTGAAGGAGAAACCCACCCATTTCTACACAGAACGTTCGTTTATTGATTCTTTTGCCACGCTTTTGTTGATGCCACAATTCCGTCTTCCATGGGAGAAAGAGGAAGAACAAAGGGAAAATGACACATGAGAGTCTGAGGGGAGAATTCCTGATTCTGATGGAGAATGGGAGCTGAGCAAGCAGAACCCAAAATCTTGTAGGAATACATCCCAGATGTAGCTCCAAATCGTTAATCAGCAAAACTCTGTAGAATTGGATAAAAAAAATATTTGATAAGGAATCCTGCCTGTCAGACACAAGTTTCACCAATCCGGGGCCCTCATAAACAATTCCTAATTTTGAATTAATGAATCATGTGCATAATGTTTGATGAGCTGCCTCCACCAAGCCATGCAAGCACAGAATGTACAATCCTAATTAGCTGCTTTGCCCAGCTACTTAAAATGTTTTGCACATGCCAGCAAACGTAAATACACAATTAGGGCATGCTTCGTTAAAAGGCAAAGCAAGATAAAGTACAACTATTATTAGCCAGAACAAAAATCTTCCTGATCTCCATCCCTAGCGAGGGCTAATTAAGGTGGTAAAATGTGCAAATGAGCTCAGCTGATTGTTTAGGGTTTGGAAAGCAGTGCCAGGCTGGGAAGTCCAGCACTGAGTGTGTTGAGGGGTGGGTTTGTGATTATTGGTTCTGGGAGCTGCTGGCTGCACCAGTGTGGAAATAATCAGCGTTAGGAGGTTGCGTTAACAGGAATTGGGGAAGCGGTCGCAGGAGATCTTCATGGCAGGTGAACCCCAATAAATGGCATTTGGATCAGCTGGTTTGTGTGGCTGGGTGTCTGTCTACTTACATTTAGGGAGTAAATAAAATTCAGCTCATTGCCAGCTAGGTTTAATGACCAAAGTTTGAGGGGAAAATGGAAAAAGCGTTTTTTCTTCGTCTCTTTGAGCATGTGCCCATTCCCTATCTCGAAACACGGCATTTCCCAGTGCTCCAGATTGTCTGGGATTAGGAAATGCTTCAGGAGTTAGTGCCAGAGAAGATAAAGAGCAACTTTCTTCCAGGGAATTTGAAGCATCCTGCACTGCGGTGGATGTTTTATTTTCAGGTCGGAGGTGGTTCCCCTCTGCTACAGCAGCGCTGCCTTTGACACGATGTGGCTTCACAACAGCCTGACAACTTCTTTGCTGTCAATCACACACAAGGAACTAATTAAAACAGAGGTTCTTTAATTTCCACCGCAAAGGTTTCAGTTTATACCTAAGGGCTGATTTTGCCAGCTCCAATTGGTCCCGCTTCTCCCAGGAATGCGCACCCAAAATCTGGCCGCCTGAATTCCTCGACTCAGGACGCACTGTGGACACCAGGGTTGGTCAGGGTGGAAGTGACACCAGAGCCACCACCACAGTCCTGGTGCAGCGCCCTGCTGGGCTCCAGTGGTGGTTTCGTGTAGCTTGGTGTCCTTTGGGGTCTGTCCCTGTGAGGGACGTCAGCGGCTCGGCTTCCTGGAGGAAGAAACAGGAACGTTGATGTGTAAATAAATAAAGTGGAGGCAAAGCAGAGACCACCACTCATCCCCTCAGTGACAGCACTGCTGATTACCTTTGGAGCAAATATTTACAGTCATAGCGTTATTAAAGCTCTATAAAATAAAATAAAATAAAATAAAATAAAATAAATAAAATAAAATAAAATAAAATAAAATAAAATACTAATAAAGCTTTATTCATGTTTCATCTCTCCCTCCCCTTCTTCACGTCCTCGTCTGAATTTTAATTGCGGTTTTTTTCCCACACCCCTCCACATCCGAGGAGGTTCCAGCAAAGCCAGAGAGGAGCAATGGGGAGCTAATGACTGGTGCAGTCTGATCCCGGCCCAGATAGGCTGGGTTTGCCTGGTTAAGTGTGTCTGCGAGCCTAGCAAGCTGATTAAAGCTGAGCACATTCTTCTCATCTTACAGGCACTCGGTGTCTGTGGGATATGAGACACCAAAAAAAGCCTCCCGTGTCCCTGATCCTTTAACTGCGTGTCAAAGCAGCGAGGCCTGAGTGAGGTTTCATCTTTCTCGAGGTGTTGCCAGGTGCTAATTAGCCTCGGGACCTCGTAAAAAGGGAGAAAGTGCGGGAAAAGATTTCTGTGGAGGTTGGATTCCTGCCCGCTGCGTAGAACTCAGCCCTGCAGGAGTCTGTCCATTTATTCCCGTTTGGTGCTTGTTCCAGGCACGGGCTCTGCACTTCTTAACTGAAGTACCTGTTGCTGGTTGAGTGGATATTTTAGCAGGCTGAATTTCCTCAGTCTCCATCCAGAGCTCTCTGTAACATCCCCAAAGCGGAGGGAAGACAGAGCAATGTTTATATTCCCCAGGTTTCTGTTAATTTGTCTTAGCTGAGGAAAACTTCCCTCCCGGACCTGAGAACGGGTTTATTAGAGCGCTATAAAACAATCACAGCGCACAGCGAGTTCCCCAGTGCCAGGGGAAGGCGGGCAGGGCTGACCCCAGCCGCAGCTCCTCGTGTCGCAGCCTCGGTTCAATCCCCAGCGTCGTAATGGAAAGCAGCGGGAAGCGTCCTTGATTCCCCGATAGCCTCAGCCCTACAGCTCCAGCCTTTCTAACAAAGGCCTTCGGGAAACTGCGTGTGCATTTGGCCTACCCGGACACCCCCTTTTTATTTATTTATTTTTTTTTTCTGTTTTACTGCTCCGTTTGCCGCGAGGGAAGGAAGTGGTGAGGGCGCGGAGCTCCGTGCCCGGCCGCAGGGGCCCGGCCGCCCGCAGCATTCCCAGACTCCCGAGGATGCTCATACCCTTGGCAGGCTGCTGGTTGCTGCGGGGTCACCTAAAAGCGCTTCTGGCTGCTGCCAAAGCCTTCCCAACGTGCAGAGAGCCTCGTTTGTGGATATCCGACCCTTCTTTTGTCCCATTTCCCGCTGTTCCGTTACCCCGCGCGCTCCTGGAACTGCGTAATCGCCGTCAGTTCCTTCGCTTTTTGGGGGGGTTGGATCCAAAGCTTTTGGGCTTTCTCAGGTCGTGTGTGCCAGACCTCAGAGTGACCTTAGCTAACAATCCCTTGTTTCTCTTCCTCTTTCATGCACTTACTTTCCAGGATCAATCTCTTTCCAAAACTAATATTAATGTTGGCAGCCTGTCCCTCTCCGTTTCGCTCTGGTGTGTGTCTGGAGCAGAGAGGAGAAGGACAAAACTCCCTGTCTTTAAAACTTTAAAACTTTAAAACACTCCTCTTCCAGCCACACTGGGGGTCTTTTCTTTACATTTGTTGTATTTCTCAGCTGGGAGATTGAGGGGTTTGTTGTAAGAGAATCCCGTGCCCAGCACCAGTGCCTGGTGCAGAATCCATCAGGGCTTTGCTGGGTTTGTTCCCATCACTTTTGATATTCCTCAGACACCAAGGGGAATTTATAGAGCTTGTTCCCATCACCTTCTGATATTCCTGACATGAAGGGGAACTCAGAACCAGGGGCGTTAATACACAGTCACTTTGTTTCAACTTTTATTTATCCGGTGCATTCTGCGTTAAAAAAATAAATCACAAAATAGGTGAAGAGAAATGCACAGACAGGGGAGTGGAGTGGCACAGAAATGGCAGGAGAGGCTGGTCCTGGAATGCTGTGCTCTGTTCTGATGGCTGCACTCAGAACCAGCAGCTGGAAGCAACTGATTATAAAATTATAGCAAGAAATTAGATGATCACATTTGATAGCAGAGCGACATTCCCATTGGAGAGAAATTCCTGCAGGAGTGAGGGGAGCTCTTTATCACCTCAGAGCGAGGCTGGAGGCATTTCCAGAGGATATTCCAGGTTCAAAGCCTGGACTCCATGAGCTGCGAATGGGGCAAAGGGACCAGACTGAGGCTGAGTGACACTTCACCTCTCACCGTAAACTTCCCTGAATCACAAATAGAGACTTATCCCTTGGAATGCACAGGCTTGAAGCCATGACAGAGTTCAGCAGACCCGGCTGGACTGCAGGGTGGGTGTAACATTATCCCAATGTTTATTCCCAGTGAAAAGGGGCAGGAGAAGTGGCTGGGCTGTGTTTGCACCCAGGGGTTCTGTCAGTACCCTGCAGAGAAGGTGCTGCTTTGCACCTCGTTCAGCGGGAATTTATTCAGTCATTCCTGCAGCGAAAAGGGAAAGGATGTGGGCTCTAAACCCCACTGGGGGAGAAGGTTCCCTGGCCGCTTTGCCCCATCACCAAATCCTTCCAAACTTCCCTGGACACGATCCCTCCTCCGCAGGAAGGATGGCTCCCATCGTGATGGGGATGGAGAACGCTGCTGTCACTTGTCACCATCCCCGGTTTTGGTGCTTTAACAACAGGAACCGCTCCGTGCTGTGCTGTGATGGCAGAGATAAGAGCGGGGCAGGGTGGGCAGCACAGGCGATGTTCCGTTCGCAGAGGGCAGGGCAGGGCAGGAAGGGTGAGACGAGAAGCGTTAACGCTCCATTAGCTTATCTGATGGCTGGAATCAGGCTTTTTCTTCTCATTTTTCCCACTGACAAACACTGCTTTTCTTGCTCTTCCTCTCCCGGGAAGAGCTGATTGCCATCCTCCTTCCCTCCCTCTCCACCCAAACACCGCCCGGTGCAGATGTTCCGGCTGTTGCCAGCGGGAGCACCTGCCCCAGCTCTGCCCAGGCTTCTCCAACTTCATCCCGGCTCTGCATCCCGAGTTTTGGGGAGAAATCACCCTGTTTGCCCGTTTGCAGACGTTTATCCCCATCACCTTTTTTCCTTGCCCGTGGTCCTCTGCTTTGTGATGCTGCTGTACAGCAAAGGGCCTTATCCAAGCCACCTTTATTTATGAGAGACTTTTATTTAGGGGAAAAAAAAAAAAATATACTCTTAAGACCAAGCAGATTTTAAGGGCAGTAAATCACTCTGTGTCTGTCTGTGTAGAGCTCGCTTATTCCCTGATGTTAAATAAATGAGGTTTTTTAGCCTTTTCTAGTGGCTGCCTTTTGCTGGGCTGCTGATGCCCTCCCAGTCCAAGGGATGCCTCACACCCAGCTGTGGCTCAGCAGCAATTTCAGTTTGGCTGGGCCTTGAAATTAGTCCCTACCCTCGTGATTGAGTTGTCAGCATCTGCTGAGGGATCATTTATTGTGCTGTCCCTTCCCATTCAGACAGGAAAGCCTCACACAATAACTTCACCTCGTGGAAAAGGTCATGCCCAGAGTTCACAAAACCCTGTCTCTGTATTCCATTATTTATTGCTTAGCACCCCAATGCCCATCCCATAAGCCACAAAACAGGGGAAGACAGTTAAAAATACTCTGCTTTGGCACATTCCCCCCGATTTGGCAGAGTTTGGGTTGAGGCTTTTGGTTTATATTTATGTGAAAAAGCAGGACAAAGCTCAGCTGGAGTTTCCCCGAGAGCCCCAGTGCAGAATCAGAGCAGGATTTATAGCTCTGCATCCAGCCCGTAAATCAGCTGAGGGCAGCTTGAAACCCAGCCCAGGTTTGCCAGGAGAGCCTGGCAGCCCCAGACTGATCCACAGAGCCTTGTGCCCTGTTCCTGCCCTGCCGCTGATTTTCCACGTCCCATCCCTTCTGCGTTCAGCTCTCCACGGCCACCACACCTCCTGTTTCCCTGAGTGCCCAGGTGCGTTGTCCCCAAGGTCCCCACGTCAGCGATGTCCCGGGGCCGTTATCACTCGCAGCAAACGGTTCTTTCCCCTCCACATATTTTTATTTCTGAGTGTCAGATGTGGAAAACCCAACAGGATGATCACTCAGCACGTACCTTGTGTCTGCTGCCTGCTGGGAAGTCACAGCAGAAATGACAAATGGGAGAGGGAGGAATTTAGAAAACACCAAATGGCCCAAAAGGCAGCGGGGCAAATCAAGTCCAACCCCTCTGTGGTTTTGCTGGTCTTGATAGAGCTGCAAAACCAGGAGACAAACACTCAGATGTTCCACTGGTTTGTCAGCAGGCAATTGGTAAAAATCTTTTAGCACTTTTCCTTGAAGAATGATCTTTTATTTTTTTTCCTGCCACAGAACTCCTGTGGGCACGACGAGGCGTTCCCCAAAGAGCACTGATGATCTCATCCCGGGAAACCTTTATCCCGAGCAGTGCTCCCTTCTCACAGCACAGTTGCTGGATGATTCTCCCTTTGCTCTGGCATCCGTTTCCCCACCAGGGCTTCCATGGGAATGAACATCCACCACCATACCTGCTCCATCCTGCCGCGGCGAGGATGCGCCGCGTGCCAGCGCCATAAATCCGTGAAAAGCC
Organism: Cnemophilus loriae; assembly: GCA_013397755.1. Taxonomy (NCBI): domain Eukaryota; kingdom Metazoa; phylum Chordata; class Aves; order Passeriformes; family Corvidae; genus Cnemophilus; species Cnemophilus loriae. The sequence continues at coordinate 101,437 of VZTF01005238.1, forward strand.
TTGGATGCGGAGGGTGGGAATTACCCAGTGGAGCAGAGCCAAAGCACGGGCAGGCCCCGAGGAGCTGGAGCTGGGCTCCAGCCGTGGCTCGGTGCCCGCTCCCGGTCACAAGGTGTAACGGGACCCTCGCGGCCACGCGATGTTTTCCCGCGCCAGAAGCCTCAGCGGGGATTTGAGGGGTGCAGTTTTTATCCAGCTGCTGCAGAAACCGATGCGGATTTGAGGCCAGATCTGTTGGTGGCAGCCCTGCCCAAAGGCAGCTTTCCCTCCCAGGGTGACCCCCGTGCCTTTGGGGACGCAGTAAGGATTGTCCCTACGTGCCTGTGGCTGTCACAGGAGATGCTGCAAGAGCCTTTCTCCTGCTAAATGACCCTTCCCATGAGACACAGGCTTCCATGGATTAGGGATTTGGAATCCATCTGTGTCCAGCGTGAGGATTCACAGCAGGGAGAGGGGAGCTGAGACAGGCAGAATTCCAGGTGCTCCACAGTGATGTATTTGCTCATTTTCCCCCCTGTATTCTGCTTCAAACAGCTTTTGAATCCAATATGCAGCAATATCTGACAGCCACCAAAGGGGATTCACCTCCTGCAGCGATGCCAGATCCCAGAATGATGGGAATTCTTTGTGTGCACTGTGTCCTTAGCAAAGCTGTGAGACCACAGGGATCATTTTCTTCGTCGTAAATTCAGCCCTGATCACAATTTTCCCAATTTGGAGGGGCCACAAAAAGCATAAAGAGAAAGACAGAAACTTTAAAATGACCTGCAGAAAGGAGATCGGTGGGGTACAGAGGTGTGGGAGAAAAAAAAAATAATATTAAAAGGAAAAATAGTTTAAAAAGTGTTACTGATGGTCCAACACCAGGATAAAAGGATGCAACCACATTGTCACTCTCAGTGTAATACTTTAATTTTCACCTCACGTTAAAGCTGCCTCTGATTTCGGTCACCATCCACCAGGAATAGCCTGGAATTAACTCTATTGTGGGATTTTCAGTAGTAGAAACCCTTTCCTCTGAAATGAAGTCCTCCAAGCACTGCTCTGACGAGGACTCCGATCTCAATCAGAGGAAGACACAGGATTTATCCCTGCGTTCACTGCTGTCAGTGGGATCTGCAGCTCCTGCCTTTATCCCCATTAATTTTGTCTCCCAGTGTTTACCCAGGTTTGTGCTGCGGGCACTGGAAGGTTCCACAGTCCATGCTTGGGGCAAGATAATTTCATGTCCTTCTGAAGCCTCGGAAGGTACAGCAAGATCCCTGGAGCACAGAGCACTCCGTGAAGCACTTGTGAGAATTATGATCCCTCGTTTGCCCTGCCCGGTAGTTTTAGTTTGCATTCCAAGCGTGATTTTACGCAGGACTCTGGAATTTCTCATTAACTGGGGTACAACCATTTTTAGGAGTTTCTGAGGCATTTTGCAAATATTTGCAGCTGGGGCATGTGGCAAAAGGAGGTTGAAGGGAGACATAATTGATGTCAGCTCAGTAACACCCATTCGTCAAAGGATAATTGTGCTAATTAAAATTTCAGCCATAAGTCATGCCCGTGCCACAGATGGAGGCCCCATCCCAAGTGTCCAAGGCCAGGCTGGACGGGGCTCGGAGCCACCTGGGACGGTGGAAGGTGTCCCTGTGGAACTGGATAATCTCTAAGGTCCCTTCCCACCCAAACCATTCCATAATTCTCCCTCTCTATCCCCACAAATACTCATATTTGAACCGACTATTCCTCACCTTCAGCTTGGGTGGTGAAACGGAACAAACCCCACAAGAAATCACATTCCCATCCTTTAATTTTGGAGCAGAGCAGCTTCCAGGAGGACTTGAATGACAAGCAAAGTTGTTTTCTCCTTGAGGACTGGGAAGGTGACACTTATCCCTTGCAGCTGCCTTGGTCATTCCTTTGCAGGCACGTTCACCTGGCTCCTGCAGCAGCCCAGAGCTGGCACTGCCCTCCTGGCACTGCCTGGGCTGAGTTTGAGCCGAGCTCAGGGGGTATGAGCCCATCCTGGGCTTCTCTTGGGAAAGGGATCGATGCCTCAGCAGTAAAGAAAAGGATCTGAATCACAATAGAGATTGCTGGAGGGAGGGCTTCACAAAACATTTGCTGTTTCTAATTTTGGTAAGGAAACAGGCGATTACTGCCTTAAAAAATTAAATGTCGTGTCATTTCAAACTCTCTTTGTTTCTCATAAACATCTTGCAACTTGTGATAGAGGTTGCTGGAAGCCTCCCCTGATAGCAGTGTCATGTTGGCCAAGAGGTGTTTGATTGGTGCTCCAGCCTTCTCTTCATGTGGGCTGGACTGCTCTGTAGTCAGATAATGAAATCATCTGCTCAGTTTAGCTTTGAAACATAAATTTGAGCGGGTCAGTGTTCATTTTATAGCAGCTCTACCGAATCTATCCAGAGAGGCAGCTAAAACCAGGCTTGGCCAGCACTAAACCACTGAATTCAGCAGAGAGAGCCTGGAATTTTGATGTGTGTGTCTCCAGGCTCTGGCTGAGGTCCAGCTCTACCTGCTCCCCAGAAGGGCTGGGTGGGTCAAGGTGTGCTCAGGTTTGGGGTCTGAGTCACCTCCACGCTTCTCCAGGTTGTGATTTCTGAGGTAAAACAGGGTGTGTAGGCTGGGCTTAAACGGCTGTGCAGATATCTGGGCATCAGCCTGTCTAGATTTAGTCCCAGAAGGTTGAATTCATCCCTAATCTGGTTTTATATAGACTTTCTGCAACATCATGGGATCTGCAGTTACAGCACCCTGGTGAGTTGGGGTTGACTCCCGTTGGACACCGAGCACCAAACCCTGCAGCCAGAATTTCCTTAAAGGATCTCCCAAAGCCACTGCTCCTTTCCAAAGGGAATTCAAGGCTTAAATCCCAGTTATCTGAATGAACTCGCTGGTGTCGAAGCCAAGCAGGAATTCCACCACTTTTACCCTGCACCGTTGGCCCAAACTCATCAAAAATCACTTCTGTGGAAGTTGATGTCTCACCAAAGGAATTCTTCAGTGACTGTCGCGCCTTTCACCCGGTAGAGTTCCAGTTTGGAGAATGACAGGGAATCCTTTATTCCTAGAAATCTGCAAGGTTTGAAGGCAGGGAATTAAAAGGCAAATGGGTGTCTCCCGCCGTGCTGTGCTCCTGCGGGCTGGAGCTCCCTCAGATTTTAATATTCATTGGAAAACGTCACCGTGTGTCACTTTGACATCTCCATGGTTTTATCAGAGCCTGGCAGCAAAGGGAGAGTCACCAGTGGTGGGACAGGGACACCCAGATGGACACAGGAGTTTGTGCCAGAGCCCAGCTCAGCTGTTCCCGCTAATCCAGGCCGCCCGGGGCAGAGGGAATTAATTACAAAGCTTGGGAAGAAAAGTCAATAACAGGATTGAAACATTCCCACAGGTTCTTCTCGAATGAGATCTCCCGGATAACTTGTGCCGATGGTAAAACGCGGTGCCAGGTGAGATTTTATCACTAATTAGAGGTGCCCAGACTTCAGCCAACTCTTGGGAAGCTCCATGAGGTCATGGATGAATGGGTTCCAAGGGAAAAAAAAGGCAATACAGATGATTTTCTCCAATAGATTCACCTGTGATAAGCACATTCCAGTGACTCAGTGCAGAGCGAGGAGGTGCTGGAATTTTCGCATCCGTGAAAAAATCACGTAGCATAGAAATATCCAATAAATGCCTATTTTAATTTATTTTCCCACTGGTTGTATTTGAAATTAAATATAAGCAATAGGAGATCTGTGGACATTTACTGCCACCCATGAGTGCTCTGCCCATGAGGTCACAGCTCCTAGTGTGACAGGGAATAAAAAAAATGCATAAAATTGCTTCCAGTCAGTTCTGAGGCAGGTCCTGAGCGACCAAATTCCCTGTCCTTTGAAACCAGCCCAGATCACGTCAGCTGGGTCCTGATTCAGCGTGGAATTTGTTTTTCCCATCATGTGAGAGGGAGGAAACGTCCCGTCCGAGGAGGGCGATGTCAGCTCGGACGCAAACGCTCTCGGCACGGAGACGCGAGGAGAGGGCTCGGCAACATGAGAACTTTCTGCACTGCCTCGTGCACAAAACCCTCTTGGAAGGACTCATAACGAACTGAAAGCTCGCTGGAAACATCTCCCTTGTTTCTTTTGGCTCCCAGAGCTTTTCTAAGTGTAATTAGCAGCAGTTGAGAAATGGAGGGGGCGAAAGAATCTTGGTGGTTCGCGCTCGGGGGTGGCGGCTCCGGAGACCTGGGTTGATTTCTAACCTCTGTCACGGTGTCACAGCAGGGAAAAAAAAGAGATTTAATTCATCTGCAGGTCGATTTGTGCAAACTGCCCTGCAGCAGCAGCTCCTGGCACTGAGGTGAGCCCTCCGTGTCCTGCTGATTTAATGGCATTCAGGTCGATATCTATAATTATACATCCATTTTTAAGGGTCTCCAGTGCCTATATGTGTAAATATATAAACCTCTCTTAACAGCACCGTGCTGCTTCAGAGGGGGAAAATCCCTCATTCCTGCACACAGCTGCACACCCCTTTAAGCCAGCGGATACGAATGGATTTGTGCCCTGCAAGGACCAACGTCTTCATTAAGATCCCTGTTTGCTGGGCAGTGACAAATCTTCCCCTCAGAACACGGTGATTAAGGTTTAATTTCATTCCGGATTATGGGCAGCTCCGCTTGCAAAGCAGCCCTGGGCCAAGGTTGGGCACATATTGCCTGGAAATGAACGTTCCTCCCCAAAGTGCTTAAGCAGCTTTGGATAAGGAATGATGGTTTCGGGAAGATTAGGAGCGTAAGAAAGAGCTCCGGGCTAAGAGGACATTCAGAGGAAGTGCCAGCACGGGTTCAGGAAGAAATGCTGCCACCTCCGAGGGCCTGAGGCTTCCAAATCGCTTGGGAGAGTTGGAGGAAGTTGGTGGGAGAAGGATGGGTTAGTGAAGGTGATGGATTTACAGATGGGTGAAGACATCCTCATATGAGGACGAGGTGAGGGGGTGTGTTCATAAATCCTCAAATCATCAGCAGGGAAATTTCCAGGCTTCAGGCCCCTTAGAGAACCAAATCAGCACTTCTGGAGGTTTTATGATGTGGCCGCAACCAGGAGCATCACACGAGATGAGGGTGTTATCTTAAACACAGTGGGGAATAAAATCTGTCTTGCCCAACCCAAGAGCTGAGTTTGGAAGACGGGCAGAGGGCTGGAGGAGAAGCAGAGGGAAAGGAGGAGAAGCCTCCCAGGGCTGGGATGCAAATATTTGTCCTGATATCAGTTCCCTGTTCATGCAGATCCTCTCTCCTCTGCTTTTCCTCACAGGTACAGGTTTATTCTGCCAGAGAAGGGTATTTAAACACAACCAATTATGATTATTTGTTCTCAAACACATATGTTCCTCCCTCCCCTGAGAGCAGGAGGAGGAGGGCAGCGATGAGAGCCGGCGAATGTTTCACCCTCACTGCAGTGACAGCTTTGATTTGTGAAACAGCTTGGAATAAAACGCCGGTAATTTTTCATGGAAAAACCAGTGGACATAATTTCTGTGTGTCTCAGAGAGAACAGCAGAGAGCTGAAATGCTTGGACACACCATTGTGCGAGTGCCAAAATCCCAGATGGATATAAAACTCAGGGTTTTCAGCCCACAGAAATAATGTTACAATCATCTCTGGTTTAACAGATCCTGCTTGTTTGTTGTTTTCCAGTATCTGCAGCTCTGCTCATCAATTTTTCACGTTATTCCTCGGCTGTTTCCTCGCGTTCAGTCTCTTTGCTGGTTTGATGTTGTGTTCTCTGGAGATTTCTTCCATAAATTTTTATTATTTCCTCCAAGAAATCTTTTTTTATGATCCCCAGTGAGAGCTGGGACTGTGATAGGGTGGAGGGAGAGGAGAAAGCTGGGCAGTGGAAACTCCTTTAACTTAATGCCATGGAAAAACCCCTCTGGCTCCCTGTCAGCCAAAGAAGGTCAAACCCAGTCCGAGCTCAGCTCTGCCCATGGATCCTAAATCCAGTATTTAATATCGATCCCCAGCCTCACAAACACCCCCCTGACAGTGCTGACAGCAGCCCTGACATCAGCGTGATGAAACAGGGCACAACAATGACTTCACACCGCCAGCTCTGCTCCCAGCCACCACCGGAACAACGCTGGAAAAGACCTTTTGCTTAATTAGTTATTGCTAATAAGGTTCGGTTGGAGGGTGGGGTGGGATTGAGGGGAGCAAAGCTGGGCTGGCTCAGTGCTTGGGGCAGGGGATGTTTGACATTGGTGGTGCCAGGGTTTAAAGCAGGGGCTTAAAGCAGATCTTGGGCTCACCTTGGCTGTGGGAGGAGGTTTTCCAGGCACATCCAACACCAGCCCATCGTTCAGGTGGTTGGAGCTGGAGCTGGAACTGGTCTTCAGCTCTGGAGGAAGTTTCTGGGGGTTCATCTTCAGTTTCGGAGAAGATTTATGGAGATTTATCTTCAGCTTTGAAATCCATCTGTCTGTGATCTGGCCAAACCCAGCCCTGCACAGGGGAACAGGAAGGTTCCCAAGGAGCAGAGCTGGAGCCCTGGTGCTGCAGTCACGTGGAAATACAGGCTGAGACATTCCCAAAACTGCTGGGCACATCCAACAGCAGCCCATCACTCTGGTAATAGCCAAAGCTGATCTTCACCTTTCGAGGAGGGTTTTGGAGATTCATCTTCACCTTTGCAGGATCTTTTTGGAGATTCATCTTCAGTTTTAGAGGACATTTACAGAGATTTATCTTCAGCTTTGGAGGAGGTTTCTGGGCGTTCATCTTCAGCTTCAGAGAAGATTTATGGAGATTTATCTTCAGCTCTGGAGGAGGTTTTTGGAGATTCACCTTCAGTTTTAGAGAACATTTAGAGATTTATCTCCAGTTTTGAAGGAGATTTTGGAAATTCATCTGTGATCTGGCCAAACCCAGCCCTGCACAGGGGAACAGGAAGGTTCCCAAGGAGCAGAGCTGGAGCCCTGGTGCTGCAGTCACATGGAAATACAGACTGAGACATTCCCAAAATTGCTGGGCACATCCCTCTGAAGAACGATGGACCTGGGGTGTGCTGCCATCACTGCCCTGCCACTGCTGAGCCCGTGGATGTCCTTTCTGAATGGAATTAAAATCTAGAACCACCACCATCAAATCATCCAAAGCCCAACAGGAATATTTAGGAAAAGAGCATGTTCCAAGTGCCCACGGTGGCATTCAGGGAAATGGTTCTGAGCTGACAAGAATTCACATGGTAACTCCTTTTTAATAAAATGAAGGGGGCAGGAAGAGAACTCTTCAGCCTTGACAAAATTACCTTTCACCTACCCCAATCATCCCCACCTTCACTCCATCCATCCATGAAAATCTGTGCCTGCAGAATGAGCCAATAAAAGCCAATCCAACGGGAACAGCAGGAGCCAGAACCTGGGATTGGATAAATAAAACGCTGAGGTGACATCACTGGGGCAGCAGGGATTTATACCAGCTGAAGATCTGGCCCATAAAGTGGGAATAACTCTTTCTGGCCTGTGATTTATGCTCTCCAGTTATTGACTGCTCCAAAATAAGCCTCTGTTATAAACAATCCGGGCAGCAAGGAAGGCAATTGTGCCTTAATGAGCCCGTGGTTCAAAGCACTGCCCTGCTGCATTGACCCTTCTATAGATCAGAAAGTCTCCTTGATTTAATTACCTCGCAGAACCCCAGACTAGACAGCTCCAAACCTCATTTGTGCCCTGATCTTGCTATTTTTTTTGATTTTGGTGCGCTTCATCGTGATTTACAATTCAGCCAAGGGACTCTTCAGGCAGCCGGGGAGAATTGTTTAGAGGGGTTTGTGTGCAATTACATTTTTCTGAAGGAAAGAAAAAGGGGAAAAAAAGCACATTTTGAGACTTAAAGGTCTTGTCTCCTTTCCCAAGCACAAATAATAAGCAGTTCTGCCTTTTTAAGTGTAAAGGACTGGGAACTTCAAGGGTAGAATTAAGGGAATTTAAATCAGAGGCGAGACACTGCACACACTGGAAATGTTCCCGTTTGGAAGTTCCCAATCCAGTCGTGCACACGGCTCTCAGCAGATGTTACAGGATTGTTCCACCAGGATTATCTCAGCTACCAGGGTATTTATTTTCCAATAATTCCAATCTGTGGCACAGAGCTGTGGAAATAACACGATGTTCCCTTGCATCCACCAACGCCTCGTCCCTCCTGTCTCAGGATGTCTCAGGGCCTCTCGTTAGATGAGCCTCGAAACATCCCCAAAAATTAATCAGTGATTATCAAATGACAAATATTACATCTTATTTTCTTCTGGAGCAGCACTGAACTGCAACCAAATGTGCAGCAAACAGCCCTGGGTCCTCTCTGATGCTTCCTCGATGTCGCAGCCCACGGGATTCGATTTCCCCACTGGCAGGGAGGGATGGGAAATAAAATTATGGATTAAAATCACAGAATCATGGAGCAGTTTGGGTTGGAAAGGACCTTAAAGCCCATCCAGTCCCACCCCTGCCGTGGGCACGGACACTTTCCACTATCCCAGCCTGGCCTTGGACGTTCCAGGGATGGGGCAGCCACAGCTTCCCTGGAAGTTTTGCTGCAGAGAGCACCAGTGTTGGCCATGGATCCTGCTGAGGGCTGATTCAGGTCAAAAAAGGGACCAGGACTGGCTGTCCCAGGCTGGGGGTTGTGGCTGGATTGGGCTGGGGCCGTGCATCCACCTGCCCCAGGACAGAGCAGCTCTGGCACCTCCAGCGCTGTCGGATGTCAGAGCAGCTCCGCACTTCGGTGATTGTGTTTCACTCCTCACGTTCTTGTTTTGTGACAGAATTGGATCATTAAAACTGCCACATTATTATTTCTGCCCCTCCCTCCCCCCTTGATTCGGAGAGACACTTATTATCACTTTAATAGGGAGAAACAAGTTCCCTCTGTCCTTTTCCAGTCCTAAAAATACGAGAGTGTATTTTCCAGAGGAGCTGGTGATTGAGGTTTAAATGTTCAACCAGAATACATTAAAATGCTCTAAACATCGAGGAGAAAAAGGGAGCCCTGATACCCAGAGGAAAGTGGGGTGCTTAAACTGAGTTACACCAGTGTAATTATTGGTACTGCCAGAGCCTAAAATCTACAACATTATTTTTAGGCCCCCGTCCAATCCACAAAAAGATCTCTAAAATAATTGCAAAAGGACCTCACTTGAAGGCTGTTTGTTTTGGAAAAATGGAAATCTTTGCTCCATTTCAGCATATTTCAGCCTGGAGAGCAGCAATATTTTATTTGTGTTGAAAGAAGACAGGGGCTTATTCAATATTAATAAATGGTTTACAACTTGAGTTAAAGTTCTTCTCTTCTTCTACACTGCAACCCTGCCCAGGAGACTCCACTCCTGGGGGAGAAGATGGTTCTGCTGAAGGGACTTGAAATTAAAGAGAAATAATATTCACAGGGTATAAATCTGCCCAAATCGAGATGTTTTCTGCTCAGCATTCTGCTACGTTTTGCATATTGGTGCTAATTAGTGCTGTGAGCTAATTAAGAGCAGTGTGTAAATAGGACACCTGGCAGGGCAGTGTGCTCCTGGCCAGGACAAAGGGACCTGAGCCATTCCTGGTCCAGGCTCTTGGTGTGGAGCCCTCTGAGCCCCAGACAGCCCCTGGGAGTTGTGCCAAAGTCACTCCATGGTGTTAAAGACTCCGAGTCCAACAGTCTGTGGTCAGAGACAGGAAAGGGATGGAAAAGAGGTACCAATAGGGAAAGAAAAGGGGAAAAACACATCCTAAATCAGGGGGATGCACTTTAATGAATGAGCTTTAAGGTCCCTTCCAACCCAAAGGGAAAAAACACATCCTGAATCAGGGGGATGCACTTTAATGAACGAGCTTTAAGGTCCCTTCCAACCCAAACCATTCCAGGATTCTGTGGTTCCACCAAACCAGGTTTCCCTGGGGAGGTTTGCAGCCTGTGGGTGGTAGGAGGGATTGAATTTTGGGCACTCTGAGGATGCACAGACCCCAAAAAAAGCATTTTTTGGATGTTTTTCTTTGCTTTGTTCAGTGGAAGAAAAGGGGAGAAGGGAAAATGTTTCAAGTCCTGGGGGCAGTGGCCGTGGCTCAGCTCTGGCACAACCCTTCAGGCTGTTCGTGCCCCTCTGGCTCCCTGGGTTTCCGCAGAGCTGTTCCAGCAGTGCTGAGCCACCCTTCAGACCACCCCTCTGGCCCTGGGAGCTGCACAGTCCTGCCAGGACCTCACCCAAATCCCAGGGCTGGATCGGTGCTGGATCCCATGGCACAGGTAGGATCTGCTGGAACCACCAGGGGTTTAGGAACCAAACCCCTGCAGGACACAGAGCTCAGCTCAGCCCTTCACAGACCCCCTGACCACCGGGGCGCTGCTAATGGTGCTCACCAAAGGCCCTGCATCCTTCCAGGGTGGCATTTAGATGGGTGGCAGTCAATCAGTGACCCGGCTGAGGGACTGGCACCCGCAGAACCATCAGCAACACAACCCCCAGGGACAAAACCCCGGAGGAAAACAGCGCTGCGTGAAGGGGAAAATGACACCGATAATAACAGCACGGAGCTGAGATGGCTGCAGGAAAATCCTGGGCATTTTCTGCCCAGAAATGTTTGGAATTCTGGCTGGGAGTGCCTCGAGGGGACAGGTACAGGGCTCACGAGAGGCGCAGAGGTGTCAGGAATTCCCAGTCCCTCTGCAGAGGGATTTGCACCTCTCCTGCCTGGGCACTGCCCTGGCACCACTCCCACCTGTGCTAAGGCTGGGTGCCGCTGGAGTGACTCTAAAACCCAACCCAATCTGCTTTTTTACACCACAAACGGGACAGGAGGAGCAAAACCCCTGCTGATGGACACTGTTGTCCGCGTGCCTGGGTTTTTGATTAATTACAAACCAACAGGAGCCAGCAGAGGCTCAGAAAGTCAGATCATTTTCGGTGTTGTTGCTGCTTTAAACATTAACCAAGGCCTGCTGCCGAAGCCAGAGATGCTGAGGGGAGAAAGCTCCTTCCCCTCGATTTTTTAGTGCTGCATTTCAGGGCTCCCAAGCTCTGGGGACTCCTCTGCAGGCAGCAGCTGAGCGGGGCTGTTTATTTACAAGAGTCAACCAGAGCCACACAAAAGGTTATGGCCACGGGCCAAATGTCTTTGACATCATAGCCTGTCATTAATGGCATAAATCCTCCGTGATTTCATTTCCCACCGAGCCAACCAGCATCTCTCCCAGATTATTTCAAAGGGAAAAAAAAGTCTAAACATTTACCTCCAAACCCCAAACAGATCGTATCGTTCCATTCCGCTCGCCCGATATTAAATATATTCTCCTGCACATGGCATTTTTATGGCAGGTTGTGACCACTCCTGGAGCTTGTTTCAGCTGGAGATATGCTCAGAAAGAGAAATTTTCTTATTGTTCCCTAAGGGGAAAACAAAAAAAACGACATTTCATTCAACAAAACCTCTTCTAACCGCTGCACTTTGCTGTTTTAATGTATTTTTGTCCCCCAGATCTCGGTCTGAAGGAGAGGAATATTTAAAAGCTTGTTCTCTGCGCCACAGCCTCTTCCCTGTGAGAATATTTAATGTGGACAGGCTGGAAAAGTTTTCCTTCACACCATTTTTGTCCCCTTTTTTCCCTGTTATGAATAAGACGCACGTGGTTATGTGAAAAACATTAGGAAATCACTCTGAGCATGAAAGGTCTGAATACACCTATAATACCTGAGTGTTTTAATTTAAATCCTTTGGGATTTTATGTCTTCCTGGCCTTCTGCTGGTGGACAATGCAGTGCTTGATAAAAAGCCAGGTGGAAAATATTTGATGATAATATCAGATAACATTTGAGGATAATAATATCAGATAATATTTGATGATAGTATCAGATAATATTTGATAATAATATCAGATAATATTTGATAATAATATCAGATAATTTTTGACCAGTCATTGCTGGTTACTGAACTGGGCCTAAAATGTCCAGGAAAAGTTTTCCAGACCAGGGCTGGCACTAAACCTGCTGGGATAAACCAGGAATTCTACGTTTATATGCAAAAGCAGACAGTCAGAGAGTCGGGTTTGACGTCGCTTTTGCGAATATTTGCTGAAATGGCTCCACATTGCCCCATCTGAGATGAAAAGAGCCTGACAGGAGCAAGTGTCCATAAAGCCAGGGAAGCTCTCACTTATCTGCTGCCCTGAGAGGAGAAGTTAATTACCCACCATTACAGACGAGTCCTGAGATCCAAACGAATTCCAAGAAAGCAAATTTAGGCTCAGCCCAAGCCCAGGTCGGGTGTGCTGCACGCAGGGCACCATCAGAGGTGATCTGGTGCCTCCTGATGCTGCTGCAAACTCCTGGAGCTGCCTTTGCTCAGCCCCTGGAGGCTCCGGGTCCCGGGGAAAGGGAATCCCATGGAGCATCCACAGTGCCAAGGGGCCAGGGCAGCGCAGCCTAAAGAGATGAATGTGAATTTTCCCAGCGCAGAAAAGAACCCTCAGGGGCTCCAGAGAGAGAGGCAAAGTCCCCCCAGGCTCTGGTGACGCTGCTCAGGGGAGAAAGGACAGAACTGGAGCTGGACATGGCAGCACAAAGTGGTTTGAGCCACCACTCCTGCCTCCATCCCACCTCCACCCTGCACCCCAGAGCCCTCACCACCACCAAAGAACAGCACAAGGACCTCCAGCATACCTGAGCAAATAAAAATTGGACGTTTCCCCGGTTTTTTTTGGGCGGTCTGGAATCTCAGGAGGCATCGGCGAGCAGGGCTGTGTCAGAGCTCTCCTGCGAGAGCCAGAGTTAAAATACGCCTGCAAAGCACCAGTAGCTTCATTCTTATGACTAACACATCCCAAAGGTGCCATAACATGCACGGAGGCAGGGAATTCTGGGGTGCTGGAAGGAGTACAGCGAGAGGAGGAGCTGCAGGGGAGAGGTTCTGAGGAAAGCCAGCGAGTTATTTTTCCACAATTTATCATCCTACTTTTACTCTGCTCCTCCGAGTGCAGAGATGAAAAGTCCCACAAGTCCAGCACGAACTGAGCCAGCCAAGAAAAAGAAAAGCAGCTCGCTCTGCTCCCCAGGGCATAGATTGTGCCTATTTGTTGGCGTTTTTTGATGCAGAATGTGGAGGAGACAAACTTCAAGGAAGGAATGTGGCCATCTCCTGTCGGAGACAAAATCTCCCCCGCTGGAGCGGGCTGAGCGTGGCTCGTGCTGGGGGCAGGCAGGGGATTGAGGGGAACGTGGGTATTTTTTGGCACGAATCACACAGAGCAGGGCTCCTTTCTGGGGAACTCGAGGGCTCCCACAGCACTGCTGGAAATAGTCACTGAATGGTTTGGGTTGGAAGGGACCTTAAAGATGATCTCGTTTCCCCTCCTGCCATGGACAGGGACACCTCCCACTGTCCCAGGGTGCTCCAAGCCCCGTCCAGCCTGGCCTTGGACACTTCCAGGGATCCAGAGGCAGCCACAGCTTCTCTGGGCACCCTGTGCCAGGGCCTCCCCACCCCCACAGCCAGGAATTCCTTCCCAATATCCCATCTAACCCTGCCCTCTGGCATTCCCACTGTTCTGCCCCTCCATCCCTTGTCCCAAGTCCCTCTCTAGCTCTGTTGGAGTCCCTTCAGGTACTGAAAAGCTGCAATAAAGTCACCCAGGAGCCTTCTCCAGGCTGAGCAATCCCAGCTCTCAGCCTTTCCTCACAGGAGAGGTTCTCCCTCCCTCTGATCATCCTGGTGCCTCCTCTGGACTCTCCAACAGCTCCATGTCCTTCCTGTGCTGGGGGCAGAGCAGGAGGGGGATGAGCAGCAGGAGGCAGATCCCAAACGCTCCGGTCACAGGCGTTCCCAGGTCTCACAGCTCCTTGGATGATGACCTGGGTGTCAGCACAACTCCACGAGCCTTTAGAGCAGATGAAGTCACCTGTAAAAATGCCAGGAAGGTTCCTGTTGACCACCCACCACCACCACCAACCTCTGTCCAAACCAATCTTTCCAGTGACACGAAAATATCCATGGGGGGAAACCTGCCAGACTCGTGAGGCTTCCAGGCACCACCTAATTAATTACACCCCAAACACAAGCAAATGGGTTTCACGTGCAACAAAACGTCCAAGTGTGAAAACCCAGGACGCTACAGGACTGTTCAACCATTTCTGGAGCAGTGACACTGTCACTGACGGGGTGGCACAGCGCGATTCCTGCAGAGGACAAAAAGGAGGGACAAGACATGCAAATGCTGCTCACATTCCTTTCCCCTGCTCTCTCCCAGAGGTTTAATTCCTGCCTGATGAGAGCACAGTTGTGAGCAGGAGGATGGCACACAGGGCTCCCTGGAAAAGCCACTGGGGATGAAAGAGCTCTCGTTATCCGCACGGAAAGATCCGGCTGTGCCTCAGCCAGAGCTGTCACAACATGCTGAGCTCCGGGGATTCCTCGGGGAGCTGGGCTGACAGATCTCATTCTGGTTCGCATGGATTCGTGAATCTCGCGTAGTCTGTTTGTCCAGAGGTTCTGAGGGTGTTTAGTCAGTGCATACCTGGAGTTAATTCGACAGAAAATCCGTCAGATACAATGCCAGGGGGCAGGTGATGCATTTTTGGCCACCTAAAAAACCGAGGCCAGACAAAATTAAGGGAATAAAAAGCAGTTATATTTATTGAAGGGCCTTCAGGTATATTTCAGGCAGACAAAGCCCACTCAAAATGGATGATGGGTCACGGGTTTTCACACCTTTATAAGTTCGGTCCATTTGCATATTGGGGGTTAATCTCCCAATTACAGCTCCAGGTAATGAAGTCATTTACCCCAAGTTTGCTCCCCCCCAGCTCACTTTTGTTGACATCTCTCGGGGCCTGAGGCAGTGAGGTGTCCTTGATTCCCAGGCCTGGAGAGGAATTGTTCTGCCTGCCCAGAATGTGAAAGCAGCAGCTGACGCTGTGTATGGAATTTAGAGTTATACACTGAAGAACCGCAGGGTTACAAATATATGAAAAACATAAAAGCTAAAATCCTACGGCATCACAGGCCCCACGATCCTGGCAGCCCCGACCTGTTAAACACCCAGGGCAGGGCTGCAGCAGGGTCTCATCACAGCCCTTCGTGAGCCATCGATACTGCAAATGCCAGCACACTCCAACTGCACCGAAATGTTGCAGCTCTGAAGGTAAATCCCAAAGCCAGCAGGGTCCTGAGATCACAGCCTGGTGTCACTGGGAGGAGAGAGGGATGAGAAGGGCGGAAATGAACTCCAGAGAGCACTGGGAGAAAGCCTTGGAGAATTTGAGATAAATGCTCTCGTAGAGCTCCAGTATTGGCTCTAATTAGGATAAGTCAGGGCTTCCCTAATTGCCTTTAATCCTTTGGCTTCCTTGCTGACAGGAGTGACCATGCCCAGGATGTGGAGAAGAGCCGTGGGGGGATCCTCATCCTCTGTATCCCACTGCCCCTCCCAGAGCCCGATTCCCACACAGGATCAGGGCTGGGACTGGCCAGAAACAGAGAGAAAAAGGAGGCCAAGGACCCTGTGACCCACAGGAGCCCCAGTCTCCACCAGCACAGCCTCTGCAAAGCAAAAGTGAGGACTTTCTGCCTTCTCCCATGGAATTATTTGGTTCCCTCCTCCAGCTGTGCCACTGCAATCCCCCCAAACCCTTCAAAGGAGCATTTTTGAAATGCAGTGTGTGAATTTGAGCTGCTCCATGCTTCTACCCACTTTCTTTTTCCTTTAAAGCTTTCCTTCCCTCTCTTCAATCAGCTGTGGGGTTTTTATTAGAGCACAGACATCTCTTGCCAGACTCTCTTGCAGAAGGGAGGACGGAATTCCCTCTGTTCCCATCCCGGAGGAATCCTGAGTCACCTGCAGCAACCAAAGCTCTCTTTGCCTTAGGTGTAAACAGAGAAAAATAACAACTTTTGATCTGCTTCCACCGTTCCAGCAGAAGTGAAGGCAGTGCAAGTATCAACATGGGAAAAAGGGGAAAAAAAGAGGAAAAAAAAAGGGAAAAAAAGGGGTTTCTGGGCTGTCTCGAATCCTGTGTGTGAGAAGGACCGCGCAGAAATCCAGGGACCTTCTCAGAGGTGACATTCACAGATGCAACAGCCACTGCTCCGTTTCAGAACATTCGAAGACTTCAAAAATAGAGCTAAAGCAGAGTTATTTAACCTCTGTGCCCCGGGGTGAGATGCAGCCCTGCCATAAAGATCCCGTGCTGCTCAGCTGCAGAAATCCATCCTTTCCCATTGCACATCAATTAAACTCCAGTAACGAGTTCAGTGGGAGCAGGATCTTGGAGTTTGTGAGTCCTGGGCAGCACCAGCAGCCAGGTCTTCCTCAAAGCTCAATAATCAGGAGGTTTCTGAGGCGGTGACCTCAAAGTGCTCTGGTTTGGGGTGTTCTTTATTCAGAGCCGGGTGTTGGAGCTTCCAGTGAGCCCCAGGCTGTGTGCATGAGACCCAGGCACAGCCAGGAGGCACCTTGCATGCCTAATTAATGAGCTAATTTGCATACCGAATGAACTTTATGCACAGCGGGATGTTTGTACAAAAGCTTGCCAGGATATCTTTACAAAAAAGTTAGCAAAATAAAGAATCCTGGAAAGTGAGAGCCTACAGCTTCCTCCCTGCTTCCCAAGGAGCCAACACAGCTCCAGCAGCAGGAGAGAGCAGGGTTCACCTGATTTACCTCCCTCCGGCTGCTGGACACAGGGAATAACCAGAATTAGGCCAGGTTTGGTCATGTGAGACCTGGTTCAGACCTTGGTTCCCGAGTTATCCTGAAATCTGGTGCTGCTGGGAGGTGGAAGGAGGAGGGGATCCAACCCTGTGATCTCCAGAGGTCCCTTCCAACCCATCCTGCCGCAGCTTCCCAAGCAGAGGGATTCAGCAGGGATGTCACAATTTAACCAATTTACCATTTGTACAAGCCTCAACGGAGATTTTTTTTTAAACAAAATCTGTTGCGGGTTGAAATCCAAGCCAGAGAGGAAGGGAAAGGCAAGGGCAGCATTTTTATTTTTAAAGGATGATATAAAATGCATAAATCGCTGGGACAGGTGGGTTTTCAGCCCCTTCCTGTCCTGCCCACCCAAAACCCTAAACTGCATTCGCTTGTGTGTGACACCCTGGATTTGCACGCTCAAGGTGAAAACATCAGTGCTGGATTATAATCTGTATTTCAGTGAAAAGTTTAGAAGGAGAAAAAAATATATCTTTCCATGACTTGTGTTTAATTTTTATCTTCTTGACCTTTCCATAATTCTCACTGCTTTCCTTTTCTGTCGTGCTTGAGAAAAAGAGGCACCAGTTTCCTCATGCAGACACTTTGCAGTGCAGGAGCAGCCAGCAGCATCCCTGCCTGTGTCCTGCAGCTTCCCCACGTTTTCCGTGGCATTTTATTCCCTCTGCCTGGCTCCAGGCAGCGCATCTGGAGCATCTTCCAGCTCGGCTGGGCGCAGAGAAGAAGAAAAGTTTGGTTATTGCCTTGCTGGCCACCAAAATCACAGTTTAATTTGTGCTGGCTCCGAGCAGAGGAGGAGAGAAACTGACGGGAGAGGGTGCTCATGATTTAGGGAAGGGACAGAGCAGCAGGGAGTGGTCCCCAGCCCTGTCCCTGCAGGGACACCCAGGCCAGGGCACCGAGCAGCTCTGCCCGAGGATGCCTTCCAGCAGCAGGGAGAAGAAGCAGATGCAGGCTGTGGCAGCTAATCTGTGCCTCTAAATCCAGCCCTGTAATTATGATGATCAGCTTTCCGAGAGGCCATTGGATTTGAAAAGCAAATTTGAATTTCTAAATGGAGTCCTGCTCGCCGGGGTCAGGGCTCTGGCTGAGGCAGGGTTTAATGGCATTAGAGGCTGATAAAAAGGTTGGGAAATCAGCAGAGGGGTCAAACCTGCACTGAGATGTTCCCCTCAGCCAGCGCAGCAGCGTTTGATTCCCGTTGGATCAGCACTTGGGAGCTGAGTCACAGCTCTGCAGCCTCAATATCTGCCCTGGAGGCCACACAAATCAGGATTTCACGGCTCTTTGTGGCTCCTCGAGGCTGCACTTCCCTGTCCTGTCCCACCAACCCTGTGCTGGTGACACCGGGCTCGGAGAAAGGAGGGATGGAGATGGCACCGGGCTCGGGGAAAGGAGGCAGGGATGGAGATGGCACCGGGCTCGGGGAAAGGAGGCAGGGATGGAGATGGCACCGGGANCTCGGAGAAAGGAGGGATGGAGATGGCACCGGGCTCAGGGAAAGGAGGGATGGAGATGGCACCGGGCTCGGGGAAAGGAGGCAGGGATGGAGATGGCACCGGGATCTGGGAAAGCAGGGATGGAGATGGCACCGGGCTCAGGGAAAGCAGGGATGGAGATGGCACCGGGATCTGGGAAAGCAGGGATGGAGATGGCACCGGGCTCAGGGAAAGGAGGGATGGAGATGGCACCAGGCTCGGGGAAAGGAGGGATGGAGATTACAGCCAGCCTGTTTGGAACAGAGCTGAGCTGAGTGACAGCGTTTCAAGATGTTCCAGGCGCACACGACACACAGGGATTTCAAGATGACTTTCCGGCCTAATTTTTTAATCCCTTCCCAAATCTTCCAGTGTGCTCGCTGATGCTCTGGGTGCTTTCATCACTCCCTCCCCTTCCCTACTTTGAGGTTTGGAGTTTTTCTTCCATTTTCACTCAGCCTGGGGCTCTGCAGCCCCAGGTGTGACCTTAACAAAGGTCCTGGATTTGTCTGGGGCAGATTTTCCTCGGCACAAGTCACACTGGTGTTCTCCCCTTTCCTCCTGCCTTTTGTGGAGGCAGAGAACGAGCTGTCTGTTCCTCAAGTGCTCCAGACAACCACAAACACAGCTCAATATCCCCCTCTAGACCCTTCTCCCCCCTCCTTTACACACAGGCTGCACACACCGAGCTCATCCTCAATCTTTTTTTTTTTTTTTTAATTATTTATTTAGAAATAATAAAATAAGACATAATATATAAAAATCTGTACAATCCACAATTTGTGCAGTACATTAGGAAGACTTCGATACAAAAAGGCTGCAAACAGGAAAATAGTCATGGACAACTGGCAGACGCCGAGATTGTTCGTCTTACAAGAGCTGCAGGCCAAAAAAGTCCTTACAAAATCAGCTTCTGGTGGGCTGTGGGGTGGCAACGCAGCACCTTCTACTTCACAATGTGGTGAGCAGCCAGAATTAAAGACATTACAGTACTCAGTTTAACCTTGTAATCCATCACGAGAGAGAAAACCTAAGCGAACAAATTAAATATCGGAACCCTTTGTCTTTCCCGAGGGCTTCAGCCAACACAGAAAGCGTTTCACGGCTGGGAGAGGGTAATTAAAGAATTAAAGCCGGCTAATGAGTCAGGATTCCTACCCTGGCCACTTAACCCAGGCCAACTCGCACGGAAGAGACGGAGGGAGGGAACCATCCCCACCTGCCTCTGCTCCTGTCACTGTACACAGAATTATGGGTCAGACAATGTGTCTCATTCAAGTATTTTCAGGGAAGGGCAGAAATAACATATTCCCCCCCAGCCCCTAAGCAAAAGACAGGATAAAAGCTTCCGTGCGAGCCAATTTCTCCTGGGTAAAGAGGCTGAACCGAGGCCTGGTGGAGGCTGTGGGCAGAGCTCCGTCAGTTTAAAGTCTTTTTAAAGTTTAAAGTTTAAAGTTGTTTAAAGTTCAGCACCAGCTTGGCCCAGGATGGGCAGGAACTGGAGGAATGCTGTCAGTCACTGTCGAGTCCTTAAAAATGACATTTTTTTAAATGCCTCCTCCAATTCGCTGCGGAGAAACCCAGAACTGATGGCAAAAAGGGGAAGGGGACGACTTGCAGGGCTCTTCCCAGAGCCAGGGCTGAAATGTGGGATCCCCTGGGCAAAGACAAAGGGTTGTGAAAGAAAGAACAAGCAGAGATTAGCGATGGATTACACCTCGACACACCCCCCTGGAACGACTCCGGGAGCTCTGCAAAAACGCCAGTAACTAGAACGTGTTCTCAAATGAAAAGTCCATGCATCCAAAATAAATAAAGAGAAGTTCAGAGCATTAGGAATCCTATAAGGCTTGCAAGTAATTTGCTAAAAATCATGCTAACCTGTAGCATCTAGTCCTAGCGAGCCGAGACTGCCGAGCTGAATTGATACTTTTTTTTTTGTGGCCTTTTCGTTGTCTTCTCCTTGTCCTCCTTTACAGACTTCTATTTACATTTGGCTTTAAATATGAAAATACTTGATAAACTTTATAAAATGTACAATTTTTAAAAATATTTCTGAAAAACCGACTTGAAAAACGAAACAAAACAAACGAACAAGAAAAAAAAAACAAAACAAAACAAAAAACAAACCCAAAACCTCTGCACCAGAAATGTTAAAAGGGGGGGGGATTTTTTCTTTTTTTTTTGTTATTTTTTAAACTCTCTGGATTTCTTGCGTGTTAAAGAAATGAGACGAATCCTGCGTTTTCCATCCCTCCCTCGAGTATCTCAAGTATCATTCAGCGGGAGCACTGTGCACCTGGGGGATGCTGATCTGGGACCAGGTCCCCTTTCTCCTGCTCAGCCTCCCTTTCCCCGCCGCGTTTTCGTGCCCCCTCTGCGTCACTGAACACTCTTTGGTTTCGCTTTCCTCCTTTTGCAAGAACACCACCGTTAGCAGCACCAGCAGCGCTCCGTTGTCTCCAGCACTGCTGACCCAGAAACTGCACCCAAAGCGCCTTTAAACGTCCACCCTTCCCTTCCTTTTCCATCCTCCCACCCCGGCGACAGCCTCAGTGCTCGCACTTCATCCTGTGCCCTCTCCAGGAGCCAAATCTGTGTTCGCAACGCGGAATCCCCACAGTTTCCAAAGCATCTTATCAGAACCCAGTTCATTGCAGGCATTTCTTCCAGGCAGGGCTGGCAGCGGCCAGAGGCCTTCACAGATATCCACGTGCAGAAGACACCAGACCTAGAACAAGCTGTTTTTTAATGGCATACAGTGATCCAATACTGCAAGAGTCGTCCGGGATTGCCATCCCCACTGCCGCCCCCGGGGAGCAGGGGCCAAGCACAGCTTTGCTGTCTCCTTGAGCTTAGAGGCACAGAGAATTTAAAGCCTTCTGGGTGAAGGAGCCAAAACGCCACCAGAGCTTTGCTGAAGGTGACAAAATCTGCTCGGTGGCGAGTGATGGGCGAGTGTCACCCGCTGAGCACCCAGCTGGGGAGAGGAGGCAGGAGATGAAGCTCCCTTTGCAGCCTCCTCCTCCCCCAAAGAACCCCTCTCTCCACGAGATGGAAGCCCACCTTCCTGACACCCCTGCCCTGCTGGAGAGAAGCGTTTCGCCATCCCTCCGCCGCTCCCAAGTGCTGCGCTGCCAAGGCCCTTCCCTCCTCTTCCTTCCTCCTCAAAAAACTCTTCCTGGGGATTTCTCTGCTGCTTGGCTCATCCGTGGCCAAACTCCAGCAGCCTCTGGCATCAGCCAGCAGCTCCACAGCGCGTCCACGGCACAGGGTCAGGGAAAGCTCCTCTGCTTGGAGCTGAGGAGCTGGGCCAGGGAGGACACGCAGATGATGTTGGTTTGCTTCCCCCCAGCTGAGCTTTTTCCCCCTACAAGAAAAGAGGGATTTGATTTCCCCCACGGAAGAACAGGGGGAAAGAGGAGGAGGCCCAGCTCGCTTTAGATCCGAGCCTCAAGCCTTTAGAATAAGGTGCAAAATAAAGGTCTTAAAAAGAAAAGAAGAAAAAAAGAAAAAAAAAGAAAAAGAAAAAAGTCAAAACCAAAAAAGTGTCTGAGGTTTGATTTTTTTGTTGTTGTTGTTTAAAGCAGCCTGTTCCTTTTTTTTTTCCTTTTTTTTTTTTTTTTTAAATAAACTCCACTGTGCAAAACTGTGCATTTTCTTTGGTATCCACTTAGGTAGTTTGAACTCAGTACTTTTTCCTATGTATACATATCTTTTGTCTCATTTTTCCTTTCGACAGAGAATTAAATTCTCCCCCCAAAAAAATCATAATTTTGCTGGAGGCTACTGATTGGCCTGCTATTACATAATGCCCCTTATGTAATTGGAAAGAGAGAAATTGATTCTAGCTATCAACTACTGGCCTCAAAAGGAGTTTAAACTTTCTGGCAACATTGGCCTCTCTGAACTGATCACAAGCTTTTCAACCCAAAAAGTTCAACACTGACTTTTTTTTTTTTTCCTTTTTAAATTACACGAGAGAAAATAAAAACTACACTGCAACAAAAATAACCATTTGTGTTCATGTAGTTAGCAGCAGCTTTTTAAAAAATAATTATAATAATAATAATAAGGCAGATTCTTGCCTTTGTTATGCCATTAAAAACATTCTTGTTCCCTAGAGAGAAGCATTCTGGAAAAAGTTGAAAAAAAAAAAAAATAATAATAACCCAACCAAAGCTTGCCTGCAAGTTCAAGTTTTGTAAAAAAATATATACATAATTTATTCTACAACATATGTGCCTTCTGTTCATACTTAGACATGTTTAGTGCTTTGTGTTTAGAGTTCATTTCCTGTCGTCCCTCCTCTGAGGACAGCCCTAAAACCAGCCTGGGTTCCTCGGGTCTGCTGCCTTCACACCTCTCTTCCACAGTACCGTTGTCTGCAAACTGTTCTGGGCCAACTTCTCAGGTCAACGAGCCTTTGCCCGACGGACACGGCGGGGATTTTGCCTTCCGACCACGCGGGAGAGGCAGAGCCTGCCAGTCATATCTCCGACTCCCGCCGCAGCGGCCGCGGCTCCAGGGGCACCCCCGCCTGGTTGTGGTGCTCCATGTCCGGGTGGGTGTCCGTGCTCATGCTCTCAGGCACCCCCGTGTCGATCTCGTCCTCCTCCTTGCTGCTGAGGGCCACCTCGTTCTCGTAGCAGAAGGAGTTGGCGTTGGAGAGGATGTATTTCTTCTCCGCTAAGTCCCTGGCACTGCAGATGGGTGTGTTGGGCACTTCGTACGTTTTGTGGAACCTCGAGTAGTCCACTTTGTAGTAGTTTTTCTCTTCGAAGAGCACGGGCTCGTAGCGGTGGCCCCAGAGGATCTCGTTCGCCAGATACGAGCTGCGGCACTGGGTGGTCATGGCCGTGGCCTCCACCATGCCCTCCAAGATGACCACGATCTCGAAGTCAGCATTGTCCATGTCCTGTTTGCTCAGGTCATACAAAGGGCTGTCCTCGTCTATCTCGTGCACTATTGTAATCGGGGAGACCAGGAAGATGCGGTCGATGCCGCTGTCGAACCCCACGTTGATGTCTATTTGATCCAGGGGGATGTACTCCCCTTCCGACGTGATCCTGGATTTCAGGAGCTGCGCCCGCACGTGCGCCTCCACCAAGTGGCTTTTCCTCAGGTTCCCCACGCGCCACATCAGGCACAGCTTCCCGTCCCTCATGGCCACCACGGCATTGTGGCTGAAGACCAGAGTTTCGTTCCTCTTTTTTGGCTTAGCCATCTTTGCCATGACGGCACCAATGATGAAGGCATCAATGATGCAGCCCACTATGGACTGGAAAACCACCATGAACACGGCGATGGGACACTCGTCGGTGACACACCTGAAGCCGTAGCCGATCGTGGTCTGGGTCTCGATGGAGAACAGGAAGGCTGCGGTGAAGCTGCTCACCTGAGACACGCAAGGCTTGCTGTTCTCTTGGTTCTCCAGATCCCCGTGCAACAGCGCAATCAACCAAAACACACAGCCAAAAAAAAGCCAGGAGAGGATGAAAGTCAGGCAGAAGATGACGAGCATCCACCTCCAGCGGATGTCCACGCACGTGGTGAAGATATCGGCCAGGTAGCGCTGCCCCTTCTCGCCCACGTTGATGAACTGGACGTTGCAGTGTCCGTCCTTCTTGACGAAGCGGCTCCGGCACTGCTGCCGGGTGTGGACCTTGCCCTTGCCGTTGCCGAAGCCGTTGGCCACGGCCATGGTGGACAGCTTCATGCCGTCCTCCTCCGAAGACACGATGCTGTAGCGGTTGGTTCGCACGCTGCCCATCACTACTGCCGGGGACTGAGGTGCCTCTGCTTTAGAAAACAGTCTGAGTTTCTGCAAAACCCTTTGGAGAAACAGTTTTGAAAGTTCTACAGGAACACACACACGCGGAAAAAGCGGGCGGAGGCCGGAGTCCCCAAAAGCCCTCGGATCAACCAAGGACAGTCTTCGGGCATGCAGGGTGAGCTCAGCCAGCCACCGTCATAGAGAGGGCATGGTCTGCAAGAGAAAGAGAAACGGCACGTTAGATCCCGGAGGAAAAGCATAAGGAATCGAGGAAAAGGACACCTGCGGATCTGCAGGAAGTTTCCTTTTTCTTTATGACATTTTCAGCAGTGCTCCGTGTTGGCAGCTGTGCGTGGACAGGGGTCACATCGTTGCTGCAAGGAAGGAACTGCCCTTCCCGAGGGAAAGCACCGAAGGGATTGTGTCACACCAGTCTGAGCAATATTCACTTGAAAGCTGGACGTGCAAAGGGTCTCTCTGCTATTTACAACTGCGATTTCTGCGCTTGTTTTGAAACAAGCAATTCCCTCTAACATCCCTCTGTGCAAACATAAATATCGAAGTGGTTTGTAGTGACTTACGACGTGTCTCGTGGACTGTCTGACCCATGACAAAGCCGGGAGCGTGCAAAAGGGAAGGAGGAGAGAAGCGATAAAGTTGGGAAGTGAAAATAGCAGCGATTCCATGAAATTAAGGCAAGTACAATTGTTTTAATTAAGCTAAAAGAAGGAGTTGTGTATTCTCAGCAAATTTCAGGAATAAGGGCTGCAGTAGCTCCTCTCTAACTCATCGGGATCTCTGTGGTTTTTACGCTCACGTTTGGCCTAAGTTGTACAAAAAATTAAACCTTTTAAACCTCTCATCTGCTGCTGCTAAAGCCACCAGGAAAACGCAGCAGAACCAGCCAAGTGCCTCCCTAACGCCTCCAGGAACGAGTCCCAGCACCTTCCCCTCGGGAGCCCGAGGCAGCCGCTTCCATCTCCAGCGGGTGACGGTCCCGAGGGTCCCGTGGGTCTCCAATGTCACCAACCAAGACTCAGCAGAAAGGCTACAAAGCCTCCTTCCTGAGGGGAGAAGGCACCAAAAACTTGTTTCAGGGAGGTCTGGCTTAGACCCAGGTCTAGCTTTTAACAAGTGCGTCATCCATTAAGTCATGCACTGCATATCAGGAAATGGAATTGAAATACTGCAGAGGAGAAGGGATGCATTAAAGCAACTGCTCCATCCACACGTGGCCTGCGGAGGGAATAAAGCCCAACCCGGCTGGGGAGGAACGTCTGCTGTCCCTCTGGCACGGCACGGGAGGCTCCAGAACCACTTACAGTAGCAGGGGATTAAATCACGGTGCTCTCCTTAAATTAATGTTATCAAAACTCATCTGAGTTTGTGCAAAAGCCAACAAAACTGCAGCCACCGCGGAGCACAACCCCTGCCCGGCAGGACCTCTGCTCTTCCTCTGACTGGAACCTGACAACAGCTGGAGATAAGATTTTATCTCCTTTCCCAACAGCAGCAGCCCCTGAAGCCCTGCTGAGGTGCTCCAAAACTTCGTGCGATTTCAAACAACTCCTCGAGCCCTCCCACATCCTTCAGCCACATTACAAAGGCTTGAGCTCAGCGAGCACTTGTTAGGAAAAGAGCAGGTGACAAACAGCAACATCATCAGCTGCGTGCAGGCTGCTTTTCCCTCCAGGATCTCCTCAGGGTTTACTTTCACCTCCTCTTTTCCCCCTCGCTCCTGTTTGTTGTGCAAGAATGTGTCCCGATGCCTTCTTGCCAAGATTAGTCATCTGTGACTTCAGCTCAGACAAGACATTTTGGCAGCTCTTGGCGGGTTCTGTAATGCCCGTTTGAGTGCAGCTCTCAGCGCTGAACACTTCTGGTGGAGCTGCCCTCTCACTTACTCTGGGCACTTATTCTTTCTTTTATAACTGTCTCGCCTCCGCTGTGTAAGGATCCACTTTTTTCCCCCCCTTACACCTTTTTGTTCCCGGGGTTTCTCATTCCCGTCAGGATATCGTGCTCAAAAATACAAAAGAATTCTTTTAACTCTCACTTAAATTATTTGTTTTGGCCAAAACCCCACTTTTATTAGAAACCTGAACACGGCGGGGAAGTGAAATTACCGTTAATACATCCCACATAAAAAAAACTTCTTGAAAAGCCATTGCACTGCTCTGCAAATCGATCACTTTCATAAACCACATCCTATAATCACAGTCATGTTCGACTTCCACAGTCAAAGCCCGTTTTGTTCCGAGCTGATGGAAACACAGAGCCTAGGAAGGAGTTTATTCTGGAGTTTGGGGTTGTTTTTTTTTTTTCCTGGATTTTAGAGGAAAGCTTGCAGTGGAGAGAAAGATAAGCTGCAAAGTTTTAAGTGTCTGAATATGCAGCTTCTCCCACAAAAGTCTCGACCTGAGGACACTTGTTTGAATTCCACAAATCCCTGAAATCCTAACGCCAGCTTCCCGTGGCTGCATTTAGAACTTTGGGACCCAAATTTGTCACATTCCTCCCCTGAAGGACCACGCACCTCTTCCCTCCTGCCCCTTGCCCAGCTCCCTCCTCGCTGGCTGTGCTGTGGGAGTGGAGCTGCACCCCTTTGGTTCCAAGGACCCCAAAACCCGGGGGTGAGCCTGGGGGCAGCTCTGCAGCCTGCTGGAAGTTCACAGCACAGAGCTCTGGCACACTCCGGGGCAGCAGAGCTCCGTGCCTGCTTTTCCAGCACAAACTGCCTCCCTTCCTGCGGGTGCTCGGAGCGGGGAGGAGGGTGGGATGGGTGGGATGGGAGCAGCAGCAGCTCCACGCACACGGATCGGCCACAGGGGCTGATCTCGCTCCTGCTCATGGAAATGCAGGTCCTGTGAAGCGCCCTGTGGATCCACCGGCTGCCCCAGCACCTGCTCTGTGCTCACCCTGACCTTCACAACCACCTCCACCAGAAGTTCCCCCCAGAAATCCCAGAACAGAGCAGCAGGAAAACCTAATGCTGCTTCTTACAGTGCCAATCCACCTGCTGCTCAAAGGCAGGACGAGGCTGCTGCCCCTCACTCCACCCCAGCATCAGCTGCTGGTGGCACCAAAAATTCCAGGCTAGTGTGGGAGCAGCCCTGCAATCCTCACCGGGCAAAGGGAGCCGGCCCAGTACCACCAACCCACCCCAGTATCTGCCTAACTGGGCCCAGGGCAGTGCAGCCAGACACACACAGAGCTGTAAATTCAGTCATCACCAGGTGTGTTTATTATTATTATTATTATTATTATTATTAATCCAGGTGACCTTTCCTCCTGGAAGGGAATACAAGCAACACAGTTTGGAATTACCAGCACTGGCAGGGACACGGGATTACTGGGAAGGGATCAGACAGGATGGGATGCTTGGAGGAGCTGAGGAAAACGGGGCTGTGCTGCATCTGCAGCATTTCTGAGCCAGCATTTGGGGAAATGCCACGACGAGGACCCAAACCTTCACTTTCACCCTGAGCATCCCCCTCCAGACCTTCGCCCACATCGCAAGGCACAGCAGGAGGGGAATTTATGCAAAGGTTAAAGACTGAAGGATAACTCCGGAGTGCGACAGGAGCAGGGGAGGGCTGGAGAGGAGCAGCACGGAGCGCTTGGAGCGGTTATTCCCCGGCTGACGCCACCGAGCCCGGCGGAGCCAGCCGGGCACATGTTGCCAAGAGAGCACCAGCACCACCTCAGCCGAGCGCCTTCCCTGCTGCCCTCGGAAAGCAGAACAAAGCAGCTTCTCGCCCCAGCCAAGCCTGTTCCCACATTCCTGCTCGCTCGCTGCCAGGCACGGCCACCCCTGCAACCTTTCTCCTTAAAAGTCATTCCCCAGGGCTCCTCCGCTGCTCTGGGCAGGACTCAAGTTACACGGAGCGGCGAGCTGCCTTCGGGAGAAGGATCTGACCTTCAGGGACAGGCAGCGGAGGGTGGCCGGGGGGGGGGGAGAAAAAATTAAAAAAGAGCACATGATGCGGGGAAATGGGTGCGAAGAAATAGGAGAAAGGGAAGGACAAGTGGCGTTCGCATCTGCTGTCCTGCCAAGGAGACGCGCTCGGGGTATTTGTAGCTGATGACAAAATAACTCCGAGTGGAACAGCCATCACCAGGGGGTGTACGCGGCGCACCGGCTGCGAGGATGGAAAAGCAAACAAGTGTAAAGGTAAGGCTGAGCCGCGGAGACAAGCGCGGGCAGCCTGCGGGGTGGGGACGGAGCTGCGGGGACAGAGCTGCGGGTCCGGCTCAAGCCGGGCCAGCGGCACCTGCGGGTCCCCAGCGGCACCTGCGGGTCCCCAGCGGCCGCCGCCCGCTCACCGACCCCCCAGACCCATCTGCCTTTGCTTATCAGTATTTTTTCCTCTCACTGTCATGAGCTGACCCGAAACAATGCAGCTCTTCACCGCCTTCCCAGATGCTTTTTTTTTTTTTTCCTGCTTCCCATTTTTTTTGGCAGCACGGTCAGAAATAAGGACGCCCTCCCGTTTGCATCACGCCGATGGATGAAGCCACAGGTTGGTTTCACATTCCTCTAAACCATCCCGGACGCTCAAACCCACGCCGAGACTCGCCGCTCCTGCCCTGTCTCCGTGCACGGAACAACAGGCGAGAAGAAGGCAAAGGGATGGAGCGGTGCGCTTTGTGCCGGCACCGAGTTGTCATGCGAACTTCCAGCCCTTCCCCAGGATAAAATATCCCGGAGCGGGGAGGGGGGGAGGGAGGAAAAAGGGCGAGCAGCTGGTGCATGGAAAGTTATGAGCACAAACAGATGCTGGAAGCAGATGCTCGGGCGCTCCAGCCATACCTATCGAATTATTTTAGGCGCTGAGAATAGCTCCGTGAGAAACGCAGAGGTTCCCCTCCTTCTCCAAGCCGCAGGCAGCGACAGAAAAGCGGGCGCTTTATCGCGGGGACAGGGGTGGGGGAAGTGTCGCGACAGAGCGCGCGCCGCGCATCGCCTCCGCTCCTCGGGGAGGCGGCGAGAGACGGGCGGAAGGAGGCGATTCTTACCTGCGGCGGCCGCGAGGGAGGTGCCGGTGCGGAGAAGGGGGTAAGATCCGCGGCGAGGCCGTGCCCGGTGCCCGCTCCGCTCGCACTGCGCTCCCGCCCGCCCGCGGCCCCTTTTTGCGGGCGGCCATGGCACGTTTAATACGGCCCCGCCGGCCACGCCCCCCGCGCGCCCGCAGCCAATCACCGCGCGGGGCGGGGCCGGGGGGCGGGGCCTCNGGGTTCCCGCTGCCTCGAGGGGCTCGGGAGAAGGCGCTGGGTCCCCCGGTCCCCGCTGCGGAGGATCCGCGGGTTCCCGCTGCGGAGGGTCCCGGGGGAAGGCGCCGTGTCCCGGGGTCCCCGGTGCGGTGGGTCCCCGGTGAGAAGGGTTCCTGGGTCCCCTCTGCGGAGGGTCCCGGGAGAAGGCGCCGGGTCCCTGCATCCCCGGATCCCCGGTGCGGAGGGTCCCCGGTGCAAAGGGTGCCAGGAGAAGGCACCGGGTCCCCGCTGCGGCGGGGCCGGGACTCCTCGGGGACTCGGTGTGGAGGGTCTCGGGAGAAGGTGCCGAGTCCCTGGATCCCCGTGCAGAGGGTCTCCAGGAGAAGACACCGGGTCCCCGGGTCCGCAGAGGGGGCCAGGAGAAGGCGCGGGGTCCGCGGGTTCCCGGTGCGGAGACTCCCGGGAGCAGCCGCGGTGCAGAACCGGGACGGCCGCGGTCCATCGGCTCTGCGGGGAGGCAGCGCCGCGGCGGTTTCGTTCCCCCGGCCCCGGGACGCTCCGGTTGCGCCCGCGGGCACCCGGCACCTGCCGCGGGCATCCCCTCACCCTCCCGCGGCAGCGATAAAGGATTTTGCGGGACTTCACGGGGAGTTTGGGATGGTCCCGTGTGGGAGCTGAGTGCCCGCGCGCTCCCATGTTTTGGGCTCATGTCCGAGGCCCCGGGCAGTGAGAAAAAAATACCGGAGGCAGGAAAGTTTCGTCCCTTTTGTCCCTTTCTTTATTTCAGTGAAGGGAAGTGCTGGGATGCAGCGTGTCCCATCCCAAACTCCCGACCCCAGCAGGCACGAGAAGCCAGGCAAGCACAGCACAACACCGCCCCTAAACCGAAAATCCTTCTCTTTAACTCCAATGAAACATCCCTTCCAAAAAAAAAAAAAAAGAACTTTGATCCCCGGACTAAGAGCTTTTGGAGCAAGGCTGGAAGCAAGGGAAGGACGAGCCTGGCTGCAGTGCGTGGGATCCACGGCTTTGCTCCCTGAGTCACCTGTGGCAGCTCGGTCAGGCTGGCCAGGCTTGAAATATGCAGAAATCCGAAGGATTTTTAACAGCTTGTCCTCCCTCACAGTGGACGTGGCCTAAAACAAAGAAAATAAGGATGAAATGCCTGGCCGGGAGCCTTGCAGGAACAAAAACAGCCTTGTAAGCACAGCCTGAAGTTTGCCAAGCCCCGGCTCTGATGGACAGTGCAGGGGTGTTGGGTTCCAGGGCAGGTGGCCGCAGCAGGACACTGACCCTGCCCTCGGGAAGCTGAGTTCCCGAGGGCCAACAGCTGAAATCCACGGGGGAGCCCGCCGTGTGCTGCAAAAATAAGGTGACTGCTGAGTGCAGGGGGGCAGAGCACCCCGGGCTTTAGGAATTGGCAGAAACACCTTGAGTTGCACCCAGCACTGCCACGGCAGCCCCTGAAACACCCAGAAATGGGTGCTGGGGATGCTCCCGGGAAAGGCAGCGGGAATCAGCAGCAGGTCAGCCTGGAGCTGCCGAGGGACAGACTGCTCCAAGCGGGTCGGCCTCCAGAGAGCTCCTTACAATGTCCAGAGCAGGCTGTAAAAATGATTCCTTACTTTCCGCAGCAATGCCAGTGCCTGCAGTCACTCCTCGTTGCTTAAACTCTCCTCCTCCTCCTCCTCCTCTCGTTTTGTTTGCTAAGTTTCCAGCTCTGCCATGAGCTGTCTTTAAACGCTCGGTGGAAAAGCTCTGCCCAAATGCTCTCTC
Source organism: Cnemophilus loriae (assembly GCA_013397755.1). Taxonomy (NCBI): domain Eukaryota; kingdom Metazoa; phylum Chordata; class Aves; order Passeriformes; family Corvidae; genus Cnemophilus; species Cnemophilus loriae. The sequence continues at coordinate 132,429 of VZTF01005238.1, forward strand.
CTGGCGCAGAGGCTCCAGGAACAGCCTCCCCGTGCTGCTGCTGCTCCATCCCACCAACTGCCGCGCCTGGCACCGGCGGTGTTTGCCGAGTTCCCCGGATCCCCGATGAGGAAGTGCCGCATTGTTGCAGCAATAAACACAACGGCCGAGGGCAGCTGGTTCGTGAGTCCCACATTTGTGAGGGCAGGAGGCGCAGAACTGACGTGGTGGGGAGGGGGAAGCAGAGACAAGTGCTTCTGTCTGTTGGGCAATCTGGCAGGTTGGGCAATCTAGCTGTTTGTGAGTTGTTCTTGGGTGGCTCTGTTCGTTTGCGAGGGGAAGAGAAGTCCAAAACTTATGAATGATGGATCTGGAAAGCAAAATCTATAAAGGGCATGACTGCAATTAGTTTATCCATTTAGTGAGACGAGGATAATTAAACCCACAGGATTTGGAAGACACGGGCACAGTTCATGTACCTATATGAGAGAAAAAAATACCCCTCATGTTCCTCTTTGTGTACTTCCCATGAGCTGCTCAAATAGCAACAATTTGAGGCACCTTCAAGTATTTGCCCATCCACGTGTCAGTGAAATAAAGAGCTGTGATCCACTCCTCCTAAGAGATGCTCTGCAGGGGGGTGGGTGCAGCAATTCCCTGTGCAAAATCTCCAAGATATTCCAGCTCGCAGCTCGGCTTTGGAGACTCTTACTCAGCCTTTACTCACGCGAAGCGGCTGATAAAGAATACAGCCCTACTACAGATTTATCTGCCCGGATGAGTAAGGCTTACTCAGCCATTCAGCACTTCACACGAGGCAGGGGAGAGCAGATACATCACCACTGTTTCGCAGCTTTCTCAAAGTCGGGGCAGCCGTGCCCGGAAAGCTCTTCTTAGAATGAAATATCGATCCTAAACCCATTGCACAGATAATGAAAACCATAACAGAGCCGCCTGCGCGGGCTCCAGCAAGAGGAGCCCTTCCAAACCTCCAAACGGGGAAGCTGAAGTTACAAGAAAAGTTTCTAAAAAACCCTTTCCTGTTGCAACAAGCCAGGACAAAGAGGGTGAGACAGCTGAAAACTTAACCCTCAGCGCTGAGCGAGGGGTTTGTTTTCCTTCCCTCCATGAACGGTTTCCCAGCCTGACGTAGCCTTGCCTCGGAAATCTCTCGCTGAAATATCAGAAGAGCGATGTGAAATGGTCATGGGCTGAGGGATTTTCAAGGCAAGACCCTTTATCTGCAGAAAAAAATGGTACCGAGGGCGAGGACGGGCTCTGGGAAGGAAGAACGCTCGAGAATTTTCCTCCCTGTTTTTCTGTCACCGTCCTCCCCTCGGTTGTCACCGCAGCCACCCCATCCCTCAGCTTGCAGATTCCCCCTGGAAGGAAATTTGGGAGTTGTGCTGCAGGCCTGGGCCCTGGCAGCTGGACCAGAGGCTGCAGCCCCCGCCTCACTCCACGGGAGACGTTATTAAATTGCTTTTTTCTGCCTTGGCGCTGAAAGGACCTAATTATCAGATTGCATTAGTCCTCATCTCTTCAAGTGGCCAGATCTGCTTTGGTTCTCAAGGATTTTATTGCCAGCTGAAAATGGCTTAATTGTATTGTACTTGCAAAGAAAACACGGGCTGGTGGAATCAAAGCTTTCCCCAAGAGGAGGAGAAATGCCATAAATAACACGTTGGGCTTTTATTTCCTTGGGTCTCGCCATTTCCATGCATGTAAACTGGCATGAGTTTGCCTTTCTTCCCTGGCCGTGAAGTCAACTGGAAAAAATTCCTCAGGAAAAGGTGGTTTCCCCATTCCCAGTAACCTCCTGGGGTTTAGGCATTCACTGGATCTCTACAGGTCTAACGCTGGGATCTCCAAGGGAAAATGAGCCCACGCTGGTAACACAAGGAATGGGGAAATCCAATGAAAATACCACAGAGAGGAGCTTGCATGTTTGATAAGGCTTGAGAGAGCAAATAAATAGATTTGTGAGCGAATGGGATCTACAGGTGTGCAGGTCTGCTGGATAAAAATGGGTTTGTCCACGGCAGGGATGAAATTCAACAGAGGAAATTGAATTTAGGCTTTATGTACCTGAGAAGAGTGGAACTCACACGCCCCCAACCACATTTGTTTTCTTAGCTGTGTATTTTGTGTCCAAAATCTTCATTTAAGATTGCAAGCTGCCTTAGTTAGGCTTATCCTAAAAGCAAATCACAAGCCAGTGGCTGAATTTGGAAAAAAATAAATTTATTTTCAGTCCTTGCTGCTGCTGCAGGAGGGGGATGTGGGGAGCAAGGCGAGGAAATCTTGAAATACTGAACTCCAAACAGAAATCCACTGCTAGCAGGAGCTGTATCTAACTCCCAATCCAACAGCAACCCACAAATTCTGCCAAGGAAAACTCCTTTCCAACGCTCTATTCCGTGTGGCTCGGTTCTCACCGAATTAAGGCGCCTAATTTAAAGCATCTTTAGCTCCCAGCTGAACTTTCAGACCCAATAAAATGAGATGTTGGTAAAAAGGGAGCTCTGAGCTCTCAGCGCAGGCTCAAAGGCCTTCAAATGATCAGGAAATATTCATCTGATATTTAATGTACACCTGGCACATTCCATATTTTCTCCAAGCAGACAGGTCCAGCACCATCCAGGGACCTGTTCCCACAATCCAGGATTGTGGATAATCTTCCAGAAATGCAATAAATGTGAAGGGCATTGTTTGTGACACAGCAATATTCCATATTTTTCCTCGTCGAGCCACCGGTCAGCTGGGGCATTTGGAAGGAATTTTCAGATTAATGAGGAGGAATTTTCAGAGTAATGAGGAGGAATTTTCAGATTAATGAGGAGGAATTTTCAGACTATTGAGGAATTTTCAGATTGATGAGGAGGAGTTTTCAGATTAATGAGGAGGAATTTTCAGAGTAATGAGGAGGAATTTTCAGACTATTGAGGAGGAATTTTCAGATTAATGAGAAGGAATTTTCAGATTTTTGAGGAGGAATTTTCAGACTAATGAGGAGGAATTTTCAGGTTAATGAGAAGGAATTTTCAGATTGATGAGGAGGAGTTTTCAGATTAATGAGGAGGAATTTTCAGAGTAATGAGGAGGAATTTTCAGACTATTGAGGAGGAATTTTCAGATTAATGAGGAGGAATTAGTGCGAGTGATCAAAGTGACCAGTGACATACTCCTAAAGCTAAGGTTTTCCTATTAATCTCCCAGTTATCTGCTGATCTCCCACAGCTCCCATTCTTTGGATATCTCAGGGGAAAGGGAGTTAATGGTTAATAAAACTTGCCAGAGTGGTGAGAACATGCCATGGGGATCTTGACAATTCCTGGAAGGAAAAGGGTTAAGAGCCAGCAGCTGACACACACAGAAGTGTGGGACTGCACTTTCATTCTGTCCCTTGCAGCTCCAGCTGCTCAGTGCCAGCTTTTCCAAACTCGGGGTGGGCTCCTGCTCAGCTGGGCGCAGCAGGGTGAGGATACCTTGGTGTTCCTCTGCTTTTGAAACCTCTGCTCGTGGATCTTGTCCGTGAGCACGAGGCTCTCGAGGACGCCCAGCGGTTTTTTAGTGTTGCCCTGCTGTGGGCAGGCACAGGATCAGAGTCATAAAATCCCAGAATTTGGGTCGGAAGGGGCCTTGAACTCATCCCATCCCCCCCCCTGCCAGGGGCAGGGACACCTTCCCCTGTCCCAGGGGGCCCCAAGCCCCGTCCAGCCTGGCCTTGGGCACTGCCGGGGGTCCAGGGGCAGCCACAGTTCCTCTGGGAATTCCATCTCCGCCCCTCCCCCCCCTCCCAGCCAGGAATTCCTTCCCAGTATCCCATCCAACCCTGTCCTCTGGCAGTGTGAAGCCATTCCCTGTGTCCTGTCCCTCCATCCCTTGTCCAAAGTCTCTCTCCATCTTCCCTGTAGCTCCTTCAGGCACTGCGAGGCCACAACGAGGGCACCACGAAGCTTCTCTTCTCCACACTGAACAATCCCAACTCTCTCATCTTTTCCAATCCCAGTTCTTCTCTTTTAGGAGAAAAGGCAAAGAGAACTGGGATTGTTCAGCCAAGTGAAGCCACCTGCTCGCTCCAAAGCCCTCTTGGTGCTCAGACAGCTTTCAAACGTCACCTGCAGAGCCCAGGAGGCTCCGAGAGAGGGGCTGGGCTGTGTCCCTCCGGTTGCACCAGGGCAGGGATAAAGCAGAGGCCTGAGAGTGCCACCATGGGCAGAGACGTGGAAAGCTTCCAATGGGAAAGGGAGTGGCAAGAAAGAACAAGAACTCAGTTGCAACAGCAAGAGCCGGAAATTTTTTGTCTTTTCTGAGCAAAACTATTGCAAATCACCTGCAATTTTTGCATCTCTCCTCCTGTTCGGATTCACACCTTGGGCACCAAATGGATCAGAACTGGGCAGCGTCACCTTCCCCAGGTGAGGTTTGGTGGCTCCTGAGGGGGAGGTGGTGTGGGATGTGTGGGCTCAGGGTGGAACCTGCTCCCAGCAGTGACCCACGGAGCCTCTGTCAGACCCTGCGTGGTTTCCCTGCACCGTGCCCGCTGCATTTCTGCGGCTGAGCGTTTCTTACCTCTGGAATTTATTACCTGTCACGGGATCCACTCCAGTGAAAACTGCACTTATAAACCTGAAAGCCTCTGATTTCTGCTAACACCACACAAATGACTGTTCTCCTCTCTTTCTCACACTTTTTATTCCAGTAGATTAGCTGAGATCAAATGTCCTCAGTGTTTTCTATCACTTTGTACCAAAGCCTCAGAATTCGCCTGGAGTCTGTGGCCACAACATAAATGACAATATCAGAGTTTATTTTCCCTCCTGGAAAGCAAATAAACTGTGCTAAAAACAGAGAGTTAGATCACTGGCCATTGTGGAAGGAAAACCACAGCAGAAAACAAGCTGGAGTTTCCTGAGGAGCCAGCACTGGGGTTTTTTACATCCAGTGGGAACTTCCATCCCCATGGCAGTGCAGGAGACTCGCCCTGAGAGGGGACTGGGTGGCTTTGGGTGTGTTTGTGCTGGGTTCTCCCCATCAACAAGGACTGAATTTCTCTACCAGGTGCACCAGGGGTGGTCCTGGAGATGCTGGAAGTGGCGGGGAGCAGTCCCAGCTTTTTGGGAGAGCCTCGAGGCCTTCCAGAGCCTTCACAGCATCTTTTCCCCCCTTTTCTTGCTCTTCCCTGCTGAGGAAGCCGAGGAGATCCCGGCCAGGACACACAAAGCAGGTCCCTGGCACACGTGGAGCTCAGCCCTTCCCGGAACTCCTGAAGGGCTGGGAAGGAGGAGCACGAATTAAATCAGCTGGCACCTCTCGAAATGTCCCTCCAAACTAAAACTGATGAGTACTGAACAGATGAGTAAACAAACACCCAGCTCAAAAGTGTTGCTTGAACTTCCTGAGATTGTTTTGGGCTGATTACTTGGACCAGCCCTCCAAGGCCCACCCGTTAAAACACCTCTGCCACTCGAAAAATCTGTCATCAGAGGGGAAATTATCCTCAGCAAGTGAACGCCACAGCTTCCTTTCCCCTGCTATCACGATCTTGTGCTGCTTATTTGCTTTTCTGATGCCATTTTGTGCCTCCAGGCCGAGCTCTGCCTTGCACTTACGCACATGGGAAGGATTCCCCACCCACCCCCGGGCATCCTGTGCTGGAATTTGGGCCAAACTGAATGTCCTGTGCCGTGGCCCAGCCGGATCCGGGTGCCAGGAGGGGAAGGATGGTGGCAGGAGGAGGCTCTCTCCTGGTTTGCCTCAGCGTGAGCCATGAGTTTCTCTGTAATCTCCTTAATTCTTCAGGAGCTGGCTTTGATCCCCTGGTGTTATTTGAGCTGATGCCCAAACCCTATTAAACAACCTTGTGACGGGGACTGGAGGGGGAAAGGTTGTGCTTTTTCCCATCAAATGTTGAGCAATCAGTGTGGAAAGCTGATAAATGTCAGAGCTGCTGCAGCGACTGTGGGACGTGGTGACATCGTGCTGCTGTGGTGGCATCGCAGGTCCCAGGATTCCTGGGGCTCCACAGGGCTGGGATTGCTTCCCACAGCTGGGGTGGGAGCTGCAGGAGCATCCTGGTTCCCTTCCCTGAGTCCCACCCTGGTTCCCTTCCCTGAGTCCCTTCCCTGAGTCCCTCCCTGGTTCCCCTTCCTGGATCCCTTCATTGTTTCCTTCCCTTGTTCCCTTCCCTGGTTCCCTTCCCTGGTTCCCTTCCCTGGGTCCCTCCCTTGTTCCCTTCCCTGAGTCCCTCCCTGGTTCCCTCCCTGGTTCCCTTCTCTGGTTCCCTTCCTTGTTTCCCTCCTGGTTCCCTTCCCTGGGTCCCTCCCTTGTTCCCTTCCCTGAGTCCCTCCCTGGTTCCCTCCCTGGTTCCCTTCTCTGGTTCCCTTCCCTGATTCCCTCCCTGGTTCCCTTCCCTGGTTCCCTTCCCTGGTTCCCTTCCCTGATTCCCTCCCTGGTTCCCTTCCCTGGTTCCCTTCCCTGGGTCCCTCTCTGGGTCCCTCCCTGGTTCCCTTCCCTGGTTCCCTTCCCTGGTTCCCTCCCCTGCCCACTGGGCTGACACCCAAGATTTTGGGCAGGTGTCCGGAATCCCACCACGGGTCTGTGGCTCCAAAGAAGCCAAGGCCGATCCAAGAAGTTCCCATCCCTCTTCAGAGGTCTCCGAGCACAAACCTCTCTTTGAGAGATATTTCATTTTAATCCCAGCCCATCCTGGGGGCCAAAAGCCTCCTGGGGTCACCTGTGACAGGCAGAGGGGACACCCAGCACCCAGGCTGGGACTGTCTTGGTTTGACAAAGGGCAGGCATCACATGTAGGAACAATCAGAGGCAAAAGGGGACACAAAGAGAGAAAGAGAATGAGCAGGGGCTCGTCACGTCGCCTGTGACAGTACTGGAAGGTGCTTGTGCTCTGTGCCACCAAAGGTGACATAAAAAATCCTGTGCAGAACAGCCCAGAGCAGGGAACAACGGGCTGCCTTTGTTCCTCCTGCCTCATGGGGGGACTCCAGAGCTCAGCATCAAGTGCCAGCAATGCCAATCAATTCTGGCTCTTTTTGTTAAAACAAACAAACAAACAAACAAACAAACAAACAAACAAACAAACCAACCGACAAACCCACAAATCCATCCTCCAGCTTTCCAGAAGTCAGCGATCCCCCAGCAGCTCAGCTTCCCTTCATCCCCACCTGTGCTGCTGATCCCAGGGCTCCAGGGGAGGCAGCAGGGGTGCACAGGGCAGGATGAAGCACGAGTGGAGGCTGCACAGAGCTGTTTGCTTTGCATTATTCACACTCCTCAAGCCCTGGCAAATTGCTTCGCCTCTGACCGTACTCCACTGTAATTTTTTCAAGCTGGATCTGTTCTGAATCTTCGTCTGAAACGGCAATTGACTTTGAATCTTTTTGGAGGACCCAGAAAGGTGTGACAGGCTTCCAAGCATCTTTGTGCTGTTTGGTGTCTGGAAGTGGCTCCTCCCCCAGGGGAGCAAAGAGGAGAAGCAGATCTGGGTGAGTAATTTAACCTGCATCAGGTAATTCACTGCGAGGCGACACCTCAGCCCTCAGTGCTTTTGGTTCCCAGCACAGAACATCCTTGACCTCGCTCTTCTCTGCCCTCAGGTGTGCTTCAGGTGGCTCTGGGAAGGAGAAGCCTCCCCAAGAGGCAAATCCACGAGTCAAAGCCGTGACTTCCTCTGCCCAGGAGGCTGGGGCAGGGCGTGGATCCTCCCTTTGTGTGGAGAGGCTGCTGCAGGGCTTTCATCATCTCAGGTAAAATTAGCACCGTGGTAATTACCCCGGGCCAAACACACAGCTGGGGAAAGTGCAGATATTTCAGAGGGAGCTGGAATTGGCAGGGACCATCCCATTTTATGGACGTGAGGAAAGGGATGGGAGCTGTTTCAGCCCCAGTCCACATGTGCAGACATATTCACATGTGACACTTCCCTGCTGGAGCTGCTCACCCCCAAATCCTGAGGACTGCTGTCACCAGAGGTTTTCCAAACCGTTCTCCCACATTTTTGATCGGTATCAAAGGAATTCTGTGGGTTTAGGACTTCTGTACTAGCAGGGTTTGCTGGAGGGTGTTGGGAAACGCCTCATGGCTGCTGCTGTGTGGGGTTGTAAAGAACCACATCTGACTGCTTTACCTGGGACTTCTCCAAAGAGAAGGATAAAATGGGAGGAAAGACAAAAACCACCTTCTAACAGAGTGGTTGCCTGTGGAAAAAGTGACCACTGGAGAGAGGTTTAATCAGTGCAGTGAGTAATTGCAGGAACTGCCATAAAACACTTCCCAAATTTCGTTTCCCACTTCACATCCTACCACAGGTCACTCTGGAAAGCCTCCCGTGGAACTGGTGGGGTCACATCTACTTCCCATGAGTAGGGGCAGGGAAGGTTTCCCCTTGCAGACGCTCCCTGGGCTGTCTCTGATTTCCACTTGCAGATCTGAAAGCATCGGTGCATAATTCCTATTTTTCCTGCCTCACTCAGGGCATGGCTACCCCGATAGGGCATTCACCAGCCAAAATTCCTGCTGGAGACACCCAACACAGCCCTTCCCCCGAGCCCCAGCGCAGAGCAGCGCGTCTGGGGAGGCTCTGGGGCAGCCTCCTCCCTGCTGCTGCTCTGCACCGCGGTCACGCAGAGGCCACCAGCTCCTTTTGGCACCTGGGCCAAGCGGGGATCGTGACGAACGAACAGCAGACCAAAAATAGTCCCTCCCCTGTCAGGCAAGGCTGGGAGACACCCTGTGATCAAAGATGGGGAAGCACGAGGAACGAGTGCACTGCCCAGTAGTCGCAGCAGAGCAGCTGCCTGACACTTGTGGAGCTTCCTAGAGCCCGGGGAAAGGATGTGAAGGAGGAGGAGGATGATACGGATGGCTCAGCAGATGTTTCATTGGAGCTCCTCCCGTGCGTGAGAGAACGCACGGAGCCGCTCGGTGGAAAATGTGCATCCAGAAGTGGACATGGCACTGGAGACGAGATAATTATTACGGCATTTCTATTCTGGAGCCTTTCCGCGTGGAGTTTTACACAATAATCAACGTTAGCGTTGCCTTTCCACGCGCGCACGCGTCCCCTGGCCCGAACAAACAGGCAGCTCTTGGTCACTGATACGTCCCCAAGTCTGTCCCGTTGGCCACAAATAGCTCATTGCCCTATTTGAAAGGTTCCTGGTGGAGTGCAGCCAGGTTTGCCCGGCTATATTTACCTAAGCCGGCAGATCGTGCCACCTCCCTCCCTGCTCTGCTGCTATATATAAAGGGGAACGCTATAAAATAAACCAGCAAACGCCGGATCGATTCTATAACAAAATGTGCTCTGCGCTGATTTACGGCGCTGAGCCTCAGGGCTGTGCCCAGGTTTCCCGGGGCTGCTCAGGATATACTGGGAATACTGGGAATTCACTGACAACAGGTTGGGTGGTTATAACCCCGCTTTTTGGGGCTCCCGTCCCGGGGGGTGCAGAACGGCCCCCGAGGGGGTGCTGGAGCCGGGGGCAGGCGGCGGGGGCTCAGCGTGGCGCGTCCTCGGCGCCGCTGTCGCCGCTGTCGCCGCTGTCGCCGCTGTCGCCGCTGTCGCCGCTGTCGCCGCAGATGCTCCGGTGACCGCCCGGCGCCCGCCGCAGCTCCGGGCGCTGCCGCCAGGTGGCGGCCGAGGGACCGGGATCGGGATCGGGATCGGGATCGGGATCGGGATCGGGATCGGNAGATCGGAAACAGGACTGGGACGGGGATTAGGACTGGGATCGGGATCGGAATCAGGATCGGGAATGAGATTGGGATCGGGACCAGAATCAGGATCGGGACCACAAATGGGATCGAGATCGGAAACAGGACTGGGACGGGGATTAGGACTGGGATCGGGATCGGAAACGGGATTGGGACGTTTTGAACTGAAAGGATGGAGCAGCCTGGTCTGTGGAAGGTTGGGATCGGCTCAGACCCCAAAGAGAGATGGCGAGAAAGAGGGAGAGCAGCTTGTTACGTGGGGAGACAGTGACAGAAAAAGGGGGAATGGTTTTGAACTGAAAAGAGGGGAGGTTAAGATCAGATGTTTGGGAGAAATTCCCCTTGGAGCTGCAGCAACCCCATCCTGGGAAGTGCCCAAGGCCAGGCTGGAGCAGCCTGGTCTGTGGAAGGTGTCCCTGCCCATGGCAGGGGTGGAACTGGATGAGCTTTGAGCTCCTTTTATTCCCAAACCATTCCACGATTCCATGACGCACCTGGATGGGAAATTCTTGTGCATTTTTGACAGTCCGAGGTAACTTTGCGTTGCTTGGCCTGAAGAAAACATTGAGAGGTGTCGATGTCAGGGTTCCAAACCCTCCTGGCTTTCCAGGGAGCAGCACAAGCCCGAACCAGAGCTGCCCAACCTCACACTGCCCTTGCCTGATGCTCATCCTCAGCCACCAGGACCGACCCCACAAAAACCTCGAAATCCTGGGAGCAGCTCCTGCGCTGTGATTTTTAAGGCCCATGAAAACACCGATCCACATTTTTCAGCCCAGATGAAAACTTTTAACTTCTCGTTTCAGCCTGGTTCCATCTCTGTCACACTTCCCCTTGTCTGCCTGGAAGTGACTCTGTTTGTCAGATGTTTCTTCCTTTCCCCTGCTTTGGGCCTCTCTGTCCACCACAGACACCAACTCCTTCTGTTTGCAGGTTCCCAGCTCCAACCAGCAAAGATTTATGGGGTAAAAAAAGCTTACGAGCAATTTTTTGCCTTCCTACACAGCCCTCCTGATGCCCTGAAACGTACCTGTTATTTCCTGAAGTGAGCTCAGACCTCCTGCACAGCGTGTGAGAAACAAGGGATAAACCAGGGGATAACATCAGGTCCCACATCTGAAACCCAACTTCACAAAAACTATGCACTAAATGACACATGATAACGGGGAAGGAGGTGCCAGCTGCCCTAATGAATGGTGGTGAGCAAGGCTGGAAAAAGAAATTATATAATGATCTCTTATTATATCCCCTTTGACATAAATTAATCTTGACCCGGAACAACGGTGCTGCTTTCCAAGGGAAAATAACCAGGGTGAAGTTTTAATCACGAGTCAGGAGGCCAGCGCAGGGTGGTTTGTGTTTGCTCTTTGTTGTTGAGGATTTTGCTTCAGCTGGTAAATTTTGTGGAAAAGTCGGGGACGGGGTGGGCAACTTTCACACAGAAATTCCAGTTCCTGCCTCTTAGTGGTGGCTGGGAAGGAGCTGCTGAACCTCAGCCCCAGGAATTGGCTTTTGGGAGCCCCCAGATGTGCAGTGCTCTGGAAGGTCCTGTTGTTTCACCATGGAAGTGCCCAAAATGCACCCAGGTCCTTCCCGTTGGGCTGGTGGGAGCGTTCCTCCAATGGATTGGGAACGACTGGAGGCTCAGGTCTGCGTTCCTGCTGGGGGGTGCACGTGTTGTCACTTTGGCTGGGTTGCTGGGAGGCTTCTTTGCTTTTTGATTGCTCAGCCCTGCAGTGGGGACAGAAAAAAATCCCTGGGAAATCCTCTCTGAGAAAGAGCAGATGGGGGAGGAAGAGTCTTCCTCTCATCTATCCTATTTATCCTATTTATCCTATTTTTCCACTGTCCAGTGTCCTGCAGGAATCTTTCCTAGGGAGGAAGGATTAAGAATTGGCTCTACCCAGAACACAGTCAGGGCCCACTTAAATATAAACCTGCAGAGAAGAAGGCTCCAGGGAGACCTCAGAGCCCTTTCCAGTGCCTAAAGAGGCTCCAGGAGAGCTGGAGAGGGACTGGGGACAAGGGATGGACTGACAGGACACAGGGAATGTCTTCCCACTGCCAGAGGGTGGGTTTAGATGAGAAATTAGGGAGAAATTCTTCCCTGTGAGGGTGGTGAGGTCCTGGTACAGATTACCCAGAGCAACTGGATGTGGAAGCTTAAAACTTGTAGCTGAAGGGAAGAAAAGCCCAGTGTGCTCTCACAAGGCGTGTGGCAGAGGAAAGTTCTTTATTTTGATGTCTTTATTCATAAAAAAAAAAAAGAAATGCATGCTTTGCTATCCATCATTATTATACATAGTGTTTGTACTGGGATAAATGAAATTAAAATAGCAAACAGAAATAAAGCCAGACTGGTTGAGAGCAGTGGTTCCCCAGCATCCTGTCTCCAGCACGGGCTGGGATCAGGGGCCGGAGAGAAAAGCAGAAGGAAATACAGAGTAGCTTTTTATGGATCAACATGCCCAGGAGAGAAGGTTCCTCCTGATCCTCATCAGCTGAGCCAGGCACGCCTCACCAGCCACACTCATGTATTTGTATTTATTATTTGTGTCTCTCTGTACCAAAAAACACGGGACAAATCCCTAAATCAGCCTCCTCCTACTTTCACTCCCGGCAAAGCCATTCCAAAGGAAGAATTTTTTTTCCAGAGGCTCACAGGGAAGAGAACTTGGGGAGGAAAGGCAGCTGAGCTTCCCAGCTCACAGGAGGAGCTGCTTTCACACCCAGCACCTGGAATTGGCACCTTGGGAAGGAATTTGGGGATTTTGGTTGCTTATCTCAGCAGCACCTCACCTCTCTGAGTCCCTTCACTCTGTGATGAGGCAAACCCCGTGGGTGAGCTCTTGCAAAGCTGTTCAGCTGTGTCCACGTGGGACCTTCCCTGTTGGCGGAAATCGTGGGATCACAGAGCAGCGGGCTTGGGAAGTTCCAGGCTGGCCTTTCTGTCTCGCTCCTCACCCCGTTTCCTCTTCCATCAGCTCCCCCAGAGCCACCACAGAGCTTACAAACCCTCATCTCTGTCACCCTCGCCCTCTTTAAGTGGTTCCTAATTATTTTCCCTCCCTTTTCCCCCAGTTTCATCCCATCTTTCTCCGTCCCACCCTGTCCCAGCCCCAGATTGTCCCTCCCTCCAAGTGCAATTTCTGTGTTTGAGAGCTCTTTGCCTCCCAGCCCCTTTTAAGGACTGAAGCACCTCGAGTCATTTCCCTCCTTCCTACTGCCAGGTTTTCCACATCTCCCGATTCCCTTCCAATTTCTCCGTGTCTTTCCCAAAAACGGGTGCCCAGCATTGGGTGAAAGCATCCCAGCCAGGACCTGAGGGGTGTGGAAGGGTTAATTCCCATGTCTGGAAGGTGATATTCTATTTTATTCAATCCAAATGGTGTTTTTTCCAACACCACAGAAGTACTGAGACCCTTCCACATTTTCCTACATTTTCCTACATTCCTTCCCATTTTTTTTTCTAGACTGTTTCCCCCATGTCTGCCAGTGTTTAAATCCAGGATACAAGAAGATGGTTTTTACTGCACTTATAAGTGGTTGCTGCTGATGAATCAGCACATAAAATAGGCTAATTAATGAGTTTTGGAATAACTAACACCCCCCAGGCTTCAGTTTCACCTAAAGGGATCATGTTTATCCAGAGACAAGTGCTAGCAAAAGAGAAATACATTAAAATAATCCAGCAATCCTACTACTACATGGAGTAAATTGCAGGGAATAAAAAAAAACAAAACACTTAGCAGGCTATTTTTTCTTCATTAAACGTGATGAGCTCATAAAACCCCAATTAATTAGTCAGAGTGATGTGAATGACTCGTCAGACCTAATTTTAGCAGCCTAAAGTTAGCCAGCATTTCCACAGCAGTCGTTTTCATCTCCTTCAGCAATAAATGGAGAGGGGTGAACATTTCCAGGATAAACTCATCCTGCTGCCCTCAGCTCCCTAAAAACCCGAGGAAGGTGGGATGGATGCCCCTCTGGAGACAGCAGAGTTCCAGTAACCACAGAGAGCAGGCAAACACCGAATTTCTCTGCTGCTAAGGTCGGGTGAGATCAATCCCACAAACCCCGACGTGATTATTTTACGTTTGCAGGATAATTAAACGCAACGCAAACGAACTGCAATCATCAGGGGCAAACGCGTGACGAGGCATTGCTCACTAAATAATTACAGAGACGTGCAGAGCACGGAACTTCCACGTCACAGCCACCTTCAGAGTATCAGCGTTTTCCCTTTTTTCCCCAGCTGGAGCCGACAGAGGAGTTGCTGGATTTCTCCGTGAAGGATCATTTTTGCGCAGCCGTCTGAGACGAGCGTTTTTCATTTTGACAAGATCACCCTGTTTGTTCTCCAGAGTGATCTTTGCAAGAAGCACGACAAGCTAAAAAGAAGAGCGAAATGAAATGGAAGAGCATTTGATATAAAATATTGCACGGCTCACTCCAGGCATGATCTTCTCCTCGAGGCTCAACCTGATTTTGCTGATTTAAAACTGGAGGCCTTGTTTTGATTTTTTTTTTTTTNCTGCATCCCTCCAGCTGCCGAGGGAGCAGCACTTGAGGGAATGGCTCGTGACCAGGGAATGAAAGCTCTCCAGGATCCCACCATGGATCTGGGCAGGGTACAACCAGGTGTCCAAAGCCACCCAGGAACACTGGGGTCAGTTATTCCTTTGTCCTGCAAAGAACAGCCCCATAGATTCCCCAGAGGAGCTCTGGGATGAGGCTGCATCTGAGGAATCATTCGTTGGGATAATGGAGCTTCAGAGCCTCCTGGAGGGACTGGGAATGGGCTTTCCAAACCAATGAGGCAGCTTTGAAACCCCTGACTGACCTAGAGGGCACAGGGCACGGTTTGTGTGCCCTGCCGAGGTCATTCTCTGTCTCTGGGCACTGCCAACCCTGGTCCCTGCAGGGGAAGGAAGTTCACACGGGGTTTGCTCAAGTGCAGGGGCTCTCTGGGCATCCCAAGTGGAAGCTGCTCCCTCGTGCCACAGCTGATCTGTCACTGGTGCCCACAGCAACCAGTGCAGAGCTGCCCCTGGCAGCCCAGCAGCGTGTGACGGCGTGTGACAGCGTGTGACGGCGTGTGACAGCGTGGGCACGGCGTCAGCGAGCTCTGGGCTATAAATACTGCTGCACACGAGTTCATTGTTTGTATTCGAGGAGCTACAAGGGGAGAATTTCTTGGGAGGGGCTTTAACGGCAGGAAAAGTTAGATTTGGGACTCTATGGAGAGCCTGCTTAAGGTCACGGCTGCTTTCCTGTAGGAAACCTCGCCAGGAGGCTGGCTGGAAGTTGTCCCTGGGTCTTCTGGATCCTCACAACTGGTGACGAGGGCAACAGCACTGAAGGACTTTTGGTTAGATTTGATTTCCAGGGCTGACTTCTCCGCTTGTTTCTCCCGCGTCTTCTCGGCGCGGTTCCACTCTTGCTCCTTCCTCTCCAGCTGCATGGCGCTGCAGTGAGGGGCGTACACCTCCGTGGTCTCCTCGAACTGCAAGCAGTCCACCTTGTAGTACTTCTTCTTGACGTGCAGGACATCGTTGAACCTGTGGCCCCACAGGATCTCTCTGGGGACGTAGGAGCTCCGCGACTGGTGGGAAGTCCCCGTGGAGTCACCCGTGTAGACAAACGTCACCAGGATCTCGAAGTTGTCCTTGGCCAGGGCTTTGCGGTCCAGGCCGTACAAGGGGCTCTCGCTGTCGATCTCGTGGACGACGGTGACCGGCGTGACCAGTATGATCTGGTCGTTGAGCAGCTTTAGGTCCCGGTACTCCATGGTCATCCTCCCCTCCTTGTCCTCCTTGTAGCGCAGCAGCTGCGCCCGCACCGAGCCCTCCACCATGTGGTTGGGCCGGAAGTCCCCGATGCGCCACATCAGGCAGAATTTGTCGTCCCTCAGCCCGACCACGGCGTAGTAGCTGAAACGGATGGTCTGGGCTCTCTTGCGGGCCGTGGCCATCTTGGCCAGGGCTGCTCCGATGATGAAGGTGTCGATGATGCAGCTCAGCACCGACTGCAGGATCACCACGAGGATGGCGAGCGAGCACTCCTCGGTCACGCAGCGGTACCCGTACCCGATGGTGGTCTGCGTTTCCAGGGAGAACAGGAAGGCTCCCGTGAAGCTGTGCACGTTCGCCACGCAGGGGGTGACCTCCTCGTCGCTGAACAAGTCCCCGTGCTGGATGGCGATGAGCCAGAACACGAGGCCGAAGAACAGCCACGAGAGCACGTAGGACAGGGAGAAAATCACAAACATGTGGCGCCACTTGATGTCCACCAGCGTGGTGAAAATGTCCACCACGTAGCTCTCCCACTCCCCGAAGATGTGCTTGAAGTAGACGTTGCAGCTGCCATCCTTGTGGAGAAATCTCTTCTGCAGCCTTTTCCCCTCCTTTTCTGGGCTTTCCCGACAGGTGCCGTGGTAACTGACCTTGTTTCCCTGGATATTTACGGGCCTGTAGCAGCCGCTCTGGTCGTTCATCTTCCTCATCTCTGCCTCAGCTTACAAAAACTCCCAGGGGTTGTTTTCTTTGTTCACAGGAAATCTACAAAATAAAAGAGAAAGTCTGTTTTTATTTGAATTTCCACATCCGAACCCATTCACTCTGTGGCCATCACGGGTAATTTTTTGACGTGCACAGGCTGCGACATCCATCGCACAACTTCGCTCGAAACCAGGCCTGGAAATACGAGGCAGCTAAAAATTCAACCAGTTAGAAACGTCCTTATCAGCCCTAAAATTTGGTATGTGGACGAAAGGAGAAATCAAAACATTTCTGGAGACTCCATCGTGAGTAACTCTTTTAACGATCCCACGAAGCAACATTAAAAGCAGGATGAGCTCCCCTGAGCAGTCACAAATGGCACAAACCACTTAAATTTGGCCAAATATTGGAGGTAATTAATTGCTTGTTGCAATTTTCCTTGTCTTCTTCCATTAAAAAAAAAAACCAAAAAAAAAACTGGGAAAACCTCTTTATTTAAGGTAAAACCACAGTCACATGGGCAGGAAAATTCAATGCTGGTGTGTTTTAACCAAAAAATGTATCAAACACACGATTATTCATCATTTTTTATGTTCCAGCATTGCCCAGAAAAACCTGCTCATAGAAGTGAACTTGACTGGGCTGGTGCTACACGGACATATTTGTTTAATTTGGAGAAAATTATTTACATTTCAAGTGAAAAAAAAAAAAACAACCCTCTGAGGTCCTGGAAAGCCTCTGAAATCCTTCCTTAAAGCAAACAAAAAAATATCCGGCTGCCAAAAGTATTTAAATCTGGATTAATGAGTTTGAAGCAAACACAGAGGGTGTGAATGGAAGTTGTGGGCGACACAGATTTAGGAATTGATGTGGATTAGGAGATTCCTCTGTCAGAGCAGAGAAGAACTGAGCAGTGCCAGTCCTGGGCCACGTTTAGCGACCAAGAACAAGAATTACGTTAGAAATTGAGACCTCGTCACCTGGAATCCAATAAAAAACACAGCATTTTAGAAGGCAATTTAAAAAGGAACAACTTCCTGCAGGTCTCCAGCACATTCCACGACATCCCACCTCAGGTCACCCAAACCAGTCAGAAGCGATGGGGACGCAGCAGAAAAATTCCATATTTTTTTTGCCAATATCATGCTTCTAACCGATATTCCTAAAGGAAAAAAAAACCCTAATATTTTTGTGGGAAACCTGTCATTATTCTTCCAGAAACTGCAGGTTTTCAATGGAAAAATGACAAGCTCTTTTCCCATTTTTAAGCTGGTTTCAGAGTTCGGATGTAGGTTTTCAATGGAGCCAACAAATCCATGGAAAATAAATTTAAGTAAAGCAAATTTCAGAACAACCAAGTTTCCTAGGGGAATTTTTTCCTCAGGTCTTCACTCCCTTTGCCTGAGCAGAAATTGCCTGCACACACTTCCAGGCAGAGGAGAGTCAGGCCCATGGAGTGTAAAATATATTGGATGGACTGGATTAACAGCCCAAGAAGTCTCCCCTCATCCAAGGAACAATGACAAGCATGCAGAGACACTCATCCAAAAACACTTAAAAGCCAAACATAGTTTCCATTTCTTTTTTTTTTTCTTTTTTTTTTTTTTTTTTTTTTCCCCAGTCCAGAAACGAATGTGACATATGGTGTCGTAGCCTCAGAATGTGGCCTTCATTAAAAAACACAACATTAACGTTTCCAAAAATACTTCTTGGAACAGGGTCTTTGGAAACATTCGGGTGACTTGCTTTACTCAGAGTTTTAAACAAACGTGCAGCCTGGTCTATTGAAGGCGCTTGACCCAACATTTTTGAAGTCATATTTAACAACAAACGAAAACTGGAAACTGCTGAGGGTTGTTTGCTTGTTTTGTTTAGAGGGCCTCATAACGTGAGGTGTGAAAATGAAGCGAATTGTAAGCAGGAGCCAGGATAATCTTAAATAAAAACATTTGTAGGGCTTTGTAGTGAGGGGCAGCTCCGATCTCTGCTCGCTGTGACAGGGACAGGACCCAGGGAATGCTGGAGCTGTGCCAGGGGAGGTTTAGGTTGGATTTCAGGGAAAGGTTCTTCCCCCAGAGGGTGCTGGGCACTGCCCAGGCTCCCCAGGGAACGGGCACGGCCCCGAGGCTGCCAGAGCTCCAGGAGAGCTTGGGCAGCGCTGCCGGGGGTGCCCAGGGTGGGGTTGTTGGGGTGTCAGGGCCAGGGTTGGACTGGATGATCCTTCATCCCTCCCAACTCAAAATTCCATGGTTCTACTGGTTTTCTTAGTGACTGGTTCAAACCAGAGTTCCTTGAAAATTCTCCCAAACATCCCGGGACTCTAAGAAGGATTCAACATCATGAATCCAAGGCTCCTGAGTGGATTCTACTCTCTGCTGTCGCCATCAGAAAATCTCCACGTTTCCAAAATGATGTTTCGCTGGAACCACCTTCGGATTTCGGTGGGAACAGCCTTGGACTGCGACACACAGCAATGGGGCAAAGGCCACTCTGATTTTCTGCCCATCTGCCACAACCAGGAGACAACTCTGACGGGGAGGTATTCCTGTCTCTCCTAGGTACAAGCTGTAATTACAGAAATACTCCCGTGGATGTCTGAGATGAGGTTTTGGCTGCTAGAAGAAGCCATGGAACAGGTTGGGATTTTCCAAAACAATCCAATGTACGTCTGCAATAAGAAAGGGAATGTGACACAGAGCTCCCTAAACCAAAACCAAATATCCAGCCCTGGAGCTGGATGGAGCAAAAAAGAACCGGTGCAGAGCAAGGCTACCAGGCAAGGATTGCTCCCAGGACCTGAGTTAAACTTCCTTGGTTGTGTTAAAAACTGGATTTCTCTGAGGCATTCAGCGTTGCACAGTGGAGGCTGCCCCAGGTGACCTAAAACCCCAAACTGCACAGTGGGGACTGCCCCAGGTGACCTAAAACCCCAAACTGCACAGTGGAAACTGCCCTAGATGACCTAAAATCCCAAATTGCACAGTGGGGACTGCCCCAGGTGACCTAAAATCCCAAACTGCACAGTGGGGACTGCCCCAGGTGACCTAAAATCTCTGGAAAGAACCTCCTCAGCCCCTCCAAAGCATCACAAAATGCTGCCCAGTATTTTGGGTGTGCTTAAAGATAAGCCAAACCTGCACTTTTCGAGGCCACCCCTTCCAGCCTCTCGAGTGCAATAATAATCGCAATTAATAATCACGCATCATAATTAACGACTCTGTGACGCTGGTGTCGCTCAGAACGTTCAGGTGCACAGACCCACCCTTCAGAGCTCCTGGATTATGTGAGTCAGGGTTAGGATCGGTCCCTCACTCCTGGGGACACCGTTGAGCACACACGTGATTTCCCTGTTCCAGACGAGCACAGGGAGGGTGGGGACCCACATGTTCCTCCCTCCCTCTGCCGTCTGACTTCTGCAGAACTCTGACTTCTGCAGAACGCTCTGAAGACTCTGATTATTACCAAATTATTACCAAAGACCACGCAGCGCCAACCAGACTGATGAACTTCAACCTCAGAGTCATTTCAAAAACCTGATTTTCCGAGCTGGAAATATTTGACACATCCCTAAGAAAGCCACGCGATTCCATGAGAGGTCCTGTTACCTGGGAAAGATTAACAAAGCGGGTGGGGGAGGATTTAAAAACATTCTCTACTCACTAAAGCTCAAGGATCTGTTGTTGCAAATTACTCTCAGATGTTGCCAGGAAGCATTTGCACCTTCCTCTAACACTGACACATAAACCCTCTCCCTTTTCTGTCTTGCTTTTACTTTCTGTGGGTTTTCTCCTGGATTTCTGGACATGTTTGTGCACGTCATGGGCCTCCCCTTGCATCGCAGCACTGCTGAAATTCGCAGTATTTTTGCTCTTCGTTCTTATAAATGTATTTCCCCCTTCCAAATAAAATCTTATCAGAGATAAAAATGGAGTAGCGAAACCGGGCAGCGTGGCAGGAAGACAGAAACAGAGAAATCTCGAAGATTTCTTTAGGGTAGACGGCAGAGAGTTGTTCTAAAGGATAAATGTATCAGAGTTCAGAAACCAGAATAATTCTCAATTCTCCAAGCCAAGGCCAGGATTTTACTGTGTTGGATCCTGAAGTGCTTGGGGAGATGCAGAACTGCTCCAGAGATCTGTGCTCAGGGGCCTCCACACTGAACCCCCAAACTGGTATTGTTAAAAAACTTCACCCCAATTAGATATGAGGAAAAGGTGAGGAAATTCCTGTATTTGAAAGGTCCTAAAGGAGTGCAGTGGCAGAACCAGGAACAAACCCAGCACCCACTTCTACCCAGTGAAGAGCTGCCACAAAGCAAACACCAGCAGGAGCAGATTTTCTTATCATGTTTATATTTTCGTGTAATTCCTCTGTCAGCTCGCTCAGAACAGTCACTTCAAAGCCTTGAGCATCAGGCCGAGCCTTTCAAAGACTTTCACTGGATGTAATTGTCAGTTTAATTTGGACTTTAGGGCTCAGTGTTTTGTGAGGATAATCCCTCTTGCACCGTAACCTAATCCCTAACAAATTGCTGCTACACCCCTTTTATGACTCCCTTTTCCCATTGTGTAAACAATAGGGGTGAATTTTTGTTCGGTGACAACTTCAGTCAACAGCCTGTTTGTAAAACATTAAGCAAAACAATGTGAAGATCTGGCTTCCAGGATAATTCTGCTCTGAGATTAAATCAAAAAGAAAACAACCCCAAACCTCCAAATTAAACTGGGTGCTCACTCTCACTCCCCACACACGGAAGAGGTGTCTCGTTCTCTCTGTCTCTCTCTCCAGCGTTGCTTCAGCAATCACCTCAGTTTCCTGCTTCACTTTGGAAACGATCTGAAAGGTTTCCAGTTTTAGTCATTGTTGTGTAACCCTGGAAGGGTTTCAGCTCGGAGACCAGAAATGTGACAAGTTAGAACCTTCGGAGCTGCTTTGGGATTGGCTCCAACACTTGTTCCTTTAAAAAAGAATAATCCAGCACCCACAAAGCCTAAATGAATCTATTGTAGGACAGCATTAAGGCTCTTCCTTCTTTCCTTCCTTCCTTCCTCTCACTCTTTTTGTTGCAAAGGGACTTCTCCTGGTACTCACAGCCATTCTTTCTGCTTCTGATCTGTCCTTCCACCATCCCAGGGTGCTCTGAGTCCAGCCTGGCCCTGGACACTTCCAGGGATCCAGGGGCAGCCCCAGCTTCTCTGGGCACCCTGTGCCAGGGCCTGCCCACCCTCACAGGGAAGGATTTCTTCCCAATATCCCACCTAAACCGACCCTCTGTCAGTTTAAGCCAACGTATTTAATGTTTGTCAGCTCAGGTCCCCACAGGTCACTGAAGGGCAGCTCTGCGAGGGGAAAGGGAACACAAAAGCCCCTAAACTGAACCCAGAGCCAGACCTGGGGGAGCAGGGATTTAGGAGAGGGGTTCCCATGACAGAGCACGACCAGGAGCACTCCAGTTGTGCTGCCTTTACTGATGGAACACGTCCCAGAGGGAGCTTCAACCACAGACCTTTCTTACATCCACAGTGACCACCAGAGTGAAGCTTTTAAGAGGCTCAACTTTCCCTTGAAAGCAAAAAATTTTGTTCTTCCCATCCCTTCAGCTGAGGCAAGTGAGTGCTGCAGGTCACCAAGGGCTCCAGCAGCCTGCAGCACACGGCTCTGCAGACATCACCTTGCAGTTGACACCTGTCCCCTCCAGCTTTTTTTTGTACAAAACCCTTTCAGCAGCAGAAGAAAATATTGCAAGTAAAAAAAAAAAAAAATTAAAAATACAATGTATATATTAATATTTATATATATTTTAGATAGAAAATAAAGGAAATAAAAGAAAACACTGGATGAACTTTAAGGTCCCTTCCAACCCAAACCACTCTGATTCTAACACACCAAAATCAGAGTAAAACATTATTTATTTCTTAGACTCCTTACTCAAAGCCTCCACACAGACAGAGACCTAAAGTATCAATATCAAAGTGTTTGTTGAACATTTTAAAGGCCAGACACCAAAGAGCAGCAGAGCTCTGCAGAGGTTTCCGAGTCACGCGATGGGGCTGTGATCCCCACTGGAACAACTCACAGCAACAGATATATTGACATTTAATTCATCTAAGTGAAACCAGATCTGCTCACAACAAAACCAATTAAAAAAAATAAAAATAAAAGTGAAGAAGTTTGGCCCCTTCGAGTCAGAGAAGAGAGGCTGGAAGCTGCTGCTTGGTGAAGGCTGGTTGCCCATTTCGGAGCCGCAGGACAGGTTCAAAGGGAAGCAGCTCCCTGCTTCCCGCTCAGAGCAATTCCCAAAATCCGTAGAAAGCTGAGAATGTCTATTTTAATTTATTTGCACTGCATGCACTGCATGGTTTTAGCCAGGAGCCAGAAGTGGAAACACTGAAATACCAGGAGAGATGGAAAGTGCTGGCAACTCGAGGCTCTTGATCTGGGGCCTCGCTGCCATTCTTTGTGCCAGACACTTTGGCAGGGGGGAAAACCTGAAACTGTTCCCTCTGGGGAGTCTCTTCCTCCTCTTAACCCTCAGCTCCCAGCAGCTCCTGCACGGAGGGGACCGGACCCAGCAGGGACTGGGCACAGCAATCCCAGCTCAGCCTCCCCTCGTGGGGTGCTGAGGGGTGCCGGGGCCCCAGGCTGCCCCAGTACAGCTGAACCTGAACTGGGGCTGAACTGGGATGGCCCAGCAGGGAAATGGTGTGACCAGGAGCACCTGAGCCAAGGCTCAGAGGTGACCCTGCCGTGTATCCCACACTGGAATGGGGCAGCTGGATCCCACCAGGGCCACTGTGATCCCTTCCTCCTGCCTGGAAATTCCCCCTGCTGCCTGGAAATTCCTCCTCCTCCCTGGAAATTCCTCCTCCTGCCTGGAAATTCCTCCTCCTGGTTCTCGTCCCATCAGCTGGGAGCCATTTGCATTTTGATTTTGAGCTGACAGGACCCAAGAGTCTCCATTTCTGCTCAAGCTCCTGTAGCTTCAGTTCTTCACGCTGGTACAGGTGGAACACATCCTAGAGCTGAAAATCATGGAATGGTTTGGGTTGGAAAGGACCTTAAAGATCATCTTGTTCCAACCCCCTGCCACGGGCAGGGACACCTTCCACGGCACCAGGGTGCTCCAAGCCCTGTCCGACCTGGCCTTGGACACTTCCAGGGGTGAAACAGCAGAGATGGAACAGCTGAAAAAATATATTTTATATCCAGGCTTCTCCCTTTGGAAATCCGTAACCAACCTATTCCTTAATGCGGCAGGCCCCTGGGCTTTAATGCAAATTAGTTGTGAGGCAATCAAATCCCAGGGCCAGCACTAATTGGCATTTCCTCCTCCCCTGACACAGTGGTGTCTGCCCCGACACCCAGGGAACCTTCATTCCCATCCTTCTGCAGGCACCACGCTGCACCTCACGGATTTCCCTCGGCCTTCAGAGCCCCAGCAAAATTCCTCGAGGAACTTTTCCCCCGGCCCTTGTTGGCCAGGAGCGGGAGAACAGTTTGTTGCAGCTCTGAATAGCCGTGATGTAATTAATGAATTAACGCATTGAGCAGGAGGTGAGCGGCAGGTCAGGAACAATGACAGAATGAGATCACAGAGTGCTGAGCACTCATTTAACGCAGCCAACACCCTCAGCTCCGTTATTTGCTGTTCTGTCCCTTCCCAAAACACAGCAGGTTATTAATAATCAGGGAATCTGGGGGCGGGCAGGAGCTGATATTCCAGAAGGGTTCTTCCAGTCTCAGGGACAGCTTCCCTTACGTCACCCAGGGCAGCTCTGCTTCCTGAGGCAGGCAGTGCTCTCCTCTCCTTCCTGTTTGCTGCAAACCAGGGAGCCAGGGAAGGCCACTGGGACAGCAGAGCCTGGAGGCACCGTATTCCCAGCTGGGTCCTTTATCCAGGGATATTCCAATGTTCCTGTGCCACTTATCCAGAGATATTCCAATATTCCTGTGGCTTCCTTATCCAGGGATATTCCAATATTCCTGTACCCCTTATCCAGGGATATTCCAGTGTTCCTGTGCCCCTCATCCAGGGATATCCCAATATTCCCGAGCCCCTTATCCAGGGATATTCCAGTGTTCCTGTGCCCCTCATCCAGGGATATCCCAATATTCCCGAGCCCCTTATCCAGGGATATTCCAATATTCCTGTGCTCCGCATCCAGGGATATTCCATTGTTCCTGTGCCCTCTATCCAGGGATATTCCAGTGTTCCTGTGGGTTCCTTATTCAAGGATATTCCAATATTCTTGTGCCCCTCATCCAGGGATATCCCAATATTCCCGAGCCCCTTATCCAGGGATATTCCAATATTCCCGTACCCTTTATCCAGGGATATTCCAATATTCCCGTACCCCTTATCCAGGGATATTCCAAAGTTCCTGTGCCCCTCATCCAGGGATATTCCAATATTCCTGTGGATTCCTTATCCAGGGATATTCCAATATTCATGTACCCCTTATCCAGGAATATTCCAAAGTTCCTGTGCCCCTCATCCAGGGATATTCCATTATTCCTGTGGGTTCCTTATCCAGGGATATTCCAGTGTTCCTGTGCCCCTCATCCAGGTGTGTGGAATAGGAAAGGTGCAGACAGGGCAGGCTGAGCTCTGGCATTCCCGTGGGGCTCCGTGCTCCCAGTCCTGCACACCAGAGAAGGGGAGGTGGCGTGGCTTTCACCAAGAAGGTCAGAGAAGCCCTAAGGTTGCCCCTGAAAATCCTGATCCTGCCAATCCCAGAGGCTGCAGCTCCCACACGGGAATCCCTGTGCTGGTGTCCATGGAGTTTGCAGCAGATGCTTTGTTTTTTATTTTACAAGAATAGAACAAATGTGACTCCCAAGCTGACATGAGTGAGCTCTGTACGACACATTGGGAGGGCAAATGTGAGCAGGAAGCCTGAGGATCTCTGATTTATCATTTTTCTTCTCCAATCCTCACAGAAAATTCCCTGAGATGCAGCTTGACACCACTTATTAACAGGCAGGGGAGACAGGAACACTTTCAAGTTTCAAGATCCCAACTTT
Source organism: Cnemophilus loriae (assembly GCA_013397755.1). Taxonomy (NCBI): domain Eukaryota; kingdom Metazoa; phylum Chordata; class Aves; order Passeriformes; family Corvidae; genus Cnemophilus; species Cnemophilus loriae. The sequence goes on from VZTF01005238.1 coordinate 157,670, forward strand.
AGGCTACTGACCTCAGCAGGAATTCCACCATAACACTCAGGAACTGCCTCATCCCACCTAATAAAATATCCCAAAAGCCAATCAAATCACCAAAGCCTTTATGTTTTCAGAACTAACATCAGGTCTAACAGTGAAAATATCATTTTGCATTATTTCTTTGAGGAAATGGAAGGAAGAAGTGAAAAAAAACCCCAAACAAACCAAAACACCATGTAAATAAAATTAATTACATCCGCTATGATCTAATTTTTTTAGGAAATACCACCATAAAAGCTGCTGACTTAGACTTCTAAACTCATTCCTAAACTAAAGAGAGGTTGAGATACAGCTGAGTGTCAGGTCAAACAATGTGCTTTTTTCTCTTTAGGAAAAGCACCAGAAAACTCTGAGTGACACCCAGGTAAGGCAGGCAGTCAAACACTGCATTTCAGGAAGTTAATTTATCCATCAGCACTGGGGTCAGGAACCACTACTTGCTTTTCTGAGCAGCTTTGTGTGACTGTCCTTTCATTTGGGAGCACAGATGAAGCAGAATTCCACCTCTGATATGATTTTCCAGCTAAATCTGATTTTTTTCTCTGTTCTGCTCAAGGATATCAAACAGCTGGAGCAGCCCAGCCAAAGCCCAGAGTCCTCCAGAGCATCCCAAGTTTCCGGCCCTTCATCCAAACCAAAGCACATTTGCTGGGCTCTGGATGTCACCACGTTTTTCAGCAAGCCTGTGAAGTGTGTTAAACGCTCTCGGAGCCCAGAGGGCTGATCCAAACCCTGCTGGAGGCAGCACAGGGCTTGTGTTGGATCTGCTGCTCTGGATCCCAGCTGGAACTTGGGTTTCTCTGTATCACCACAGGCAGCATCCACCTCGGGATCGGCTTGGCCTGCTGGAATTCCAGCAGCACTTTCTAAGAAACCAGGGCTTTGTTAAACCTTCACTCCGTTTTTTTCTGGTTCACAGACTTTGGCAGAATTATGAGTTTCCATATTGTGATTTAACTCCACTGAGATTTGTAGGAAATTTGGGGTTGGGATGATTTTCTCGGAGCTGACTTTGAACACCTTGAAAGCAGGTAGTTGGACTTTGGTCCCTCCATCTCTCCATCCCTCCATCCATCCATCATCCATCCATCCATCCATCCATCCATCCATCCATCATCCATCCATCCATCCATCCCTCCCTCCATCCATCCACCCACCCATCC
>VZTF01005238.1:183880-229037 GCA_013397755.1 Cnemophilus loriae
AGCTCGGCACTCTCAGGGTCAGTGACACTCAGGGCTCAGTGACACTGTCAGGGCCCAAGGACACTCTCAGGGCTCGGTGACACTCAGGGCTCAATGACACTCCCGGGCCTCAATGACACACTCAGGGCTCAGTGACACTCTCAGGGTCAGTGACACTCNACACTCCCAGGCCTCAATGACACACTCAGGGCTCAGTGGCACTCTCAGGGTCAGTGACACTCAAGGCTCAGTGACACTCCCAGGGCTCGGTGGCACTCCTAGAGCTCCCTCACTCTCTTTGTATCCCAGCACCTCTTGGCCCATCAGATCCCTCTGGGGCCCAGGACCACTGTCCTGCAGGTCCCAGTGTTCTGTGGGATCTTGCACATATCCTTCGGTGTTTCTGGCATTTAGGAGAGCACAACTGACAGGAAAAAGAGTTTTAGAAAGTCTTGGGAAAAAAACAAACAAACGAAAAAAAGTTGGCGTGACTCTACAGATAATAAGACCTAACGATTTTTTATTTCCAATTTAATCTTTGTGCTTTCTTATGGAAACAGTCTCTTTTGGGGTGATAGTNTCGCTGGCACTCCCAGGGCTCGGTGACACTCCTAGAGCTCCCTCACTCCCTTTGTATCCCAGCATCTCTTGGCCCATCAGATCCCTCTGGGGCCCAGGACCACTGTCCTGCAGGTCCCAGTGTTCTGTGGGATCTTGCACATATCCTTCGGTGTTTCTGGCATTTAGGAGAGCACAACTGACAGGAAAAAGAGTTTTAGAAAGTCTTGGGAAAAAAACAAACAAACGAAAAAAAGTTGGCGTGACTCTACAGATAATAAGACCTAACGATTTTTTATTTCCAATTTAATCTTTGTGCTTTCTTATGGAAACAGTCTCTTTTGGGGTGATAGTTCTCCATTAAATAAAAAAAAAAAAACAATTAATGGAATGAAACTGGGATGCCAAACTGTGCTGCATTGTCAGATCCTTTTATGCAACTCTTCCAGTAGCCCTAATGAGTTGTAGGCCTGTGTTTTCCTGCCTGTGTGCCTTCCTGGCTTTCAAAGTGCCGGGATAGGAATTGTTATTTTGAAAAGCAACACAATAAAATTTTATTAGACAGAACAGGCTGGTTCTGTCCTGGGCTGGCCCAATGGCAGAGCTGGACGGAGGAAGCCCCAGGCCAAGCACAATAAGGAGAGAAGCTCTGGAATGTGACATTGGCGTTTGTCTCCGATGGATTCCTCACCTTGGAAGGAAGATTTCACTCCGCAGGAAACTCTTTCTTCTCATTCTTCTCTTTCTTCTCGTTCATGGACAGCTGCAAAATAAGAGAATTGTTCATCCGTCACTTGTAGGATTCAAAAATAGCTCTGAGCCCCACCAAGAGCCCCTTGGCAGCCCAGGAGAGCTCCCCTCGCTGCTGCCCTGGGCTCTGGGCTGCAGTTTGGGGTGCTTTGCTTAAACTTTCAAATGTCCTGAGAGATGTGACCCCTCTCGTTTCTCTCTGCAGACTCTTGCAGCTTAAGAAATAGCTGAAAAAGTTTTCCCTGCTAAATGCTAAATACTCTCACTCCTTTGCAAATAGTTGTTGAGATGTTGCCTTTCCCTTTCACCTGCCTTATTGTAATTTTTCTAATTCTTTGGCATATCCAGTGGGTGGAAAATGTTATATTTTAGTAAATTCCTTTCCTGTACAGAGCTGAAAAAGGAGCCCGGGGTCAGCTCCAGGTTTCACACGACTTGCGGCCAACCCTGGTGCTCACCCACGTATAAAAATGCAAATTATATTTACCTGCCGTGAAGAAGTAACATTTAGTAGCCAAATTCCTTTTTATAAGTATTCATAAATGCTGTTTGCATAACACATCACGATAATCAGATTTTTTCGTTGGGCCTGTAATGAGATCTTGTAAATTGGCTGTTATCTGAAGGGTTTATTTTTATTAAACAAGTAAATAGCACAGCCCAGCAACTTTCCTGTGGCCAGGCTGCCACCTCTTCACAAGATTTTTTTTTTTTCATTCAGCAGTCCCCCTTTGGTGCCTTTCTCCTTAGGGAATTCCTGGCTCTGTGCAAGGAGCTCAGGCACCTTTCCCAGGAGAAAACTCCACTAGGTGAGACCACATAAAGCCACATTTTTCAGGGATGTCTGACATAGTTTATCCCCAGGCCAGACTTGATACCCACATTTCACAAAAAGGGTACATTGGGACTTTTTCAGACCTTTAAGAGGAGGACACAAAACCCCAAACCGGTGGCACTGAATGAATGTGCAAGAATTTCTTGAAGAAGCTGTTTTCTAAATTTAACATCACTTTAGTCCTTGCACTTCTAATAGAAGTAATTAAAAACAACACAAAATATTGTCTGAGGAGCAGATTTATAACACAATTTATAGTAACTCGTGCTTTAGTGGAGGCCATGACTGACAAACTGCAAAAGTCCTGATTTTCATTTTTCTTGGGAACTCAACACTTGCCTCGACAATCCCAACCCAACTTGTTCTCCTTATCAGAACAAAACACAGTGACGGAGTTGTAAAAACTGACACGGGGGTGGGGAAAACGGTTTTCTTGTGAACTGGAGGAGGTTATTCACCTGGATTCTGGGAATAAGTGTGACCTGAGCTTCCCCCCCTGGAGCCGCTCCTGCCCATCCCATTTTGCGCTCATTTCCGAGAGGTTTGAGGGCTCTTGCCCAGGGATGTTGTTTTTGATTAAAGACTGAGCTAGGCCAAAACCACAGATCCCAAAACCTCTTCGACTTTCCCAAAGTACAGCTCTTCATGGGAATTCAACATCTGTCTCTGCAAGGAGCTGAGCCAAAGCCTGACCTCCACCACTGGTGAACTTGGGGAAAGTTTCCTGTTGGAACCTGGGTTTGCTCCATCCAGAGGAGCCATCCCAGGAAATCACTTGGGGTGTTGATAAACCCACAAATAATACTTCTAGGTGTTCTATATCCAGGCTATTTGGTGCCAGAATGTTCTATCCAGCTCCCTCCAGATGATATCTATTTAGTGAGCAGCCATGTGCGGGACCTCGCACACCTAAAGGAATTAACAGCAGTGGAAACTATTTGAGGAATTGCAGGTGAGGCATTTCACTGTGCCCAGGGGGATTTCTGACCTGCTTTTCATAATGAAGACGGTGTTTTCACAAGGTCACCAACAGCACTCAAACCTGTCCCAAGAAATGCAGCCAGCAAGAGCTGGGATCGAGGAGAGAAAAAGTAGGAATAATATTATTGTATCCCTCGCTGCCACGGATAAAGCAGGCTGGGTCTCCAACTGCAAGCGTCCAAGGGATGACTGAGGATCACAGGGATGCTGCATCCCCAGCAGATCCCAACCCTTTCTCTCAGGATGCTGAGGTGTTCCACAGTCGTGGCGGGAAGGTTCTCCAGAAAAATCCAAATTTGTCTTGCATCGTGGGTGTGTGATTTTAGAAATGTTTGCAGGCAGAACCCCTGGGCTGCTCAGCATCCTTCCTGTGCCTCAGCCACAGCAGAGAGCAGTGCCCTGCAGGCAAGGGAAAGGTTTGTTTTAGCATCCACAGAGAAGTGAGTAAATAAAATAAGATGAAATCAGGGGGCGAGTTCCTCTGTTGGCAAATCATTTAATTAATACAAAGACTTCAATCTCCCATATATCACAGACATGACTGAGTAGACAAACACCGTGCAGTGTGACCTCCTTGAGCCAGGAAATTGGGATTCTGTGTGCCACTAATTAACGGTATAAATATCCTGAGGAGGGTGAAATGACTGGCTCATTACCCAGGAATCAGGGACTCACCTCCATGATTTGCTGCTCTGGAGTTAAGCTCCTGTGAGGGGGAGTGAGGGGCACTGCATCCCAAGGGAGCAGGAGGAGGGGAGCGCAGAGCATTCCGAGGCTGTTCCTGGTGCTGGTGTGGCTGCATGAACGACACCCAGCCAGTAATCCCCAGGTCAGCCACGCGCTGCAGTTTCCATCCCGTAATTGCACAGTGAGACAGCCCAGGCCCTGCTTTTCCAGGGGATTATTACACTCCACTGAAAGCTGGAGTCACTTGGCCTTTGGCCTCCCAGAACCACCCAAAGCTCTCAATAATCTCCAGGGCTCTGCTCCCCTGTTGTGTCTTTCTCAGACAAATGGAAAACACATTTTCACTTCCAACTAATCCCCGTCAAACAGCACCGAGAGCAGGCAAACCCTTGAGCTGTTCTAATAATAATAATAAAAAAGAACATATTTAGAAACAAATTAGCCTTGTAAGTGAGGCACTGCAGGATCATTGTGTGAAACCACCCCAGGACAGATGGGATTTGCTGCTGCAAGGGTGTTCCTGGGCCTGAGTGACACCAGCCACAGGGAACTCCAACGCAGGGAGGAGCTGGGCTCTCCACAACCAGCTCGAGGCGTGGTGTAAATTGGAGTGGGGGCTTCTCAGCGCTGGGAAATGACGCAGCATTGTGGGGTTTGGTGAAAGAGAGGAATTCTGAACAGGCTGATCCTGAGAAGGGAGATCTACCTGGCTCCTGTGGGTGCTGTGAGGGGTACCCAGCACGGGACGGATGTGGAGCTGTTGGAGAAACTCCAGAGGAGGCACCAAAGTGATCAGAGGGACGGAGAAAGGCTGAGAGAATTGGGATTGTTCAGCGCGGAGAAGAGAAGCTTCAGGGGGACCTCATTGTGGCCTTGCAGTGCCTGAAGGGAGCCCACAGGAGAGATGGAGAGAGACTTTGGACAAGGGATGGAGTGCCAGGACACAGGGAATGGCTTCACACTGCCAGAGGGCAGGGTTAGATGGGATATTGGGAAGGAATTGTTCCCTGGGAGGGTGGGGAGGCCCTGGCGCAGGGTGCCCAGAGCAGCTGTGGCTGCCCCTGGATCCCTGGCAGTGTCCAAGGCCAGGCTGGACAGGGCTTGGAGCAGCCTGGGATAGTGGAAGGTGTCCCTGCCCGTGGCAGGGGTGGCACTGGATGGGCTTTGGGGGTCCTCCTAACCCAAACCATTCCCCGATTCCACAATTTCGCAAAGTGTGTGCTGGGATTTACTGAGAGATTGAGCAGAGTGTCACAAGGAAGAATCTCAGCTTTGGGGTTTTTGTTAGTGAAGCCCAAGAAAACGATTTTTTCAGGATGATCCATTGAGCCCTTCCATCTCAATACCATTTTTCCTGGGCCACCTTCAACACTGCATCAATGCTGCCCCAACAGACGACAGCTCCTGGTGTGCCAGGTCTGGAATCCAGCCCCCAGCAACACTCAAAGGTGAAACATTCCTGTGGAACACCTTGGCCAGTGTGTCATTGTTCCCCAGGGAATCCATTTCTCCCTGATCCCTGCAGTGATCCGTGCCCACAGGGAGCATTTTTGGATTCGTGTCTCCAGCTGTGGCGCTTGGAACGTGGAGCAGAGCTCGCCTTCCTCGCCAAGCATTGTTTTGAACATCACTTGTGAGGGCTGGGGTTTGTTTGGGGCTGGCCTTTTTTCTGTTGCTGTTTTTGGGAGCGAAGGGCTCTGCATGGAAAATGGCTTGGTGAGCTCTCTCTGTTCTGCTCCCACTGGAGCTTATTTTTAATTCTCCATTCTCCGCTCCAGACACCGCTTACATCCAGAGATCATTTAGGATGTGCAAATGTCTTAACAGCCCATTCCAAAGCCCACTGAGGCTTTCTCTTTCCTTCAATAGACTTTGACTGGGCCACAAGTAAACAACCAGGAAATCTGAGTTGTTTTAACCTTTGTTCTACCTTTCTCCTTTCCTGCACTGACTGTGTTACTTCATTTGTTACCTCACACCTATTTAAAGATAAAAATTCTTCCAGTTAAGAGTCATGCCTTTAACTTTTCTCTTTTTAACTTTTGCAGGTTTTGATTTATTAGTTCTAACCACCTTCAATGGCTTAGATTTGTTGAGTAAGTGCAAATGCTGACAGAGTTAATTTTTGTCCCCACGCCTTTGCAGGAAACAAGAACGTGGAGGATAAATCTCTCTGGGTTTTATTTCCCCTGGCTCAGGAGATGGACAAGCACATCCCCCCTGTTATCCCGGCCTCCCGCCTCAGGATGGAGGAGGGTAAGGGTGAGTTGAGGAGGGTCTGTGCTCTCATTTTTGAGGAGGTGAGGAGCAGTACCCACCTCCTTTGATCCATGGAAGGTGTTTGGGAGGGCTCTTGCAGGTGAGTTTTCCACCTGGCCGTGGGTGACCACCTCTGTTCCTGTCCCTTCTCTCCATTCCCTGCCCGTTCCTGCTGTTCCACTGGGCAGCAATTTCCAGGATGATGCCATGAGGTGCTCAGGGAGCAGCAACTGGGTGAAAAGGATGAAAAAATGCCAAATTCGGGCCACTTCACCTGCCTTGCTCACCAGGAGCACTGGCCACGACCACGTTCAGCTTTGTATTTTCTGTCCCTCTCCACAGGGAACTTTTCCACTCATCCAAACACTGGCTTGCATTGTCCCATATATTTTAGAAATTTTATGCCAGATATTTGACAGTGTCTTCATTCATCCTGCAAAGAGGAAAATGGATGACAGTGTGTCGTGTTACCTGCAGGCCCTGCTCAGCCTTCCCTGGGGCAAAGAAGAGTACTTTTATTCTTCTAGGCAATCCTTTCTGGAAAGCTGAAAAGTTTCCAGCTCCCAAAAGTCTGTGAGGGTCACAGGCTTTGCTTTGCAGTGGATAAATTCAGATCAGACTCAGTGTTGTACCCTGCAGCTATACTGGGGCCACTTACTTGGGATTTAATGGCTTTTATTATAGTCTTAGTTGGCTTGAACAGAAATAGTTAGCAAATAGTAGTTAAAATTCAAACAGCCATTAAAGTCTGGTCCTGACAAGATGCAACTACTCTGTTACTAATGGACTTTTCCTCACAAGGACACATTTGTTAGAGGAAAATGTTTGAAATATTTGGCCGGTTGACAGCGGAAAAAAAAAAAAAAAAGGAGAGAGCAAATTCTAAAGTTCTGAGGAAGCTGTGGTGGCAGGGTCAGTGTGCACACATCAGCAAGATCCCTGGGCAGGAGAGGCAGCAGTGCCCCTAGGAAAGTTTTCAATGAGTTGTCTTTATTTAAACAGCCCTGAACTCACACATCCCCGTTAGCTGGTGGGCAGCGCTCAGAGAAAAAGCTGCTGGGAGTTCCAAGAATGATGTTTGACCACTTGTTCAGTCAAATAAAGCCTCTTGCTGCTGCTGGAGCCTGCTCTGGCACACCAAATTATCCATTTTGGGAGGAGAAATCGAGCCAGAAACACTCAGGGGCCTAAAAGTTTGACGTCTAGAGGTGCACATGATGTGGGAAACACCACGCCCAGAATTTAGGGCAAGAATTGGGAGGTTTGGCATCAATTCATGGAGGCAGAAGCACCTGCACAAACTACAGTCTGTAGGTAAAGTTAATTTTGGTTTAGTTTTTCCTTTAGGAACGCTGAAGCTATAAACAAGTGGATATTTTCCATCAGAACAGAGCTGATTCTTGGTTTTACACTGGATTTACTCCCTGTTGCTCCGTGTAAAGGTTGGGAACACAAACGTCCCTGAATGGATCAGCACCTGGAGCCCTCCCGTGGATGAGCACGAGGGTTTAATGAATTTTCCTCGTTTGCCAACACAAAGACATATCCTAGAGGTGACAACACTCAGGATTTTCCATCTGACCCACCCGAGCATTCAGATCTTCCAGCTGTTCCAAGAGCTTCGTTGGATTAAGTGCATAAAGGGCTGGAGGCAAAGGTGTGTTTTGTACTCCATGATATCACTTTGTTCAGACCAGCTGGAAGTGCAAATAATAGAAACAACTTCTTTTAAAACTGCAGTTGAAAAAGAGGGAGAAAAAAACCCCACCTAGGAGTAATTAAACTTAATTTTGTTTCTAATTAGATGGTGGTGCTAGAAACCACTCCAGAGCTACTCTTTGCATGGTGTTTGCAAGTTCTCTCTACCAAATGAGCTCTTGGAGTGACAAGTGGAGACCTAATAAACCTCCTGATCCTCCTCTGCCTCTGTAATAAATGAACTCCCAGTGCCTGTGATTTGGTGAGATTTTTAATGAAGTTTTTTACTCACTGTTCTTGCACTTCCACTTCCCCAAACATCCACATTCAGATTTTTTTTCTGCCATGTGATTTCTGTTTCAACCTCTCAGCACCTGATCTAAGTGTGTCGTTTCCAAATTACCCGAAGTTTTAGAGCAAAAGCCAAAGTCTCTCATCCTTTCTCTCCCATTGCATCCACATTCCAGAAATCTCACAGGAATCTGAACACCTTTCAAAATGAGGACCTGTTGGTACCTGGCTTGCATTTGAAATACTAGTCCCTACATTTTGGGCCAGGTTGAATGTGATTTAAAACTCATTAGGCAAATTAGCATCAATATTAATGAGAGCCGATCTCCCTGGATTTCCAACCTTAGCAGCCACTTGCTCATTTCTTAATTTTACTGTATCTCTTTGTAGATTTATTTTCACTCAACAAAGACATCGTGCACACACGACATTAAAAAAGATGTTTGTGGAAAGAAAAACCTGATCCTGGGAGCCAAGGCCACCTTTTTTCTTCTGTATTCTGCACTGTGCTTGCCCATACTGCATCCGTGTAAGCCATGAGTGATAATAAAAACATCTGGAGTGGCTCTCTGCATTTCGTTTCACGTCAGCTGAAGGCTGGCAGATAAAACTCAGCCCTGGCAGACCACACTCAGCCTTTGTGTTTCTCCCCCCAAAACTCATTTTTAACTTCCCCGTGACGAAGTGGACGTTAAGAAGAGGGAGAAACCTTCAATCTCACCTATAAAAGTTGCAGCTGTTTTCCTGTTTTTATAGAAAGCAGCGGGCAGATTTGCTGTAAAAGAGTCGGAGCTCTGCGGCAAAGAGCTGTTCACCTTGAGGGGTGATGTCAGAGCCATAAATAACGCCACGGGAACACGGAGATGTCCTTAAAGGCCCATTAAAAATGATGTGAAAAGGAAGTGGGGAACAGGCAAACGAGCGTGCTCTGCACAGCAGGCACATGCTAAACATCACTGCAATAAGGGAGTCAAGAAATACCAGGGGAAAAGAGAAAAAAGGAGGAAAGGAACAGGATTTCTTCTTTGGAAGGCAGTTGTGCATTCTGACACTCGGCAAAGAAGGATTTCAAAGGTGGCAATGGTTAAAGAACTCCTGATGGATCCACTTCTTAGTGCCGATTTCGTGTTTGATGTTTCATTGTGCTGAATAAAAATAACTATGCAGAATATCAGAGTAATTGTTATATTTGAAAAGAAAAAGAAACTTAGAAAGAGTAACTTACAGTAATACAACAGTAATAATTTCCTGTCTGGGAATATTTCCTCTGATGGAGTCTAGAGCTGGATGAATCTTTTTCCTCTGTTCATAACCACATCTTCCTCTTTCTCCCTTTTTTTCTATCTGTTATATTCTGATCGTGCGGCAAAAATTCTTGCTATTGCCATTTCTGCTCTGGCACTGTGTGTTATTAAATTTCCATCTCACTGCCATTACTCAGTCCCTTGGGACTGCTGGGTTCTTCCCCTTTGGTATTTCCCTCCTTCAGCGTCTGCGTTTCAGCCCTGACTTTTCAAGAAGTTCAGCATCATTGATGAAAATGTTAAAATCAGTTTAATTTGAGGATTGATCCCAAGGAGCCTCATAGCAGCACTCCTGTCTCATGTGTTCCCTTCGATTAAAACACCCTTTCCTTCCATGCCTTCCACTAGGCTGGATCTTTAGTTTAATGGATAGATTGGATTTTTAGTTTAATGAATATCCTGGATCTTTGGTTTAATGAATATCTCTGCATGTGGCAGTTCAGGTAAATTTGTCTCCCCTATCTGGAGAAGCTCAGTAAACAGTTAACAGTAAACAAGTTCACAATTAACCATGAGTGACCTTGGGAAAACCTTCTCTGACTCTGATCCCTTCTCCTGGATGAGTCTCAGTGCCTGGCAGTGACCCTCTGACGAAATATTCCGTGTACTCCACGTGCTCCTCTCTACTCCTGGTACAGATTCTCCAGGATGGGAACAGGATGAGAACTCGTTTGCCTCCCTCTGTCCCACCACTCCCACCACCCAGGATGGCTGGAGCTGCTCTGCTTCCACCTTCCTTCCCAGGCAGCTTGGTATCTGCAGCTCTGGCAGGGAGAAGCTTCCTTGGAGAAGCCCAAAAGGGGCTTTTCCCAAAAGGGGCTTTCCCCAAAAGGGGAAGCAGCAGGGAAGGGAGAGGGTGAAAAGCTGAGCTCTGTTCCTAAAAACCAGCAGCGTAGTCAGAGGAGGTGAGCTCTGTGGACATGGCTTCCAAATGGCATCATCAGCTCATTTTTGTGGTTTTGACTTGAAAATCCTCGCCATGGCTCTCTGAGCAGAACAGCTGTCTACCAAATGCTCCAAAATGCCTCAAACGAGCTACCCAAGAGCACCCATCCAGAGGGAAGGGCTCTGCTGGCACTCGGGAGCAGCAGGCTTTTATGACATGTCATTCTCTGCTCTGTCCTCGTTCAACCTCGCATTGTTTCCCAGGCAGGGCATATCTTCTGCATTAGAGCAGGGCTCGTTATTGGGAAAACGTGGGGACTCCAGAAATTGTCCTCGCTTGTGTAACCTCGGCCTTGGCTGCGTCCCAGTCCTTCAGCACCGACGGTGACACCGCTCTCCTCCGAGGAAACGAGAACAAAGAGTGCCGGGGCAGAAAGGAGAGACATCCTCAGTGCCGGTTTGGCATTTTTTGTTACAGAGTTGCTACAAACTTTTCAACGAGGAGAAGAAAGGAGAAGCTGCATCCCAAAGTTTTCTGCCGCCTTAGCTCTGGATGGTTTCAGAGCAGAAATTTGCTCCAGGTTTCCCATGGCGACCAAGTTGCTGGTTAATGACGGGCGTGTTCTGAACCGAGTCTTTCCTTCCTTATCACGGTCCCACAGGGGGTTTTGTGAGCCAAAAAGATACTCAGGTGATCAGAACTCATGGAGCAGTCTGCTGCCAGCCAACAGCACCGACACTCTGCTGATTTCCACAAGTTGTTTCCATGGAAATGGGTCCTTTCCGTGCCAGGAGCATCTCAGCAGAGGAGTAAAACAAAGGGGACGCTCACCTGTGTTCAGTTTTTGGCATCAGCAGTGCAAAGGCCTGGCGGGAACTTGGACCTCAGGATGTTCACTTTGGGTGGAATCAGCTCTTCTGCTTTTGTTTGGTTCAGTGTCTACCGGCCTTTAAGGGTTTTGGGGGTTTCTGCCAGGTACAAATGGAAAAAATGGCCTCTTCCTTTGGGAGAGGGAGCCAAAATCTCTACTGGTAAAAATAGTGGTTTGTTTGTTTCAACCTCATCTCTGTCAAAACAATAGGATGATCTTAGACTCGTAACTGACACTTGTTCACGAGAGAAAGTGCTCCCAGAAAAGCTGGGAACTGGTCCAGTGCTCCTTTCCAGCAGACATCCCACCAGTCTGGAAATCTTTGCTCTCCTCTCACCTCCTGGTGTGCCCCCAGGGTAGATCCCACTGGGATGGGGGATCAGCAGGGAATTCTGCTCCTGCAGAACAATTCCTGCTTCTCGAGGCAGGATCTTTAAAATCAGCCATGGAAGGGAGATTGAAGTTACATAAGTGAGATTCTCTTTTCAAGTCTAAATTAATCAGTGGTCAGCTCAAGCCATGTGTGACACGAGGAGTTCCAGCAAGCTTAAAAAATCATGCCAATATTCTATTTCCAGAGACTCATTATGCACATATCATTTTCTTAATCCACTAAATCTGTGATGACAATGATCTCTTATCCTTTTATTTGTACAAGGCAGAAGAGTCCTTATTCATCCCAGCAGCTTAAAGGCACTGGATGATAATAATAGCAGTAGTAATTTGTGCCTCATAGTAATGAATTTCATGGGTTGCCTTGTTTTCTAAAAGCTGCCTCTTCTTCTCACTGAATTTTGCTGCCATAAAGTTTGTGGCAGGCTTATTATTTTAATATTATCACTTCGGGTGAGTAGGAGCTAAATTTGGTGCATCCAACACTTCCAGGCTGCCAAAAATCCTGCGTGGATTCAAAAGAGACAAAGGCTGTAGAGCAGGAAGATCTGCAATTCAAACTGATTTTTCTCTGTGGGATAGCTGTGAAATGTTTGTTTGCAGATGCAGATCCAGTGCCCAGCTTGTTTGTTCACAGCTTTTTCAGAGTATAAAGCCATTGTGACCCACAGATCTGATGAGCTGCAAAACACAGGCAAGGGAATTCTGCCCAGTAATTTGTGTATTAATTCAGTAATTCATGTTTTAACTGCACATCAGAAATCCAGGCAGGAGTAATTTTCCTTCAGAAATACAGGAAACACTGGATTTAGAGATACATTTAATACTAATTTATTTCACACTATTCACAGCTATTCATACAGGCTGTGCAAGTGCTAAAAAAGTATTTCCTGAGATCCTTGGTTGTGACAAACGTTTCCAGTTCTTGTCATTTGATCAGCACTTTAATAACCCCGTAGATAAAGTGGTGATGTAATGAATGAGCTCATGCACTTTAAACTTGAGCTGAACATAAAAACCTCACTTAAATCAAATGAAAATTTTGTAGGATGGGGAGGTTCTCAGTGGAGAATGCAGACAGCACTTCAGCCTTGCCTCAGAGAGCTGCCACGAAAACTTCTGCTGGGAGGAGCCGTTCCAGTGCTGGAAGGCAAACTGGGATTCCTGGTAATCCACTGGTCTGGGTGCTTGTTTACCTCTGCTCCTGCCTCCTTCCCCAAGGTGAGGAGGGAGATAAGCACCAGTTATTTTTCCCCTCTGAACTGCTGCCTTGGCTGCCCTTGAGCTCAGCAGCCCTGGGGCACATTCCAGGTCCGTGTGGGATCCAAGGGACGCCTGCCCAGGTTCCTGAGGAGGTCTGTGAGCACCTCCAGCATCTCCTTGCTCAGCACCCTCAGCCTTCCTCCCCCATCTGATCCGTCCTTCCTCTCTGCGGGGACTTTCTAGGAAGGTGACTCTGGGAAGTGTCATTGGGAAGGGTGACGGGGGATTATGGTGTGTCCCTAACACGATTTGACAGCCTGGGCCACCTTCCTGTCCCTGCAGAAAATACGTGCTCCTGTTTCCCTCCCCTTGCCTAAATACTGCTTTTCTGAGCCTCGTTCTCCGCGACGGGGCTCTTTTTATCCAGATCAGTGCAGACTAAGCAGGATTATAAAACCAGATTTATCCAAGGCCATCATACTGTAGTTGCAAGGAGCACTTTCCAGTGGCTGTGAGGTGCTTAATCTTTTAGATTAACTAGAAATATCTATGGCTTTAAACCGCTGGTTTGCGTCACGTCCCGAAAGCCGCTTTATGTTGGGAAACATTAGAACAGTGATTAAAAAATTGTCTCTGCTGGTGGATTCTGCACGAAAACAGGGAGGGGAAAGCATCAGTTCTTGACAGTTGAGTCCATCTTTGTCCTCCCAAGTAGCCAGGCTTCCACGTGTGGCAGAAGCAGCAGCGCTTCCATGAATGATGGAGAATTTCCTGGAGATGTGGGAAGAGAGAAGGGAAACACCAGGACACGCACAGTGACGTGGGAGAATACTTCCCTCACTGCTGCCCAGCTGCCTCTTGGGCCCTTTAGAGCCAAATATTAGCCAGAAAATCCCAAAGCACCTGAATAAAGCAGGTATGGACCAGCAGTAAGAGTTTCACTGCAGGCCCCGCTGGCCTTCACCTTTCCTTTTCTCCCTCTGCTGACTTCCACATCCTCCCACCTTTTCCCATCTGGTTCCATTTGCAGAGATTCCTGGTTCCAGCCCGTTCTGAGACACGTCAGGTCACAACAAGAGACGTGGATGGGATTTAAACTGCAGGAACTCCCACGCCAGGGAGCCCACCTGGAGCTGGAGGGTCCTGTGGGACATCCTGTGCCTGGGTGGCTCATGCCCTGGGCTGGAATGGCTTTCCCACCTCCAAACACATTCCCTTCTCCCCCCAGACTGCTGGGAAAGAGGCAACAGGGCATCTCCTGTGCCTGCCAGATGCCTGCACAGGGCTTGGAATTTTTGTGAATTAATAAAGTCACCCCCGAGCGCCTGGGACTTTTTATTGCCTGTGCAGCCACTGAGATCATCGGGCCAGCAGTGAAAACTCTGTCCAGGTAGGAGAGGCTGGGAGTGCCTGTCCTGGTGATAATATTCTATAAAAGGAAACAACCAGGAGAAAAACACTTCTATAAATTTGTTTAGAGAACATCCAGTGACCGTGAATCCTGCTATAAATAACCCAGGCTATAGGTTTCAGGGATTCTTTACCGGATTGGTGCCGTGCCTTGTCACAGACCTTGGTAACAGGAGCCTCATGATGGTCGTGATAAACTGTTTTTATTCCTTATCTCCCTCTCTTCCCTCCTTCCTTCCAGTTCCACCAGGCTTTTACCCGTAATGTTTATTCCTCACCTCATGGAAAATTTTTGACCGAGAAAAAGATCACTTCTGTTGGAAAACCAAAAATGTCCAGCCAAAACCAACGTTTTCATTGTTTGGCTGAAAATGAGAGGTTTGCCATTTTAAGCTTAAAGTTTTTGGTTTGGAGCCAAAATAGTTTTGCTTTTTGCCCAAAGTCTGCAGTAAAAATTCCCAATTTTTCAGGGAGGCAGACACTTGTTTTTACATCAACAAGGGAAAAGTTAAAAACCTGAGTTCTCACCAGCAATAGTTTAGACAAAAGCAGCTCTAGACAAAAGTGCTTTTCCCTTTAAATAGTGAGAGAAACATGTTCCAGTTCTTCTCCCTGTTACGTGGACGTGGCAAAGCTGCTGGAGATGCTGTGCCAAAAGGATTCATGATTGGAACAGAGGTGACTCCGTGTGATTTCGGTGTTTGATGACAATGGGAGCAGTCCCCACGCTGTCCTTGTCCCGTGCGTGGCAAATCCCAGCCCCAGCCCCGTGAGGAGCAGCGTTGGACAGGGGGCCTGCAGCTGTGTGGTGGCTGCAGCCCCAGAGCTTTGATAACAACCCTATAAATCCTGACTTCTGGGGCAAGCTGTGGGGGGACTCCCCTGCCCACAGCCGTGGATTTTCCCTTCCCACGCCAGGGGAGTGGGATTTTCCCCGTTGCCGTTCCTGAAGTGACTCCTAAGCCCCAACAAAGGATTAAATGAGTGAAAGCTGTTTTATTTCTGACACCACGTCAAGAATTCCCATAGTTAGTGTCAGTGAAAGTGGGCTGGATATCCAGGTGCTCCCTTGCCTGTTGCCTTTCTGCACACATCTGTTTCCAAGGGTTTGCTGTTTGGTGGGAGGGCTGAAGCAACATCTAAACCCCTGATTTTAACTGGAGAGGGGAAGAGAGGAGTGTTACTGCTCTAGGTGTCTTGTGGATTCCTTGGTGAAGAACTCCAGGCTCAGCAAGTGCCAACAAAATCAGTTTGAAGTAAAGGAGGGATAAAGAGAAGCAGGAACTGTAAATTCAAAGAAATTAGAAGAGTTGGGCAGCCCCAAAAGTGCTGATTATTAAATATTTCAATAAACCAAGCTATTGTTTGATTTCAGCTGGCAGAAGGACACAGGAGTCACCAGGATGGCAGAGCCATGGCATTCCAAATGAACATTCCGGGGCTCTGGAACCTTTGCTCTCCTCTGTGACAGGGAGAACTTAGTGGTGCTTTTTATTCCATGAGATCTGTGTGGAAAGGACCAAGCCAAGGAGGAATTATCCACCACGGGTGATCTCCAAAAGGAGCCTGAGCCCAGTGAATGCCCAGTACCTTGATGGGAATGGGGTAGATCACGGCAAGGATCTAAATACGGCATTTTTGGCTGCCCTGCATTTGGCTGATTTTGGAGTGGGTGTCTTTATTTTGCTACTCGTGTTTGTTCTCTTGAACTTCAGACACATTTCAGCGGCACTTCCCTCAGGAAATTACCACATGGAAAGTTGGTGTTTTCTAACGATTTCCACGGAGCAGTTTCCAACTGGATCAAGATCCTGTGCAACCCTAGACCAAGAAAGGACAAAGCCTTAATTTTCTTACCAAGGGACCTGGATTTGTTACCCTCCACAGCAGTGGGGCCAGCGCCGTGGTGGCCTGGGCTTGTGATCTCTGTGAGTTTCCACTGCATCAAACCCCACGTTGTTGTGGTTGGCTGGGGCTGGGGGTGAACAGTTCATCAGGGGAGGGACCAGAACACATCCACCAAAAAACTGGCTTGGATATGCGGGCATGGCTGAGTCACCACAAAACCTACTGACACGAGCATCAGAGTGACTTTGAAATTCATCTTCAGGCCTTTCTGGGGCCTGAGGTGAACTCGAGATGAAAAACAGTTTGATATGGATTTGATATCAGCAGCTGGTCTGATGGAAGGTGTCCCTGCCCATGGCAGGGCTTGGAATGAGATGAGTTTCAAGGCCCCTTCCAACCCAAATCTGTCATTCCATGATTCTGTGAGTGCTGATTTAAACCTCAGGTTTGGTGTTTCGGTTGAGAATTTTAAAGGTCATCTTTGATCTGTCGGAGCGAGGCCGGAGAAGGGTCACCGAGCTGATTTGGGGCGTGGA
This sequence comes from Cnemophilus loriae, assembly GCA_013397755.1. NCBI lineage: Eukaryota > Metazoa > Chordata > Aves > Passeriformes > Corvidae > Cnemophilus > Cnemophilus loriae. The sequence goes on from VZTF01005238.1 coordinate 200,370, forward strand.
ACTCTGCTCCTGTGAGAAGAGGCTGAGAGGATTGGGATTGTTCAGCCTGGAAAAGAGAAGCTCCGGGGTGGCCTCACTGTGGCCTCGCAGTGCCTGAAGGGGCTGACAGAAAAGATGGAGAGGGGAAGTTTACGAGATCATGGGGCGACAGGACAAGGGGGAATGGCTTCCCCCTGACAGAGAGTGGGTTTAGATTAAATACTGGGAGGAAATTCCTCCCTGGGAGGGTGGGCAGGCCCTGGCACAGGGTGCCCAGAGCAGCTGTGGCTGCCCCTGGAACCCCGGCAGTGCCCAAGGCCAGGCTGGACAACCTGGAGCAACCTGGGATGGTGGAAGGTGTCCCTGCCATGGCAGGGGTGGCACTAAATTATCTTTAAGGTCACTTCCCACCCAAACCATTCCATGATTCTATGGTTCTATTCCTTATCAAACTGGCACATTTTCCAAGTTGCCTGTAAATTGATATCAAAATAATTAACAGATCTATCCTGCTTGTTTGAAGAAACATCATCACTGGGACCAGATAAAAGAACAGGCATTTGATTTACTTCATTTGAAGTCTCTTTACTGGGCACTCTGGCACAGGAAAGCTTAAAGATAGGATTTTTTTCCCCCCAGAAAAATTAGTTTAGACAGTGGTAGATTTGGGGTAATTTTTTCTTTTATCTCTCTGTTCTTTTCCCTGCCATGTACTTCTCAATGAAGAAATTTTATCCCTGCATTCCATATTAAGAAAAGGGACCAAAAAAAAAAAAATCCATCTGTGGGTTCTCTTTTGTAGAAAGCTCTGGTTTCCTACATGACTTTTCCGTGGAATTTGTTTGGGAAAAATGCAGAGTGCACCAAAATGAGGTAATGACAGGGTTTGATACTTATCAAAGCCCTTTCCCCCCTGTCATCAAACTGCATCAAACTGTCAGCAAACGTCCTGCTGCCTCCTGGAGCAGGGGAGCTGCACAAGCCAAAGTGGGAAGCACAACTGATCCCTTGGGAAGGTTCTCCTCTGCAGAACCCAGCCCAGGAACCTGGGACATCCCCAGGCTCTGTGAACAGGTGCTTCCAGGATAATTTCAGGTGAGGTCGATGAGTGTGTGCATGAGCACACAGCAGTGAGGGTTCAATAATGGATTAGATGTCCTATAGATCACACAAAAAAATGAAAGATAACTCCATTTCTGCCACCTAAATGTCCTGTGGGGTGGATACCTCTAAATTAAGCAAATCAGTGGCTTATTGTCACTGTATTGTCACTGTTGAGTGACCTGCTCCTGCCAGCCTCTGTGGAGTAGGGGGAGTCTCATTTTCTCCAGGACTTCTGTGTGACTTCTTGAGATGTCCCCTTTCAATGAGAGTTTTGCTCATCTTAAATGTAATATCTTAATTATTGCCAGTTTTACTATATTTATTTTGATCCTGAAAAATTGCTTGAATACACTGTTTTGACTCTGTACTTCAGGGCAATGTAATCATGAGGTTGATCCTAAAAGTAACCTCATCACTCACCTGTGTAGGATTATTTCTCTTCTATTTTTCCTTTCTGTCATCTTTCAAACCCTAAACTTCTGTTCTTTACACTCTCTGTCCTTCAAAACCGGATCTCACAGTGAGAAGACCTTCCTTCCTTCCTTCCTTCCTTCCTTCCTTCCTTCCTTCCTTCCTTCCTTCCTTCCTTCCTTCCTTCCTTTTCCTTCCTTCCCCCATGGAAAATATTGAGTATTTGATGTTTTTCCCCTCTTGCTGTGGGTGAAAACCTGAAGGGGTATAAATCAACACAGGCCCACTCCACTTCCACTTCCACCAGTGAAGATCACCTATCGAATTTAGCATTTTTCACCAATTATCCCAAAGTCAGAAGCATTTCCGATTCTCCTTTATCCCATGGATAAAATGGGGTTTTATGTGTCTGACTCCCGGGGTGATAATAGCAGGGAATAGTTTTACTGCACACATAGAACTTTTCCCGAGGCCAAGAAAAGCAGCCACAGCTTTTCATCCACTCCCAGCAAAAATTAAGCAGGATTTAAAAAAAAAATAAATCCAATTGATGGGGACAGAAAGTGGTGGGAGAAGAGAAGCTGAAGTATGAAAATTAACGACGTGAGGTACACAAAAATCACCCCGAGCAGTTTGTCCTCTATTTTAAATGTTTCTAAACTCTTTCAAATTAAACATTCAGCTAAATGATCACATTTTCAGGCTTTTTTTCCCCCCCTACAGCTACACGGGATGGAAATCAAAGGAGGAAAAACAGAAACAGGAATGTTTGATCTGCCTGTTGCTCTTGCTGACTTTTCCAAGTGCAGTTTCCTGGCTGCAGGGTAGAACAGCAGCAAAGTCACTCCTGAGGGCATCCTTATCCAGGAGAGCTCATCATCCTCATTAATTATGGGAATGGGGGATCTTCCATCTGCACAGGAACTGTCCTGAACTAAAAAACCATCCCTGGAAGTGTCCATGGCCAGGTTGGACAGGGCTTGGAGCAGCCTGGGATAGTGGAAGGTGTCCCTGCCATGGCAGGGGTGGAATCAGATGTTATTTAAGGTCCCTTCCCACCCAAACCATTCCGGGATTCTATGAAAATGAGCATTATTCTGGAAGATAGAGGAGAGCAAAAAGCAGAGTTGGGTGAAGGACAGATCAGGAAGATCCCCCTTGGAGCAGCATGCCCAGACACCTGAAGTTTTTTGCAGGATTCAAGCTGCGAAAGAAATCTAAATTCAAGTTTATCTGTTTCCTGAAGAACTTGGTGCAGGAAGAAAATGGGTTTTCAGCAGCATTCCACGTTTCCACACGCAGACAAGGAGGAGGATCCAACAATTTATCTCTTTGCCCTTTTCTGCAGAGCCGTTTAATCACAGAAAGCAGCAGGATGTTCATCCCACTCTGCACTTGGTAAATCAACGCTGACCTTTGCTTCTTGTCTCCTCCCTCACGTGCCTGGGTTGGCCTCCAGGACTCTTTTTTAAGGACCAATCCCTATTTTCCAGTGAATGCCAACAGTGTGGAGAACCGGAAGGAAAAAGGGAAGATCCCATAGTGTTTGGAATCCACAATCTGTGTGGGTTAGAGCCCTGAGAGCCACACACACTTGTAGGGTTTATGGACAATAATTAAAGGCCCAGGACACAATCACCCCCTTGGCTGGTTCCCTTAGCAGTCATTAAATAGATGTTATTAAATAGCGTTTATTAAATAGAAGTTATTAAATTGAATTTATTCAATAGAAGTTATTAAACAGCAGTTATTAAATAGAATTATGGAAAATCACAGCTCGTTCCAGGTAAAGCAACACCAACCTGAACCTTTTATTGCACAGGTTGGTGGAATGGATGGGGCATCGAGTTCGGATGATCCTGAGGCTGGGGAGGGAAAATGGGCAGCAGAGGGAAGGGAACAGCAGCATCAACGTTCGTGGGCGTGAATAAATGTCAGGAGGAATTTTGGGGCTCCATGAAATGAGAGAAGGTCCTGCCTGCTCGGGGAGCAAAAGGTGGAACCAATGGAGAATGAACTCGAGAGGTGAATCCATGCAAACCTATCCTCAATCCCGTGCAGGATCCCTAAAAACCTGGAAATCTCAGTACAAATCCCCACAGATCTGAGCTCCTCAGTGTCCTGCCCGTTGAACTTCCACAGGAAACTTTGGAGTTTGTTGTTGATTGAAGAAACTCTGTTTGAATTTGAAGACATGGCAATATTTTAATCACCCTCTTCGATAGGCTTTATATTTTTCTGATGGACTGCTCGTGGCAGGGGTTTCCCAGCTCTGGCAGAGGATTGGGGGTGAATTTTCAGCCCGATTATGCCCTTCTAGAAGGAGGTTAGTGGTGGACCAGCAAGATGCATGAGGGAATTATCGACTCCTGGTGAATCACTGGGATTTGTTGATGCTGCTCAATGGCCCCAGGAAGATGTCATGGCTCAAAACATCGCTTTCCTCTCTGCTTTTCTCTCTTGAAATGTGCTCTGTAAGCCTCCTGAGGGGCACAGCTGAACGAGTGACATTTATAAGTCTATAGGAAGACACCTCATGCACACCCAGATGGGATTTTTGTAAGGTTGTGTGTTCAAAAGAAAGTGAACTCGCTGGTTTACATAAGCCTGCCTCTTCCTTAAAGGCTGAGCTATTTTAACAGTGCATTCCACCAAAATGAATAATATTTGGCTTTTGGAGGCAGATTTTTCTGTGGTTACAACCTCTTTTGCACATCATAAATGTCCAACCCCATCCCCTTGCTTTTCTTTCATTAAAAAGAACAACAACTAACCTTTAAAAATACCGTGTTTGTCATGGGCTCGCTTGGGTTCCAGCTGGTGTGATTTATGTGTCTGTCCTCAGAGAAAACACACTCATTGAGGAAAATTAGCGAGGGTACCACACTGAGAAATGGAGATTTTGGGTCATCTCAGGTGGTTCTGCAGAGGATAGGGTCTCCTTGGAGCTGAATGAGGTTGAGGTGGGTCAGGAGTCCAAGGCTGGAACTGGAAAACCTCCAAGCACTTGCAGGTGACCCGTGGGTCTCACAGGGAGCTGAGGTGACACCAGAGCCCTGCTGGGAGTGTCACAGTCGTGCTCTGTCCCAGGATGGGCCAAGCCAGGTTCCTAAATCCCAAATCCTCCCACACTTTATAGCAATTTGTGCTTCCAGGTTGCCTCCTGGTCCAGCCCGACTGGGCGTCGGCACCTCCCATTCTGCCACCAGCTCCTGCTCCCAGTTCCACCGCCCTCAGCCACCAGTGGGGCCCGCAACACTGAAAAACAAACAGGTAGCACTGAGAGAACCTGGCCTGGTGTGAACAAATTTGTCCCCTGACTTCACAATGACAGCTCTCAGCAGCTGCAGATCTCTCCAGGCCTGGAGGTGTCCCCTCCTTACACAAGCAAGAGCTCAGATCCAAAACGAGCAGGATTTCTTGGAAGAAGGGGAAAACTATTTGAGGAGGGAGTAAACGGCGCTGTGTCGTTCCAACTGCTCGAAAATTTGTTTTGCCAAGGGAACAGGAGAAAGCTGTTAAAAAAAGATTTTAATTGTGAGTCCTTTCGGCTTTCCCTGTAAGAAAACAAGGAAGAAGCAAACACAATGGCTAAAGAACATGAAAAGATCCCAAAGGTTAAGAATGCTCCAAGAAAAATACGCTCTCAATCTGCAATGGAAACATTATTTGCACCGCACTCGGGGCTGGGGATGGTTGCAAGAGGCAGCAAAGGCTCTGTGATTTCCGAGGGCTCCTGGGGAAGGGGCAGGAGCAGAGCAGGAGCAGAGCTTTGTGTGCGTTGCCGGCCGGCTCCGACGGCGCTCGGGGCTCGGCCGTTCCCCCGCCACGGGGGCTGTGTTTGCACAGCTCATTTGCAGGGTGAGTGAGAAGGCTCGAGTGGCAAATTGGATATTGATAACTTCCAGAAGCCTTGCTGGGAGCTCTGGGCTGTTCCACTCGCTGTCTGAGCCGTCGGCAAACACTCGCGGCGCAAAAGTTCCCGTGCTGGCAGAAGAGCGCGGCTCCAAATGAATTAACTTCCAAACCTGATATTTAAGGATGTTTTACTGGTCTGATGTCTCTCCAAGTCTTTGCCAGAGCCATCGTGTCAAAGAGCCGTGGGCTTGGTTATAACAAAAGTGACGTTATTTGTAATTGTTTCCTCCCGGGATTATCGTGGAAGGGGAAAGGCAAGTGGAAAAGCACTTTCCAGAGCTCTGCTCCGTCTCCCTCGCTGCTCAGGTCCCACTCGGAGCTCCTGGGAAGGGCCGAGCAGGGAAACCTCGGGGTGCTGTGTGGGAAGGGCTCTTGGGGACCCCCCTGGCATGGAGCAGAGCCAGCGCAGGCACATCCGACTCTCCCACACTGGAATTTTGTCATTTTTAACAAGGGGGAAGAAGCTTTTCCTTGCTTTGCTTCTCTTTGTTTTGCTGTTGGTTTGTGTCATGTTTTTCTTAATTAAGGATGGGATTTTTGATTTTTTTATTTAAAAAATGAGGCGATGGTCCAAGTTTGGACTTATTTTGCATAAATATTGGCAGAACAGCTTCTGTGGGAGAAGGAAAACAAAGGTTATCGTGATCAGCACATGATTTTACTTAGGCAGAGTATCGGTTAAATTAGTCTTGAAATTATAATGTTTCAGCTGCTGGTACTTTTCATATTAAAAATCAAATTTAATTTTCCAGTTTTGCAGAAACAAAAATTCCAACCATTTGTTGCTTTCCACCACCAAGAGGGAAGACAAAAAGGAAAAAAAAAAAACAAACAGAATGAATCCAGCCTAATCCTCCAAAATAAATCTCCACAAAGGCTGTTTCTATCTGAGAGAGGTCACTGCAGATTTTTCAGCCATCCTTGGCTGGCACCTCCCAGGTAGAAGTGGTCTCAGTGGGGACAAACCTGGCCTCGATCTCCCAAATTCTGGGATTTACCCTGAAATTACGGCTGCATAACCCAGGTCAGAATATTCCATTTATCCTGGAATATGTGCAGATGCTCCTCGTTCCCTGTCAGCCGTTGGATGTGAAGAAGGATTTTGGGAAGCAGCATCCTCAGCTCAGGAGCTGAGCCATTCCTGACCATGTGTGGCAACATTTTTCTATGCTTGGTTTAGTTCCACCCAGGCTACAAACCAGAGAACCAAACCCGAAACAGAGAAGGGGAAAAAAAATAAAAAGTTTTAAAAAAATAAAAAGAAGGGAAAAAAGTCCTTTCTGATTTTCAACATAAAGCTAGGATTACCACCAAAGAACAATAAAAATTCCTTTATTACCAACAACAGGAAGAGCAAAGAGAAAAATAAACCACAGAAAATCTTTGTTATAATTTTTCCATAACAAATAAGGTCTTTTCTGGTCATGTTTGGCTTTTTTTTTTTTTTTCCCCTCCTCCTTAAAATTGTATCTGTTTAGGAAAAAAAAGAAAAATCTTGTTTAGAATAAAAACAAAACTGCAGAGGAAAAAGCAGAGCTCTTATTAAAGAGCTTGACATCACAACCCATCTATTAAATAGCAGGATCCTTAAAGGAAAGTCCTTTCCAAATAAAAGGGAGGAAATGAAAGGTTCTGTGAGTTCCCAAGCCCATTGTTGATGCCGTAGAGCACAGAAAACTTCCACTATCCATGGTCAAGGAAGTCGAGGAGGAACAGGAACCAGCCCTGGAGGTTCCCACAGGGAGAAGATCCTTGGAGAAAGGTGGCTGGGACTCGTCCCGGCGTTCCTTTATCCCCCACACTTTTTTTGTAGTTTAAATGGGGGGGATTGAGGGAGATAAACTGTCAGAGGGGAGGGAAATGAGCTGCTGCCTTGGCTGGCAGGAGGGATGGATGTGTGTCCCTCCGTGTCCTGCTGTCCCTGCTCCACCCCGGCTGATCCCACCAGGAGCATCAGCTGGAGCCCAGCTCATTGCGAGGGGGATGTGAGCTTGTCTCCAAGCCTTTTTTATGTTCCCCTGGGTCTGGGGGCTGGTTGGGGTTTGTTTTCCGTGGGTTTCTGAGGGAGAAGGCTCTTTTTTCCCCCCAAAGCCTGGCACACTTCGTTCCTTCTCCGGCCTTTGCCGCGTGGATCCATCCGAGGCTGACTGAGGCGGTAAGGGGTGGCAGTGAGTTATTGCCCAGCCAGACTGAAAAGCCAAACCAGGCAGCTTTGACATAAAACACTCACAGAAGTGGCTTTTCCCCCCTTATCTGGCCCAGCTCTTGATAGCAGAGGCAGCCTGGAACAAAGGCTTTTGTTCCTGGTTAATCCAGAGTGAGCAGGAGCAGGGATTGACCCTTCCATCAAAGGGGTTTGTCCCCTCTGATCCTCTGCCACGGGGTGCCAGGAGGAGCTGCTGACCACAGCGTGCCCAGATCAGTGCCTGGGGTCCCTGGGGACACACCCAAAGACAGCAGGAAGGCTCTGCTGGGATTTTCCCTTTGGCAAACAAGGGGTGCTTTTCCCAAGGGGATATTGAGGGTGGGACAAGGAGCAAAGTTCTCACCAAGCTTTAATCACAGAATCCCAGAATGGTTTGGGCTGGGAGGGACCTCAAAGCCCATCCAGTTCCACAGGCAGGGACACCTTCCACTATCCCAGGCTGCTCCAAGCTCCATCCAGCCTGGCCTTGGGCACTTCCAGGGATCCAGGGACAGCCACAGCTTCTCTGAGCACCCTGTGCCAAGGCCTCGCCACCCTCACAGGGAACAATTCCTTCCCAATATCCCTCCTAACCCTGCCCTGTTTCAGTTCAAAGTGAATTTTAATGGAGTTGACCCAGGAATGATTTCCAGGTTCTTTAATAAAATTCCTGGAATGATAAATAGACATTAAAATGCTGACAAGACCCTCCTCATCACGATATATCCTTATTTTCCTTCCTTGTGTCTCCTCAGCTCCTTCCCACATCCAGGTCCCTCTCGCTCTCCCTGATTGCTTTATTGTGAAATTATGGCCTGAATGGAGCAGAATTGTGAACAATTGCTGGGGTCAGACCCCAGTTCCCTCTCAAAAGACAATTTGGGGTCACATGGCCATGAAATCCAAGAAAAGCCTGAGTTTTCCTGCTCTGGATCTGCTCAGAATTTAGAACTGGGGATGTCTGTGCAGCTCCAAAGGGATGAAGTTCTTTTGGCCACCTCTGTTGAATTGCACCCCCTGCCTCTGCTCATTTCACAGCCAAAGGGGTCAGAGCTTCTCCTTTTGTTCTGAACATTGATGTCTGAACCCAGAAATCATCATCCAATCAATCCAGAAAAAAAAAAAAATAAGAATACTCTGCTTCCATCTACATTTTTCCAGATGTAAATACTCCTTTAATTTAGTACCAAATTATTGTGCTGTAAACTCTTTTATAACATTGCTAGGTTTCATTTTTGGTTTTGTTTTTCATTTTCTGATGTCTTTTGTGGATTTGGGATGCAAACAAATGACAGGGTACTAACAATGACTTGAACCAGCTTCTGAAAGATGGGTTTTTGTTGGGGTTTGGGATTTTTTACCTCCTTGCACCACTGTTTTTTTCTCTCTGGCTTCTTCATCCTGGACTTTGTCAGGAGGGCAGCACATTTTGGGGTTAGGATTCCCATGGTCAAAATCTTTCCATTTGTAGAAATATCCCTCAAGAGGAATTCTGCAGTGTGGTTTGGGAAGATCTTTGTGATTAAATGATGCCACATCTCAGGTAGAATCCAGAGGAGGAAGATGTCCTAGAAGGAAAAAGCCAAGTGCTAAGGACTTACTCAGAACACAGCGATCACACCTAAAAGGGAATAAAACTGGATATTTTCCTGTAAAAGTGCTGCTGGATACAAATGTAGATCTAAGAACTCTACAGAAAGAAAGGGAAAATCAGTGCACAAAGTGATTTTAGTGCGTGGGACTGAGCTGAGGTCAGGCAGGGCTGGGAAGGGCCAGGCCAGGCAGGGCTGGGAAGGGCCAGGCCAGCAGGGAACGAGGCCAGGGATCCGAGCTGCGATGATGATGATGGCGATGGGATGAGGAGCAGGACAGCTCCATGGCTGGGGATACCACTCCCATGTTCTCTGGTGCAGAACAGAAACCCCACGCTCCGTAACCCCACACTCCAAACGCTCATTTTCTGTTTCACGGGAGGTGTTGCAGCACCAGAGGCTTCCAGGACAAGGCAGAGCCTTCCCTCAGGTCTATCCCACCCTGAGCTTCCCTCTGCCCATCCCTCCGTCCATGGAACACGAAATCATCCAGAGCTCCATTCTGATTCATCCTTTCCCAAATCACTTTCTTTTGAGAGCAGTGGAAAGTACCTCTTGTTTTCTTTATTTCCTTTTTTTTTCCTCTCTTTTTTTTTTTCTGTTTCCATGGCCATAATTTAATTCTTCATTTTAACCAACTAGCTACGTCCTTTCTCCTTGATAACTCCCGAGCTCAAATGTAAAAAATGTATTATTACAAGAGACAATTACGGGGTTCAAAGCATTCTGAAGCATTCCATGCTCCCAGCTTCTGGTACTGATATAAGGAGAGGAATATTTGTGGTTTTTTGACTTGCATGAAGTGGAAGGGTTCCAAGAGCTGGTGGTAAAAGGCCTAATGAAAGTCTGCCTTCATCAGACACAACAAAGCTCCTGCATCCTGGGAGGTTTAACTGTTTCTGTGGACGGGATGCCCAGGCCCCAGCACTCCACACAAACAACCCTTGACGGTGTAAACTCAACCACTTCAGGCTCAGTCAAAAACAACAACAGCAAAAGAGTCAAAAAAGAAAGAATCCTGGGTTCGCATGGCTTTAAATTCTTTTTTCTTGTTTTTTTTTAAACAGTGCAGGGCTTTGGAAGTTGAAGGTTTGCAGCTCCCAAAGTTTGTTTGGGTTGAAGATGTGTCTCACACCTTTGGGATACAGCTGGACAGCAGAAAATTATGGAAATCGGGTCTGTTTTGAAGGACACCCAGTGGCTGCACAAACATCTGACTGCTGCAGAGCAGGAGGTTCTTCTCTGCTGAACCTTCTGTTTGTCATTTATTTTTCCATTTCATAAATACCGATTGGAAACTTCTCCTTGGAAAGCAGAGGGAAATCTTGTGGATTGTAAACACGGAGGAGAAGAGGAATTGTTTAGGATGGTGAAAAGGGTATAAGGACTCAAAGCACAGCGTTAAGTGGAGGAAAGTTTAGGCTGGATAAACTTCCAAGTGCTGAAATCTTATTAGGCTGTGGAAAATTCTTCCGAATGATGTGGGAGAAGCTCCACTGTTTGAGCAGTTTGCCATTAGATTGGACAAAGCACTAAAAATAAACCTTAAACAATCTCGCCCCGGCAAAGGGGGTGAAGTGAAGAGGCCAAAATCAGTGTATCCAACACCTCCCTCGATTTCATGGACCACGAATCCATCCATGCCCAGGGAGGGAGAGCATCCATGGGATTTGTGTGGCTAAGGATGGATTCACCACCGGGATGGGCTCGAGTCTGGAACCTGCTGGAGAGAAACCTGCGCGATCCAAGAAAGCAGGAGCTGCCAGGGCCTCCCATCCCAGCAAGGAACAGCAGTTCTGAACCAGGAAAATGGAAAATAAATACATAAATTGGAACTGTTTTGCTGCCCAGAGGAAAATTTGTACCTCGGGGTTCGGAGATCCTTCATGGGGTGGCCTGGGAGAGAGCACAAGGAACGTTTCAGGCCATGAGGAAGGATTCGAAACCAATTTGACACAGCTGAGCCCAAACACAAAGATGTTTTACCCCAAAATCTGCCATCTGTCCTCAAAGGACCTGTCCAGGCTCAGCACCAGCAGCCATTCCCACGAGGGAGAGCGAGCAGCCACTGTGGATTTGCTGTGTCACTCCAAAATGATTCCAAGTGCCTCGTGTCACATGATCCAACATTCAGCAGGGAATTCCAGCTTTAAATATTCGTGGGTTTAATAACAGGCTGATAAAATTATCGTCAGTGGGGAGAGCTATGAGGTGATGCAAGGTGTTGGCTCAGTTCTTGTAGTAAACACAAAGAAGATCCAGCAGGGTTTACAACTGTAATGATTCTCCAGGAAGATTAAAATATTTCCGATATTAATCCACTTGCCACCTTTTCCCTTCTCGTTATGGATGATCTAAAAGCAAATTCTGGGGTTTTTTAAAAAAATCCATTCATGATGGTGTTGACCTGAAACTCCTGAAGAGACAAGAAATCTTCCCACTGATTCCCTGGGGCCTTGGATTTTATCAGACCAGATAAATTTATTCCATAAACAGCAAATTTCTGATCTCTCTGCTCTGGGGACTCGTTAGGAATCTTCAGAATTTGATCCGAGTTGCTAAACTCTGCCTGGTCACGTGGTGGGGTTTGCAGTCCTGGCTGGAGGCATCTGGGAGCACATCTGGTGCAAATATTTCCTGGTGGAACCCAAAATGTGACTTTCTGTAAATACTTCTCTGCGTGATTCTGAAATTCGCTCCCCACGACGTTTTTGGCCGGGAAGAGCTGATAACTCCAAAGTTCTTCGAAAGCAAAGACAAAGAGATGAGAGCGTGGCCAAAGGGGCTTTACTGCAAATTTGGATGAATCCAGTATTGGTTAAAGCACACTTTGAATCTGCCGTAAACTGAATTTTTGTAGACTGGAGAGGTTGCTCAGATCTTAACCTGGTAGGAGAGGAGAGGGAAACCTCGTGGGTGTGAGTGAAAAGAAAATCAACTGTCACTGCTTCATGCATGGAAATCTGGAATATTTACTTTTAATAGAACAAACCCATGGTGTTTGTGTGGATATTTGGTGTTTCTTTGCTGTACATGCTCTGTTGGTTGAGAGGGATCAGAATCCATGAGCCATGGAGCTGATCCAACCAGGGGAACTAAACCAACCTCCTAAACATCTCTAAAAATCGTTATTACTGGGAGTGGCAGACTGGGAAGAACTTCTTGTCTCTTTCCTGCCTAAACCAAGTCCTACTTTTTTTCCTGCTGAAGGAATTGATGGAGATCAAAATGAATTTGAATTTTCTCCTTGTTATTTTTTTTTTTTCTAATTGTTGCAATTGGAATGTTTTCCCAGAACCTTGGTGGGTTTAGAGGCAGCAATGGCATTTCTAGGCTCCAGCCTCAGTGGGAAGGGCCACCTCATCCCCACCTTTCCCTGGCTGGTCCCAAGCCTTGGATGAAAGATCCAAAGTGCCACAAGTCTTCTTCCAGACTGACCACAACCAGTCCTGATGCAGTCACAGGCTGCGTTTGGCTGGAGGGGTTTCACTCTGGTTAAATCACCAGCAAAATCCTTTAATTCCTCTGAACATGCAGGGATACTTTGGATCCTTGACTTTGGGGCCAAAAATAAAGGGATTACTCGTGCCTTTTCTGAATTGTTACATTTAACAACAGATTTCTCATCTTTATCCCCCTTTTTCTAACGCGTCTACCTTGTTCCCTTTCTTTTTGTTCCATTTTTCCTTCGAACCATTCTTCCTTCCCAGCTTTGTCCTACACCTTTCCCCTAACACCGCTCCAGATCTTTTTCCTTCTCCCACTGTTATGAATCCTCAAGGGCCGCAAGAATTTTCCATTTTCCTGCCCAAAACTCTTCGTATATCTCTCCCCACCTCGTTACAATAAAATAATTCTTCCATTTCGCTGTCACCTCAATTTAGCTCTCTCACCCTCCACTCCCTCTTTTTCCCCTGGTTTAAAGACCGACCAGCATTTCCTGAATTGGAAAAGCCACAATAATATTTTTTCCATCGAAAATACCACAAGTACAGTATTTCCATTGAACATACCACAAGAACAGTGTTTCCATTGAATGTACCACAAGGACGGTGCTTTTGAGGTATCTAAATGCTGAGATGAACTCATGTTCATCTTGGACTCGTTAAAGCAAAGCCCCTTCTCTCCTCAAAAAAAGAAAAAAAGTTTCCTCAGACAGAGAAAGAATTTTTATTCACAGGTTTCAAAAAAGAAAAAAAAATACAATAAAAACAAGACCTAGACAGAGCCAGGACAATTTTGCACTTGCTTTGTGAGTAAAATATAAATAGGTTTTAGCAAGTTAAAAAAAAAAAAAATCCATTAAAATGCTTAGAGTGGTTGAACAGCTGGAAAAGCAATTTTTTTTTTTTTTTTTTGATAACATTTAAAGCTGCTTAGCAGCTGGGGAAAAAATCGCCTGTAAAAACACTTAACATTTACAGCCACTCAGTGGCTGGAAAAGCAACTTGTTATAAAATTGATTTAACATCTCAGTGGCTGGAAAAGACATCCCCACACATCCATCGAGCTGCAGTGTTTTACACAGCTATTTATGGCTATTTAGACACAGATAAGGCTATAAATAGATAAGCTGGGCATTTCTGCTGATGCCATTGTGGCAGGGAATAATTTCCATGCAGCTCATTCGCCGTTTTATTTCATTTTCTGGGTGTTTTAAACTAAGCCCTTTAAATTCCCATCAGTCTGGAGTCCGGCGGCCCAGGAAGGCCGTAAATCAGTTTAGTTACAGAGCACTTTATGAAATAATAACTGAGTTCTGTGTTTGATGGGCTCGAGCGAAGCTCTGGCTGAGGCAGCAGAGCCCAGGTTGCCCAACAAAATCTTGGTAATCCAGGCTGTGGAATGGGGATGTCTCCATCGGGAGCTGGAGAGCTGCCAGGAGCCTGCCAGCCCCAAAATCCCAAAAACGAGGGGTGTGAAAAGCCCCGTCAAAGCAGTAATTAAGCACATTTGTCTCTGGCTGAGATTAGAGCTCTTCAAGATGCTGATTTAAAACGTGAGCGGTGCAGTGACCCTCCAGCAGCCTCGGGCGGTGGGGCTGCCCTGCATCCAGCTGTGCAGTGCTGACAGAGGGGATGCACTGGCACATCCCTGCCCAGCCCCGCTCAAAGTCCCCAAAACCGGGACTAAAGCTGCTGCCTAAATGTTCACGGGCTTCCTGCGAGGCGTGAGCACCTTCCCGGGTGGGAGCCCTGCTGCGTGTGGGCACCCACTGGAATTAATTGCTGTCTGAAATGACCGTAATAATGCACCAGAGCTGACTGCCTTGTTCAGTTCCCTGAGGCAGGGATTTCCCCAGCCCCTGGGAAGTGTCAGGACTCTCTGTGGCTCTCCCTCAGACTTCACCTCCATCTGACTTTTCTATTCCATCCTTCCGAGCGCTTGTCTCTGTGACAAAATTCGCTGGACGCATCCGTCGTGCTTGAAAGATGTCACAAAACCCTCGAGGCAGTTATTGCACTTCCACAACAAATCTGGGCAATAAAACCTTTTATGTGATGCGTGTTTTGCTGGTGGGGGGCAATCCAGGCAAACCAAGAAGCCTCGTAAAGCCCAGGGATCCAACCTGGCTCCCCAAGGGCTGACCGCAGCTCCTGGTGAGCCCCTCGGGAGGAGCACAGAGTTTCCTGGAGCAAAAGCAGCTCCTTCCATTTAACTTCCAAGCAAGGATGTCCTGGCTGGCTGGATTGAGGCTGAGGACCCAGTACAGAGGGAGAGGGAACGTTGCCATGATTGGGTGTCACTTCCCAAAGTCCCAAACCTCTCCTGAAGTCAGGGGCAGAGCCCGGAGCGCTGCTTTAGCTGGGTTTGGTGCCAACTTTTGGAGCTGCGATGAGAAGCTGGATGTCTCTGCCCGTAACTGCAGATAATGAGGCAATGTTCCCAAAGTATCTGAGGCTGGGATCTTTGAAGCGTAACCGCTTTGTGGCCAAATCCTCGTGAAAGTGGAAAAAATAATAATGACCTATGAAAATGTGACGACGTATATTCCTCAAGGACAGACAGGAATTGTTCGGTGTCGTCCGGGTGAAGGGAGGAGGTGCAAAAAGAAGATTTTCAGCAGAGTTTTCCTGCCAGGGAGAGCTATTAGGCACTGGAATTATTTCCTCAAGGAAAGCAGAGGAAGGCAATTCCTTCAGACATTTAATAATAGCTTGGGCAAAGAATTAGGAAATATAAAGAAGCAGCCTGTACTGGCAGGTAATTGAGCTAATCAGGACCAAGTAGGACTGAGAATTTTTTTTTTTTTTGAATCATTTAAAGTCAGCTGCAATAGATATTTCATTAATTCACTGCCCTTTTCATTGCAGTCCAACACCCAGGAGGAAGGCAGAACAAGTTAATATTATAAAAACACCAACCCAGTCAGTGCTGGGAACACTGGGGCGAGGCGGTGCCAGGGAGGAGAGATTTCGTGGGCACTCTTCAGACACAAACACGAGCTCTCAAACAGGCCACAAAAGCCAGTGGGGAAGAGAAGGGGTAGAAGGAGCCAAGGTCTGATCTGGAAAATAAAAAGGGAAAAGCAAGGATGAAGAACCAGGGGATTGGACAAGATGGGATGGGATGGGAGGGGGTCCTGGAGAGCCTCTGTCTTGGCAACAGCCATGGAAAATCAAAGTGCAGAGTAAAAAAAGTGCTGTAAGAACAGCCCGTGATCGAATACCAGACTGGCTAATTTGTATTTCAGGGGCTCGAGGAGAGGATGCTGCAGTCTGTGCCTCTGCACCTTCCACACATTCGGTGTTCCTGGACAAAGAGCCAGCACTAAATCAGGGGCATCCGGCTCAGACTTGAGCTGGGGTGTAAAGGCTGAGCAGCATCAGACTGAGAAACTAAATTTGGGGAGAGGCAGACGCTTCAGAGCCCTGCGGTGTCTGGATCACCCAGAGGATGCCGAAGCCAGGTGCTTTTTTCCTCTCCCTGTTCGTCCTTGAACAGCACGGTGGGTGCCAGGTTTTATCCTTTCATCCTTTCTCCTCGTTCTGCGTTTCAAAAAGAACATTTAGAACATGCTGTGATTATTCCATACGGGATTATTTACCAGTTACATCCATTGCTGGGCACGTCCGGGATGCTGGGGCAGGAGGGGACACAGCCTGGGACATCCCATCAGCTCCTTGAGTGACAAAAGAGGCCGAGTGCATCAGGGACACTCGCCCCGTGTCCCTGTTTCCCCAGGACACGTGGTGCCTCCTGCATCCGGGTGGGACAAAGGTTGTTCCTAAAACACGGCTGAAGAGAAAGAAGGGAAGAGAAAATCCTCGGGTAACCCTCACGATAAAACCCTCACCCATAAATTCCGTCAGAGCTGAGTGGATTCAAATGAGGTTTATTGCCTTTTTAACAACCTAATGGCATTTCAGAGTATCTCGAGGTCTGACGCAGCAATCCATACATGTTGTGGACAATAATTAATCCCAGCTGGAATTCCGTGAAGGCCGTAAGTGTTTATCAGGATACGGAAAATTGTTCATCAGGATATGGAAAATTGGTGTATTCGTCCCAGAGATGCCAGAGCCAGATTTTTATGTACTCATTGGCGGCAATGGGTGGAGAGTCACAGCCCAACACACTCGATCTGGTTTAAGACATTTACTCTACAAGTAAATGTGACATTTACTCATCACTTTTTGATGCTGCTGCCACTAAACCCGGGCCACGATTTCAGAATCCAGCCCTGAACTTGTACAACTGCTCTAACCTGCACAGAGATGTCATCCAACCCACCCTACAAGCCGCTCAGAAATCCAGGTTATTCCCTACATGTTTGCACAGTGACCACAGCCATTGATTTATCCCTTATTAGAAGCTGATATCACCACTGGATTTAAATCATGGCTGTATTAACATCCATCAGCAAGTTGACCTAGAAACTTATTTATTTAAGAACACCAGTGGTCTGAGGAAAAGCCTTACTTCAGATGCCAAAAACAAAAACAAGTACAATGGGGTTTGGATCTGGACAATGCTTGGGAACCGTATTGGCAGCCACCAAGTTGGAATATTTGATCTTCACAGCTTGACGTCAAGAATGGCTTTTAAGTCTCCTGGCTGGTAAATACGTCTGGCTCATGCCTTGTTTAACATTCGAGGTGCTTATAGATATTGTGGTTTCAAAGTTGATCAAACATGCGGGGCATTATTTGTAGGAAAAACATTTACCTTACTGGAGAGGTCTGACTTACACCGAGGGCTCAAATGATTTCCCGTCTGCTTTAATGTGTGGAGGAAAGTGGAATTTGCTTTGGGAAGCAAAGAAAAAGGCGGTTCAACACATCCTGCCGTGCCCAGTGTGGCTCGGGATTGCCTGTAGGAAAGCTCAGCACCATTTATTTTGTGAGATAAAACTCAGAAAGTCAGAGCAATTTAAGGTTAGAGCGAAGGAATAAAGAAAACGAGATGAGGTTCGGGAGCTGGATGTGAAAGTTGTGGTCGTCGTTTCAGCTGTTCCTGTGTCAATGGAAAAATAAAGTGAAGGGAAGAAGGGTTGGGAAGGCAGGGGGAGAGAGGGAAGGAGAAGAGGAGAATAGAGAAATGAAACACGGACTTTTTGGACATCTTGGTTGAAAAGTGCCCTCAAGGTTTTGCATTAAAAAGTTTGGGGAAGGAGGAGCCTCGAAGTGAAGGAATGAAGGAGCTGGAGGGGTTGTGTAGCTGCATCAAGCCTTGGGTTCCAGTGCGACACGATGAAGGTCTCCTTGCTTTGCTGCCTCCATCCAGAGATGCTTCACCTGAGTAGAGGAACCAAAAAATATTTACTCTTAGCACAGCAGCGTGAGGCAGGGAAAAACTGCAGTGGGAATTTAGGAGGGTTGCAGTGGGCTAACAGCAACAAGGGAAGGGAAAAGGGCTGACTCTCATCCTGGAAGCTATTAAAGCCAAAAGGAGCAGTATCCACGGCGGGATCCTCTCCAAAGAGCAGCTCTCAAGCTCTTCCATTTCCACCTCTCTGTGGTGTGTGACCCATGAGATGTCCTCAGGTTTGTCTGGCATTGGGCTACCATGAGTAAGGATGGTGGAACCACGATTCCCACAGCATCCTGATGAACCCAAATCCCACTGTTTGCTGCCTCTCTGGACATGAGTGTCCCTTAGAAGACACCTCAGAAAGAATCACTCAATTGCCAACAGGAAAATGCTGGGTTTCCCCTGCAGCCTTCACAGTTTTTCAGTTCCTTCGCTTCTTCAGGAGAAAGGAGAGGTCTGAGTGTCCAGTGAGAGGGCAGCTGGCCCGTGTGGGTTCAGCTCTGCCCTGATGCCGCTGTTCCGAGTCATGACTGAGATAAAGATTGTCTGTCCACTCAGCTCCAAAATACTCCAAAAGCCTTTTCCTGGAAAGAGCAGATTTTGAAGCCAAAGAGTGCAATTTGTGCGTGGCCACTGCTCTGATGACAGCAGACACCAGTTCTTCATCAGCCACTCAAAGGATTTTCACAAGAGCAGCAAGAGGTGAGATGTTCTCCCTGGCTCTGCTGAAGGATGTTCTGCAAGAGTCCAACCCTCCGAAATCCCCAGGGAACAGACACAGAAGGAAATCCCCAGCAGTGGGAGAAGCCTCAGCTGGCACTCACACTTGTATCAGCTGTCAAAGAATCCAAAATTCCATCAAAACCCAGTCTTCTTGGGAAAACCTTTCCCTTCTAACTTCCAGAGTGTGGAATTTATGTGGGAACAGCAGCGTGCTTCATTTTGACGCTTGGTTTCCAGCAGCGGGGATGTGGAAGCCCTACAGACTCAGAAGCGAGAAAGCAAATAAAAAAGCCCCAGTTTTGATATGTTTTTACTAAAAATAATCACGTTTTAAACCCCGGTTGCTGGAGTTTTGGGCATTGACTCACGGCTTCTGAATGCCTGGGACAGGCAGAAACCGAGGCAGTCCCGTAAGGGAAGGGGATTGTTACCGTAGGAGCTGAATAACTCCTGGTTGGCACCGGAATTGCAGAAGTCTTGCACACCAGGAGCTACTGCCGAGAAAATTTATGGACTCTCTGGAACCACGGATTCGTTCGAGAATCCGACAATTCGTAGACAACCGTCGAACGAAAAAAAATAAAAAAAGAATGCTGCAAAAACCGAGCCCAAAGTCTCCGGATCAGCAAAGGATATGTACAAAATTCCCTTTCGTGTTATTATTGGACTGGGCCAGACGTCCAGACACACCGAGTTACTCAAGCTCGCTGTCAGCTCCGCCGTAAATTTATATGGAATTTCAGGGCTACCTCAGAGGGGCAATATTGGCTCAAGGCGTTTCCATCTCAGAACCTTGTCCCACTGCAGACTGGTATATGTATATTTTATTTTTTTGCCCAGTTTTGAGCCTTCTGAATGACTTTAGCTTCCCAAATCTTTATTGGCCACATATTCTGCTCCAGCTCCACATTGCTGCGATCCAGATCCTGACTGTTAAGTCAGACTTAACACCAGTCTGCTGTCAGTGGATGCTACTGTGCTATTTATAAACCCTCTGCTGCACACAGGTATTTATGGCACTGAGTAGGGTCAGGAAGAACAAAAAATAAAAGAGGGGAAAAAAAAAAGAAAATAAAAAGTTCACTCCATTTTTATTAGCCCAATTCACAGCCAACCATATGGCCGCAAACTGGGAGCCGCCAGCTCAGACAACTGGAACAGCAGCGCTCCCTGAACCCTGCAAAATCCATTAGATCGTGTTAAATATGTGGATATTTATCTCTGTCCTAACAGGGGGGTGTCAGATATTTAATAAATGATAACGAGTTCCTCCCCGAGCCCCCTGTGTTGGCCTCGTCCCTGATCCCCAGCCAGAACAGGAGGTCCTTTGCTGTCTGTGCCTCCCGAGGAGCTGCTGCCACTTCCCTCCTGTCGGACTCTTCCCCAGAAAGGTTTGTTTGCTGGAATAAATCATCCTGATGGAGATACACAGCCCTGAGTGGAACAGGAAGGACGTGCAGCTGTGCCTGCAAGTGCTGCTGGAGGGGAGGCTGAGTCCCTTAAGCCCCCTGCTAACCATGAGGTGTATTTTAGAGATTATTTCGTGTCGTTTTTTGCTCTGTGCTGTTGGGTGGTTTTTCTCCCGTGGACAGTTCTTGAGGGTCACTTGAAAAAAAAAAAAGAAGTTTCTTGTAGATTTGTAAGGACAGAGGGTTTAGCCACCCACACAGATGACATTGTCCACAATCAGCAGGAGCTCAGATGTTTGAGGTTCAAAACCCCACATCTCCAAGGACCTGTCCCACATCCTTGGGTGGATGGTGCCCCAAAAGCTCTGATGGAGCCCATCCAGCTTTGTGGAGATCCAAGCTCTCATCCCAAAGGGCTGAGAGCCACATGAGTGTCATCCCAGCAAACTCCTGCCTCTTGGCACATCTCCTGAGCTCAGGCATTCCAAGGTGCCCATAAACATCCTCCTCCCAGGGCTGCTTTGGGTCCCTGCCGAGCGCTGAGCCCCGCAGGCACTCCTGGCATGGATGTTGCCTCTCTATTGTGGCATTCCCAAGGTCATTCCCATTCTTTTCGCATCACTTCCCTATCTCTAAGATAAAGGTTCCTCATACCGATCTCCCCGAGAGCCTGAGTGAGGTTTAATTAATAATCCTGGCCTCGGAGGGAGCAACAAAGAGGCGGAAGGACCGGGGGAGGGAGCAGCCGGGTAACAGTGGTAGGAAACACATGGTCACGGAGCTGAGCCACGGGCAGAAATTCCCATCAGGGAACAATGCTGCACCAGCTGGGACAGGAGAAGGTGACCTCAGGGCTTCGCCTCTCCATCGCCTCCAGCCCATTGTTCTATTGTGTCTTTCGCAGGCAGTTCAAGGGAATAAACAGCGTTTTCCAAGCCGGCTTCGCCTCCGGGATGGTTTTCTGCCCTGCTGGATTTATATGAGGGGAGAAATCCAGTGTTGATGCACTCAGCACCTGCCGGGGTGTGGGGTCAGCCTGGAGGCTTAGAGAGGTCCTTACCCTGTCCCCAAGTGTCCTGGTGTCCTGGGCTGGAGGAGGAGTCAGGAGTGAGCCAAGCCCAGTGAAATGAAGGACGCTCTTCCCAAAGGCTCCCCCAGGGATCTTCAGCCCCAGCACCCCCAAACGAGGGGGATGATTGAGAGTGCAGCTCCCCCTCTGCACCACAGCCGTGGCTGAGGCACCCTCAGAGCCTGCTGGTGGTGGGAATGAGCCCAGGGATGGTGAGGAACCATTGTGGTCCTTCCCAACCCAGAGCGATTCATCCCCACACAACCCAGCCCCAAAGTTCCTTAATTATACTTAAGCTTTTAATCACCTTACGGGCTGTTATTTTTGTACCTCCTTTTCTGCTGGCTTTTCAGAGCTCCAGAAACAAAGCTCTGCAGGGAGCTGGCGCAGAGAAGTCCTTTTCCACCCACAGTGGAGCAGCATCTCATTTGGGATGAGGGCTGGGAATGGTGTCCGCAGGGTAACGGAGCAGAGGAGACGCACATGGAAGCCACCAAGGTTCAGTGACAAGGACTTGAACCCTGAACCATCAGGGTAGCTTATTTTAAACATGTTTTTTATCCCACATCCCTGTGCTATTTATCCCTAATCCATAAATATGAATTTTATGGACAACACCTCCTTGGCAGGGTGCAATGAGAGACAATTTGGCAACTGAGAATAACGAAATTAAAATATGGATGTGGAAAGGACCTTGTCTCCTAGAAAAAGGCAACAGAGGAAACCAGGAAACATGAAAGTGATCAGCAAGGAGGGAGAGTGGAAGTGGGGAGGCCCAGGGTCATGGAAGTGAGGGGAAGGAGAAAATGGGAGCTGGTCGGAGCGGCGTTAGCCGAGCCTTTCCAAGCAAAGGTTCTGCCAGCCAAAACAGCAGCAAGTCTGAAATTGGTTAGGGATTGTTTATTTATTCATACCACAGGATGTAAACTAATATAGTTCAATTCCCCCGGGGAAAAAAAGCTGACTCTTTTTTTTTTTTTTTTTTGGTATATTCAAGAATACATTCATCCTTCTTTCCCCTTTTTTATGAAGTTTGAGAGGCTCCAAAGAACCCTGAAAGAGTCACCACAGAATTCCTGCCTCTTCAGGGATGAGGAACTCTTGTCACATGGAAGAGTGAGTGGTTGGTACCTTTGATATCCAGTTGTAAGGCATCGCTGATGCCTCATGGTTCATGTTCAGGAATGACTTTTCCACTTTATTTAAAGGTTTGCTGGGCAGTTGATGTGGCTGATGTTTATCTGAAATTAATCCCCCTGTGCAGCAGGTTCTGCACTCTCAGGTTGAAATGTGGTTTTAGTAGGAGTTAATTGGAGAATGAGTATTTACCTTCAGCTCAGCCTTTGCTTCCTTGGCTGCAGTTTGGAAGTGTTGAGGGTTTCACCTTCAAAACGAAAATGAAAACAACGAGCTCCCAAATTTGCTCACTCAGGATAATCTGAATGGAACTTTATGGAAAATACAAATCCTTCAGGAGAAAATAACCCAGGACCGGCAGCTGAAAAACAAGGTCTGCAGGGTTGTGGAGGATAAACCCCCCCCCAAGGTGGGCATTCCTCTGGCCCCGCATTCCCAAGCAAGAGAAAAACTGAAAAAACTACATTTAATTCACCAAAATCCTGATCGTCTTTTCAGACACCCTTCTTGATGTGGTTGGAGATTGGAACCCTTTTGGAAAGCAACTTGACATTTCATAGCTTAGATATTTCCTCCATTGCTTTTGACTCTCGGGCCTCAATTATTTCCACCAGGAGAGCGTTTGCCAAGCGGATGAAATTGGAACCCGGGTGGATGTTATAAAATCCAGGTAGCTCCGGCCCCTGTGCGTG
The DNA here is from genome assembly GCA_013397755.1 of Cnemophilus loriae. Classification (NCBI taxonomy): domain Eukaryota; kingdom Metazoa; phylum Chordata; class Aves; order Passeriformes; family Corvidae; genus Cnemophilus; species Cnemophilus loriae. Next base: position 223,343 of record VZTF01005238.1, read on the forward strand.
ATGCTGCCTCGTGTGTTTTCTTCATTTCACTTCTCCTGACTCATTCCAAGGCTGAGCATGGCACGGGCTGTGCTCCGCAGGGAACGGAGCTCCCTCGGCATCGCCGTGTTCCTGCACACACGTGGCCAGGTATTGGCTGGGGCTTGGTTCCCGAGCTGGAAAATTTCTTATGGTTTTTGCAGGGACAAATTATCCTTCCCGGTTGTGGAGGGAAAGGAGGGGAACCATCCTGTCCTTCAACAGTTTTTGATGGAAATTGTGTTCCTGTGCCAAACGATCGCTGAAAACATTTTTAAAGGACATTTATGGGGGAAATGTTGCAATTCTCTGGCTTTTTGTGCCCTGTTTGGTTCTGCGTGGGGATGGAAAATGGTAAACTTGGAATTGACTGCAGCCACCCTGTTTTACAGCTTAGAAAAACACCTCGTGCTGTCCCACCTACGGGACACAACTGCACCAACAGAGCTGGAGCTGCAGGAGCTCAGCAATCTGAGAGTTTGGCTCTGGTGGTGGTGCTCAAATATGATGGACTCTAAATTTACACTCTGACGGGATCTTTATTCCTACCAGTGCTGAGCCTGGGACTGAAGGGGCTGAGAAATCACCTGGAGAGAAGGAAAAACCAGCTGAACCCTCCGCTAACTCTCAAAACAGGAGGTGACACAGGATCCTCTTCTCAGAGCAGCAGCTCTGTGCTGTCCCCACCCCCTGACCATGCCAAACTGATCCTTCAATAGAAAATGGAGCTCTAAATTCATTGCAGTGGATATTTAAGAAGCCAGTGGCACTGAATGGTTGTGTGGTTCCCACCAGGAGTGGGGTGGGGACATCCGGGGACGGAGCTCATCCCACTCACCCAGGGGTCCGAGATCTCCTGTTGCTGCGCTTCCCACCCAAAATCATCTGGAATAACAAGATGCAGATGACCTGGAGCAACTGTGCTTTGTTTGGATCTGGCAGAGCTGATTACAGGATTGATGGGCCCAGGGAGGAGCCAGATCTGTCCTCTCTCCTGGGGGACTCCAGCCAAAGGCATGAGGAGTGATTTGTCTCTGCCAGCACTCGAAACTTGAGGACGTTTCTGTAGGAAGTGACAGTGGCAAAACATCCTCCGGAGCATGTAAACAATTTTTCCCCTATTCAGGATGGTCAAAATAAAAAGGGAGCTGTGTAAACATCTCCGGGCTGTCCCTGCTCCTCTCTCACTCCGAGCTGTGGAGCTGAAAGCTCCGCTCGGGAGCCAGAACATGCTGCAACTTCCTCCTGATCCACGATCCAGCACAAATACAAAACCAAATCATGTTTCCACATAATCAATCCATGTTCTTAGAGAGGAAAAGAGCCCTTAACAGCCGAGTAGGAGACCTTGGAGGATAATAGAGCTCTCCAAGTGCACAGGTGTGCCAAAGTGCTTCACCAACAGTGTGTGAGAAAGTACTCACATTGTTCCCAAACCATGGGAAAAACATATCCTGTTCCCATTTCTGAGCCGTGCCATTCCTGAGGCTCTGCGCGTTCTGCGCGTTGTCTCCTCGCGGCCATCCCTGCCTGGAGATGAACTTTCCCTGATTTCCGAGCATTGTGCTGTGCTCAGCCCGGCACAGGTGTCCTTGTCCTGCTCCAACGAGGATCCACGGCTGTGCCAACCACAGCACTGGGCTCCTTCTTTTGGGCTGGCTTGGATCAGGGTAAATAGAGGAAGAGGCTTTTTTTGCTGCTGTTGAACTCTTCCCTGCCCCTTTCCCACGTGGATGCTTTCCTGAGTGGATTTTCCTGCGCTGTTCCCGAGCTGCAGAGAGAATGAAGATCTTCAGATGGGGACAGAGGGAAATGAGAGAGACCAGGATAAACTCTGGTCGTAGGAAACTTGGATGTTGTGATCACATTCAAGTGAACAACATCGCAAGGGAAACGGAAAAATGACCGTGGAGGAGAATGACAGAAAATTTATTGTTTAATCTTCCTGAAGTGCTTTTATATTTTAGGCTAAAGTGAGAGTGTATCAACAATTTCCACTTGAAATGTTTTGGAGATACAAGTGGCCTTCCTTTTCATCAAGAAAGGACTCGTGCAACTTTTTGATTCGAAGCACCTCATAAAAGAACAACAACCGGGAAGCAAAATGTGTTTTTACTTTCAGGATGTTAAGAATCCCTGAATTTTGACATTTCAAGCAGACTGTGGGGTGGGCAACTCCTTCCTTTGTGCAGAGGACATCGGAATAGCAGCAAGGAGATTCAGCTTCAGAGTCATCCCAAAATACCCAGGAGCTTTCTGACAGTCCAAGATGGGCCTTTCTTGATGAGAATAATAACTTTAGAGCAAAAGTATTGAAGCAGCATTTGAGTTTGAACCTAAATGGGGTTAAAAGAGGTTTTATAACTTCAGATCAATTCGCTGAGAGCTTCCAGCTCCTGAATTTCCCATAAGAAGAGCGAGGATACACCAGACAGGCAAAAAACCTGGAGTTTTCACAGTCTGCTTCCAGAACTGCTAACGTGGCATCCGAGCATCACAGAACCACCCAGCAGAACTGATGGGAGCTGTGCTAGGTCTGAGCTCAGGGCTCCTTGCTGTGGCATTGCCCAGACCCCACGGGAAGTTTCCTGTCAGCTGGAGAGCAGGGGCAGAGGCCAGGTGACATCCCCAGCAGCGTGGGGACAGAGCCAGCACGGGGAGGGGTGAGCCCCAGAGTGGCCTGGCAGGAGTTTAGATGGACTGCTGTGAGATCCGACAGCAGATTTATGGTAACCCGAGCCCCAGGTGGGGCCAGCAGAGCGTGGCTCTCCCTTCCTGCCCGAGGAAAAGCTTCTCCCAGCACTCAGCAGCCAGTCCTGGCCTGACTCAGGTTTAATCATTCAGATATTGAAGGCACAAGGAGTTGAAGCCTCGGCAGAGTTTACTGGAGGTTCAGGATGCTCAGGTTATGAATTATCTCCCAGCAACACCAGAACTTCCCTAATTTTTCAGAGATTGCAAAAATACCATAGCCAATAAAACCTGGGTGTGGATTAGAGCCCTTTCTGTGGAGCTGCTGGGGCAGCCGGTGACATCACAGCTGATCCAGGGGACATTTCTATATCACAGGAATATTTTCCAGACACTGTGTTTTCCACTCCAAACCAGCAATTCTTTTCCTATTGATCGTTCCCCTCCAGTGATCCAACTGGGAATGTGCAGTGGTAGAGCAGCCCATGTTTTCAAACAGAAATCACTCGTTTGGGCTCTCAGTTTGCAGACAACCACCACAAAATCCTGAAGAAGAGCTGACCCTGGGCAGTGAGGTGATCATGGTAGTGACCATCACCACAGAATCCCAGAAGGGTTTGGGTTGGAAAGGACCTTAAAGCTCATCTCATTCCAATCCCCTGCCGTGGGCAGGGACACCTTCCACTATCCCAGGCTGCTCCAAGCCTTGTCCAGCCTGGCTTTGAACAGTCATAATAATGTCATAATAATGTTTGAACAGTCATAATAATAATAAAACATTTTATTTTTCAGGACAGTTCTGCAGATGGAAGATCCCCCATTCCCAGACTTTACCCCTGAATGAACCCAGCCTTAGGAAAGGGTTTTTGCTGCAAGGACAATTGTCACGAACACTGGGGACAACTGAGAGCAGAGGGCTCGGTGTCCCCTCCGAGCAGAGCTCAAACCCCGTGGCTTTTCAGCCCCAAAGAATCCACCAGCAGCCACCCGGCAGGTAACTCCCTGCCAGGGAAGGCACCAGCATCTCAGTTCCTCTGGCTGGAGTGGGTGGCAGCAGAGCTGACACTGATCAGCTCCCCCTCCCAGCAGAGTGGCACAGAAGGGGCACAGGACCAAAACCCACCCCTGGCACCGTCAGCGCAAACAGGGAAGTGCTTTGTCCCCATGACCCTGTTTTCAACCACAGGGCCAGCACAGGCATTGCACAACGAGCCTTTTAAAAATAAAACTCCTTTAAAAACACTCTTTTTTTTTTTCTTTTTCTTTTACATTATGAGAGGCTAAGTGAAAGCAGCAATTTTTTTTTTTTTTTGCCGTATTTTGCTTTAAACCAATGAAACTTAATGTTTATAGCAGTGTAGGAGCTGGAAACCCAACTTAAGAAACACTTAATGTTTAGATCTACTTTGTGGTTGGAAAAAACAACTTTTTAAGCGCTCCAGCAAGTGGAAACAGCCACCCCTTGTAAACAAATCTTTAGCATTAAGACATTTCTTAGCAGCGGAAAACCTTAAGTGCGGGGAGACGTATTTGTGAGGCATTTCAAAGTGATCAGAGGCCGCTGGCAGAGCCACGCTCTGTCAGCAGGGACGTCAATGATCGATGCAGATGAAAGAGTTTCCATCCAGGATGCTTGCTGGATGTTTGTTTCCCAGTCCTTTACTGTATTACACACATCACTCGCATCCACCTCGGGCTCCGCTTCAAGCCCGCGTTACTCCGGTTTCGTGTTTTAGGGTCAGGGAAGTTAAACCAACACAAACAGCGAGGAGTCGGGCAGCAGAATGAGAAATATTGGTTGTTTTCTGCAAGTACAGTAAAATTTCCCAGCCGTGAGATAAAGCCTGCCAGATATCCCAGCGGCGACCTTGGAAAAATAATCCAACAACCTGCTCAGGCCGTGTTGTGCCTCCAAAACCTCGTTTCAACCCTGGTCATGTGCTCTGGAGCTGCTGCCCTGCCCCTGGGTTGAAGAGTCCCTGAGCTCAGCTGTGCATGGGAAGGTTTTTTTTTTCCCAAAGAAACAGTGGGAGTTCCATCACGGGACAATTAAACGCATCCGACTGGCTGCTGGCAGGAAGGATGAACTCAGAGGTCTTTTCCATCCTCTGGGCTTTAAATCTGCTGCCTGGATGGGGCAGTGCCACTGCCATGGGGAATGCTCCATTTAGGAGCAGCTGGGATGGGACAGCACCCGGGGCTGCCCTCCTGCTGTCCCAGGTTGGTGTCGCCTTCTTCTAAAAGTGGCCAAAAACTGGGAAAAGATCCCACTGAGGTGGGAATTTTGCACAGCCACCACTCACAAGATCAGCCAAAAACTGTGAAAAGCTCCCATTGAGGTGGGAATTTTGCACAGCACCACTCCCAAAAATGGCCAAAAACTGGGAAAAGCTCCTGTTGAGGCGGGAATCTTTGCACAGCCACCAGTCACAAAATCAACCGAAACCTGGGAAAAGCTCACTTTGAGGTGGGAATTTTGCACAGCCACCGCTCACAGGATCAGCCAAAATTGGGAAAAGCTCCTGTTGAGGTGGGAATTTTGCACAGCCACCGCTCAAAGGATCAGCCAAAATTGGGAAAAGTTCCCATTGAGGTGGGAATTTTGCACAGCCACCAGTCCCCAAAGTGGCCAAAACCTGGGAAAACTCCTGTTGAAGTGGAGATCTTTGCACAGCCACCACTCACAAGATCAGCCAAAAACTGTGAAAAGCTCCCATTGAGGTGGGAATTTTGCACAGCACCACTCCCAAAAGCGGCCAAAAACTGTGAAAAGCTCCTGTTGAGGTGGGAATCTTTGCACAGCCACCACTCCCAAGCAGTCAGGATGGGAAGAGATTGGTGTCCCCTTCTCCCAAAATCAGCCAAAAACTGGGAAAAGCTCCTGTTGAGGCGGGAATCTTTGCACAGCCACCACTCACAAGATCAGCCCAAACCTGGGAAAAGCTCCCGTTGAGGGGGGAATTTTGCAAAGCACCAACTCCCAAAA
>VZTF01005238.1:236988-265392 GCA_013397755.1 Cnemophilus loriae
GAAAGAAAAAAAAAAAAAAAAAAAAAGCCATCATATTCCTAAATTTATTAAGAGATTCCTGAGTTTCTTACTGGCTTTTTAGGGGGTTAAAGGTTGGTCAGTATTTTAGACAACCTAAAGCCCATTTCAGCTTGAGTGTGTTTGGAATGACGAGTTCCAGAGTTAATGTGGGGTGAGGGCGAAGCTGGAAAGCTGCAAGGGAAGTTCAGCTTGTTATTAGAGGGCTGAAAACATATGGAGGGAAAATCCATCATGTTCATTTTCCACATGATTTCAAAGAAAAAAAAAGAAAAAAGAAAAAGAAACCACTTAGAGCTAAAGCTCTGAAAAAAAAGATCACCTCTAATTCCATAAGTTATGGGCCTATAAATCAGTCAAATAATACAGAGCTGGCCACCAGGCAAATATATCTTCGAGCAGCAATAACTGAGAAGGGAGATTCTCTTATTCAAGGGTCGTTCATAATTCACTATAATTGGTGGGAAAGTGAGAGCTGAGACAACTTAATTCATTCACAATTGCTGATGTTATTATTTCAGAATAAAAATAGTGAGTCCGATGAAAACCATCTGGTGTCAACAGGAACCATCAGTGGTCAAGCACCAGCTTGGGGCAAGGGGATGGTGTTTGAAACTGGAAGTTTGGGGGGTTCCAGCTCAGGTATAAACCCCATTTTAAACAAGAGTAGTGGTGTGAAGAGTTTCTTCAGGTGTCTCTACTTGATTTTTGTGTTTTCACAGAGTTTTGAGGCCTTGGCCAGGTGCAGTTCATGTGGTGTGGCTTGGAAGAGGGGGATCATGTTTGAAACTGAAAATTTGTGGGGTTCCAGCTCAGGCATAAACCCCATTTTTAATAAGAATAGTGGCACCCGAATGTGAAGAGTCTCTTTGGGTGTCTTTACTTGATTTTTGTGTTTTCACAGAGTTTTGAGGCCTTGCCTATGTTCCATTTGTGTGGTGTGGCTTGGGACAGGGGGATCATGTTTGAAACTGGAAGTTTGGGGGTTCCAGCTCAGGCATAAACCCCATTTTTAATAAGAATAGTGGCACCCGAATGTGAAGAGTCTCTTTGGGTGTCTTTACTTGATTTTTGTGTTTTCACAGAGTTGTTTTGAGGCCTTGCCCATGTGCAGTTCATGTGGTGTAGCTTGGAACAGGGGGATCGTGTTTGAAACTGAAGGTTTGGGGGGGTTCCAGCTCAGATACAAACCCCATTTTAAACAAGAATAGTGGTGTGAAGAGTCTCGTCAGGTGTCTTTACTTGATTTTTGTGTTTTCACAGAGTTGTTTTGAGGCCTTGCCCACATGGTGTGGCTTGGGACAGGGGGATCGTGTTTGAAACTGAAGGTTTGGGGGGGTTCCAGCTCAGATACAAACCCCATTTTAAACAAGAAGAGTGGTGTGAAGAGTCTCGTCAGGTGTCTTTACTTGATTTTTGTGTTTTCACAGAGTTGTTTTGAGGCCTTGCCCATGTGCAGTTTGTGTGGTGTGGGTGGCCAGGAGACAGGGCTGTGAGCAGGAACTCCTGAAACTCCAGGAGGAAAAAAAATCCTCCCAGTTGGAGTATCTCGAGCTGGATGATGACTTTCAGAAGGGGATTATCAGCAGGGCTGGCAGGAGGGTGGCACCTCCTGCCAAACCCCGGGGTCTGCTCAGCCTCCAGGATCCAGAAAAGAAAAAATCCAGAGCTCTTTTCTCAGTGCTTCGAATGTCTCTGGAGAGCAGCGTGGGACGTTTTGTGGGACTGACTGTGGGATCACAAGTTTTGAAAATCCCCTTTTAGGGGTTCCTGGGCTGCAACACTCACCTGAGTCTTCCTCAGAACTTCAGAACAAACCTCAGCCAAATCAAACCTTTCCCCGAGCATCCACCGGGCCTTGGAGGGGAGGGAGCTGCTCATTGACACTTTGGGTTTTAATCTGCAGCCAGAACAGGAACAAAAGGGAATTAAAAAAAAATAAAAGAGATGATCCTTGCACGTGGTTTTTGTGGGAGCAACTGAAGCCGGTGCCTGGGGGAGCCCATCCCAGTGGGATCCCAGTTGTGACTGGGAGCACTGAGTGTCCTGACGTGGGTGTGGGGGTGTTTGTGTGAGCTCAGACCCTGCTCCCGAGCCCTTGGGGGCCTGGCTGTCAGCACTGCCATCAAATGTGTGTCCCCACATCAAAGCCCTGCTGACTTCCTACTCAGGAAAACAAGGGAAAACAGATTTCTCTCTGCGTGCTCTTTATTTTATCATGTTTTTGGTGTTTGATCTATTCCTTTTTTTTTTTTTTTTCCTAGGAGAAAGCCTGGGGGGGTTAGTTTGTTTTATCAGGAAATGAGAATGAATTTACTCGGGTGCTGTCTCAGTGCTGGTTCGTTTTCACTCCACAGTGCCCCAGAGCAAGGGCTGGGGCTGCTGATGGAGCTGGGACGAAGCTGCTGCTCTGGGAAAGGTTCTGCTCAGCTCTGCAGAGATGAAGGGACTTGTAAGGGGGCTGCTGTTGCTAGAAAATGAGTATTTTTACACAAAAAGTGTCCCGAATTGAAATACCCAAAATCAAACTGCACTTTTTGAAAGTTTCTTCACGCTCTCCTCCCCTGCCTTTTTGGAGAGATGAGGCTGAGCTGTTCGTGTGGTTGAAATTTCAGTGTCTGTCTCAGACTGCCTAGAGATGCTCATGCCTTTAGGACTCTTCCTTGCTCAGTGATGCTCGTGGATTTACAAACTATTTCTGATTCATATGGACATCATTAGCAGTCATTGGTGCCAAAAAGCAACCCCCAAAATCATGGAATCATGGAATGGTTTGGGTTGGAAGGGACCTTAAAGCTCATCCAGTGCCACCCCCTGCCACGGGCAGGGACACATTCCACTATCCCAGGGTGCTCCAAGCTCTGTCCAGCCCAGCCTGGGACACTGCCAGGGATGAGGGACCCCCAAACGTGGTCACCCTACAGATTTTAGACTGAAAACTGAAGTTACAGCAACGCCAGCCCTTACTGAATATCAGGAGGAAACCCACAAATTCCAGCTTTATCCAGTTCTATTTTCCTCTGGGCTCAGGTGTGCAGGCTCTCGGTGCTCCTGAGCATCACAGCCTGTCCCCAGTGATGTCACAGGGAGTGACAACAGCCAGTCCCCCACACTGCCAGGGCTCACCAGCGTGGGGAAACTCAGCACCAGCTTAGTCACAGAGAGTGAAACAGCCTTGCAGAAGAATTCTGTTTAGTGTTCAGGAGTGAATCATAGCAGAGATAATATCCGAAGCAATTCGGGCTGGAAGGGCAGGAGCGACTGGCTGTGAGCACAGCCTGGGCAGGGACACACAGAAACACTTCCCCTGCTCTTCAGCTTTGTGTTTGCGGAGTTATTTGCACAAATAAACCAAGGGGAAAGGCAGCAGCCACCCCTGGGGACAGGACTGGAGCTGAGCTTGAGGGGTCTCAGACAGAGGGGAGGTGTGGCTTCGTTGTCCCCTGTCCAGCTCTCCGTGTGCCTAAGGACGTTCCATTCACAGGGAACACTGGGATGCTGCAGTTCTTGACTCGTACGTTCGTTCCTTTCTCATGAGGACTCAGAAAAAGGGCTCTTCACCCATTTATCCCCCTTCATCCAGTGAGAAAGTCGTAGGGGGTTCTTGGTGTGCATCCACAGACCCCTGACCTGGCATCAGTTACTAAACCTGCATCAACTTCTGGAGTTAAAAGGTGCAGGGAATTTGAAAGATGCCAAATCTGTCCCAGTTTAATTCCATTTTTTTCCCATGGACTGCAGTGGTAAGGACCTTAAAGAACAGCCTGACTTCTTCCAGCTTGAGACAGAGGCTCTGCCATAAAACTTTAGAAAAACATGAGGAAAAAAAGAGGGAAAAAGTGAGAATGAGCCAGGGGATGAGGGAGTTAAGGGACCTGCAGCTTGAGCTGCTCTCGAGGGAGACAGGAAAGCTGCAGAGATTTGGCAACGAGCACAGATCCCAAAAATTAGATCATAGCACATAATTATCCTCCAAGCTGCTCCTGGTGCCAGCATCTCAATATCTGTGATTGTTGTATTTTGGAGTCGTGTGGGAAATCCAGAGTTTCAATCAATTGCATTCCCATGCCCGGGCGCTCCGTGTCATTGCCCGTTCCACAATAAAACCTACCTGGCATTGTGTGGGGAATGAGTAACAATTCCTGTGCTGAAAGGGAAGAGGGAGAAACACCAAGAACTCTCTCAGGCGCTGAAGTCAGCGGGAGCTGGCGGGGCTGGCACAGCTCAGTGCCCATGAGTCAGTCCCTCGGCTCCTGTGCCAGCCTCATCCTGCCACTGCCACCCCACGTCCTCCCACAGCCACACTCGGAGCTGCCCAGCCCCTAAACTGCTCCAAAAAATGTCCACGGGGTTTGTGTGGAGCTGCTCAGCTCCTAAACTGCTCCAAAAAATTGTCCATGGGGTTTATGTGAAGCTGCCCAACTCCTAAACTGCTCCAAAAGGTATCCACAAGGATTGTGTGGAGCTGCTCAGCTCCTAAACTGCTCCAAAAGGTGTCCATGGGGTTTGTGTAGAGCTGCCCAACTCCTCAACTGCTCCAAAAAGGTATCCACAGGGTTCGTGTGGAGCTGCAAACCTGTTAACAGCTCCAAAAAGCATCTGTGGGGTTTGTGTGGAGCTGCCCAACTCCTAAACTGCTCCAAAAAGTGTCCATGGGTCTTGTGTGAAGCTGCCCACCTCCTAAACTGCTCCAAAAAAGTATCCACAGGGTTCATGTGGAGCTGCAAACCTGTTAACAGCTCCAAAAAGCATCTGTGGGGTTTGTGTGGAGCTGCTCAACTCCTAAATTCCTCAAAAAGGTGTCCACAGGGTTTGCGTGGAGCTGCCCAACTCCTAAATTCCTCAAAAAGGTGTCCACAGGGCTTGTGTGAAGCTGCCCAACTCCTGAACAGCTCCAGAAATTGTCTGTGGGGTTTGTTGACTTGCATCTTCCCATCAGGAGTGCACCCAGCTCCTCCAAATCCCTTTTCCAGGGCTGACTGGGTGCCATTTGTTCCTAAAAAGGTTCATTGCACAGATTCCCTCCAACTCCCAGCATTCCAACCTCTGCCAGCAGAGGGCACGGGCAGCCACTGCCATGCACCGCAATGCCCAAGGCCAAAAAAAGGGGTTTTAGGGGGAAAAAAAAAAAAAAAATGGGCAGGAGGGGTTCATCCCCTTGTGATGGCACCGGGAGCAAACACTGGCTCATCCCAGCTTTCCTCCCTGTCCCTGCACAGCCTGGCACGGAACAACCACAGATGAACAGAACAACTCTAATGACAAAAAAAAAGAAGTTTTCCACGGCACCGAGCTGGAAGTTAAAGACATTTTGCCTGCAGAGGTGCTCGAGGTGCTGATGATGCCAAGAGCTCCGTGAGAGTCCTCATGGAGCTGGGGCTCTGCTAAGGCCCAGCCACCCCAGAGCCTCCAGGCAGGAAAAGGCAGCAGCGTGGTGGCAGCTGAGCGTGTGGTGATTAAGGGCAGGACATGCCTTGGGATTGATGATTTCTGATTTTTTTTTTTTTTAAGTTCCTGTTTATAGGTTGACTGTATTTCCCCAGCGTTTGAACTTCTTCCTCGCGCCGTTCCTCCGCTGCTGCCGACACTGAGGGAGAATTAAAAAGCTTCCTCTGAGCAAATCTCTTTATTTAAACGAGCTGCTGCTGTGCCCTGCAGGCACAGTCCCACCAATAAATGTCATTTTGCGGAGGACAGGATGCAGGCAAAGACCTTTCCTGGCATCGCCACCAAAGGCTGGGGTCTTCTCCTGCTGCACCAGGGCAAAGCTGCTGTGCAGAACAAGAATTTGGGGATTTGATCTCATTTTCCACAAGAGAAGGAGGCTGAGCGTGACTGAGAATCTGGCTGCAGCTCCTCGTACTGCACACTCGACCTCAGACCTCCCGAATCTTCCCCAAACCTGGCGTGCCCGCCTTGCCCCTCCCCAACCCCAAACTGCTGTGGAGGGAGGGAGGAGGAGGCAGCTCTGATTTTTTTTGCTCTCCCTGCATTTAATTAGAGCGCAGCCAAATCTCCAAACAGGACTTATTTTTCTGATCAGACTTGAATTGTTTATTTTGCTGGCCCAAACCTGGATCGGCTCCCTCGTGGTATGTGTGGCATCTCACACATTTACTCGCCGCCGAGCGCCCTGATATTCCAACAGATACCGCCACAAAAGCGGGAAGTCGCGATGCTCTGCGAGCTAATTAATCAATCCCTTCGCCCTATTAGCAACCTTAAAGGAATTCTGAGGCAGCCCCAAAGCTCCAATCTGCAGCTGATCATATTTACATCGCCCCATTAACAAATTACTCGTGCTATAGATACCCCGGGGTGGTTGGGCTGTTCAGGGAGCTCCTCGCAGCTCCTGCACCTACCGCAGGCACGTGTCTGAGCGGAGCACACAGGAGGGAGGGTTTCTGCACTGGGAAAGGTTTGTTCCCTGCTTGTTGCACTTGTCACTTGGACTCGAAGCAGTCTGAAGGTGGCTGGATGAGCTTGGGAGATCGGAGAGGTTCAGCAGCACCGTGATGGAGGGATAAAAGCAGCTGGAGTTAATGGTGATGCCGTAGGATTGTAGCTTTTCTATTTTTCATGTATTTGTAACCCTGCAGTTGTTCAGTGTATAACTCTAAACTCCATACACAGCGTCAGCTGCTGCTTTCCCATTCTGGGCAGGCAGAACAATTCCTCTCCAGGCCTGGGAATCAAGGACACCTCACTGCCTCAGGTCCCGAGAGATGTCAACAAAAGTGAGTTGGGGGGGAGCAAACTTGGGGTAAATGGCTTCATTACCTGGAGCTGTAATTGGGAGATTAACCCCCAATATGCAAATGGACCAAACTTATAAAGGTGTGAAAACCCGCGACCCGCCATCCATTTTGGGGGGGCTTTGTCTGCCCAAAATGTACCCTTCAATAAATATGGCATTTTTATTCTCTTAATTTGGTCCGGCCTCTGTTTTTAGGTAGCCCAAAAAGGCATCAATGGAGCCTTTAAAAAAATCCTTTATGCCAAATCTTCTCTAAAAATCTCCTATGGGAGGGTGGCAGGTGACTGGAGGCTGGCTGGGTGCTGTGCAGGTCAGGAAGGCAAGGCAGGGCACATTGGGGGCGAGGTCAGCCTGGCTTTGCTCCGCTCTGTGGGGTCAGAGCATGGTCCCATGCCATGCAGAAAGCCACCAGCCTCTGCTGCTTGTCCCAGAACCCCATTTTAGGGTGGATTTGGGATGAAGCCCAGCTCTGCCCCAGCACTCGGGGGTCTGGCTGGTCTCTGGCAGCAGTGCTGCTCCAAGGCCACGCTGTGCCCTGCCTGCACAGGGGGACAAGCAGCCTGTCCCCGCAGCCCCTGGTGACCCTTCCAGTGTCCCAGGGTGGGACATGCCCCCACAGTCACATCCAAAAATATCCTACAGACGCACAGAGCCTCGGAGCCATGAGGTGACTTCACAGGGGCCACCACAAAGCCCGGGGTCTGAATGCTTCCCTCTTGAAAAGCCTCCCTGCTCTGTCCTTCACAAATGAACACTCACTTTGTTTGCTCCATTCGTTTCCAAGAACTGTTTCCATTCAATGGAGGGCTGAGTGGTGCTTCAGCTTATTTTTACCGAGTGGCTCCAAGCCCTGGAGTGGCTCAAGCCTGTTCTGTGTTTGTCCTTCCTCGACGCTTCACAGCGCCGCCAGGGCAGCAGATGCTTTGCAAACCGCTTTAAAGACAGATCCGGTGCCACAGAAGAGTCTGAGAGCTGCAGAGGGCAGGCAGGGCTCGCAGAACATCGTGTACCATCGTATACCTTTTATCTTTTCCCGTGGTTCCTCTTTACACCCATTGTTTCCCCCGGTTCAAGCTGTTTAGAGCTTTGGCTGTGAAGGGCAAAGCCAGGGGCACTGGGAGGGCAGAGATCGGGGCCAGCTCGTTCCATTCACCCTCCGGGAAGTGTCCGGGTTGTCACAGCCCTGTCCTCCAGCTGTACCGTGGGTGTCTCCTCCCTGGCTGCCCAGCACCCTCATGTCCTTTGCAAAAGGGGCTCATTTGGGGTGACAAGGTGGTACAGAGCCCCTTGAAAGAGAGGAGTCTTTTAATCCAAGGGAAAACAAAATCCATCCAATTGTGAGCGGCTGTTTTCCTCCCGTTCTCCTCTCTTGTCCCTCCCCAGTTATTTTCTGCCTGATGATTTCACAGCAGAGGCCCTGATGAGTTTTATTTGCCATTCCAAGACACTTTATTTACATCAGCAGGGCTGGTGGCCTAATGAACGCCACTGGTGAGCACAGGCTCCCCACAATCTCGTTAGTTTGCTGTTTTCCAGCAGATTTATCCATTGATCTGGGACATTGATTGTTCGTCTGGGGACAGGCAGAGCTGGGCCAGGCCCCAGAGCCACGTGGGAATGGGAGGTGTTGGTTTCAGTGGCACAGACAGGGGACAGCTCTGCCCTGGGATGTTGCAGCAGCTGGGCTCGGGGTCACGGAGACAGCGGAGCCGTTTGGAGGTGAATCCACACGGGATCAGCAGTTTTCCCTGGTGCAAGGAGGAGTTAATCCAGCACTGACATCCCCGCTCCTGTAACACAGCTCTGGGTGCTGCAGAGTGTTGGGAGCTTCCTTCAGTGACAGCAAAGGCCAGCGAGTGACTGAAGGAATGAATGAATGCATGGATGAATGAATGAATGAATGAGTGAATGACTTTTTAATTTGCTGTGTGTGCCCGTGGGCTTGCTTAGACAACATCCACGTTTTTAGTTATATTCCTCACCCAAACAATCAAACTTTAAGCCAGGCTTGGTGGAACTGCTCCTCCCGGGACAGGGGTGTCTGAGGTTTGCTCTTTTTTAATCCACCAAAGTAAAACCACGTGATTTGGACATCTGTCCATCCTGACTCAGGTCCAGATGCCCGTCTGGAGATGGACCCCAGCCCCTGGCGAGATGTTTGCAGCTCACAGTCAGCAGGGCAGCACCCAAAAAGCTGAATTCCCAGGCACGTGCCATCAAAAGGCCATGGTGAATCTCCAGAACAGGGAAAAAAAAGCAAAGAAATGGGGAAAAGTGGAAAGAAAGGGCACTAAACTGGAGCAAAGCCTGGCTTTGGTCTGAGGAGCTTTGTGCCAGGAGCTCTCGCTCAGCACCACCGTGCAGAGGGGAACAGTGTAGAATTTTTTTTCCTGCAAAGAGCCATGTGAAAAGCTTGATTTTTGACGCTGCCAAAGACAGGATGGGAATCCTCTTATGAGGATTAAACTTTCAGGGAAAAAAAGATAGTTCTCTTCTAAGAAAAGCTGTGCACTTGGCTTGTAATGCTGGTAATTAGATCTAAAACACCGGGCAGCCAATTCCACTGCCGGGGTGAGAAGCAGATAGAGGCAAATTTGGTGAATTTGCTGTGATTTGGGTAAAATCTTTCATACATAAGTCCTGATTAAGTTCTATTTTCCTGATAGGATTATCAGTTTAGCCCTTTATTCTGCCACTGTGCAATCTTTCCCAAACTGCTCAGCTCCTGATCCTGTGCATCACAGGTCAGCACAGAACAAACTTTTGGCCAGAGGCCAGTGCCTTTTCCCAATGACACGGGGGAAATCTGGATTTCACCTTGATTACAGAATCTCTTTGCATTCTCTGCTTTATTGCATAATGGAGATTTGATCCTCCTCTGGAGTCAGCTGAGCAATTTCCAAGGGATAACAGTTGGATCCCCCACTTCTTTGTTTCTGCTTCCAAGGCGGAGTGGACTTTTATGGGGTATAAAATCCAAACACCAGCTCTATCCTTTGGATTTTGCTGCACAATCCTTCCTGTGTGCTGGTGGAAGTGCTCTGTGAGGGGTTTGGAGCCCGTGGTGCTGTTTTTGGGATGGTAAAACTGTGGTAAAAGAAGGATTTTTGGACGTGGAGAGCTGTGAGGAGGTGACACAGCTGCTCCAAGTGCCCCGAAAACCAAGGGACAAAGCCCAGCAGAGCGTGGTGGTTCTCGTGAACGCTGCCCCACCTCACTCCCTGCAGTGACACCTCCAAAGGTGGCAGATGGCCCTGCCAAGACACCCTGAGTGACAAGGACATGTCTCCTGCGGGAGGAGGAGGAGGAGGAGGAGGAAGGTGTGCAGGCAGAGTGCGGTGCCTGCTCTGAGCCTGGGAGCGCTGAAATCATCTCATGCAAACGACATCGGGCACTAATTTATGTTAATGAGCCTATCAACAGCGCTTCCACCTCTCCTTCAGAGGCAGGAACAGCAGGGACAGATGCAGCGGGTGGGGTTTGGGAGGGGTCTGGTCCTGCCTTCCCTTCGCAGTCGCACTGGGTGCCGAGGCGGTTCTGTCCCTCTGCGCTCCGTGCATCGAGCGCTTGGGAGCAGAAATCCGGTTTTTCGCAGAACAAGTCACATCTGGAAAACAGGGAAGCTGGGGTTTTTTCCAAGGAATGGTGTCTGAGATGAGGCACTGCTGCCTTGCCAAGGGATGTGTTCCTAGCTCATAACTAACTCCAGGCCAGCACACCTTATTCCATCCGTGCCCTGCTGACACGGAGCTTTTCCCGAGGCGGCTGCAGAGGTGCAAGCCAGGAGGGGTTGTATAACACAGCTCCAAGGTAAGAGGAAGCGCCAAGCAAAAACCTCTTCTGAGAACACCAAAGCCCATCAAGCACTCAACGGGCAAGTCGATACAACCCTGGAAGTGAAAGCTTCCTCCTGATCTCTGCCATAATTCCCCGAGCGCCCATCCCTGTGGCAGCCGCTGGCGTCACACGGACACCGATCCGTCACCAGGAAGAGCTGAGCACTTGCTGGAGATGCACAAACGATGACAGCAGATGCCCACGGTGCCTTTGATCCCCGCTCTGTGTTTAGCTTAGGGAGTTTATTCCTCGGCTCAGCGGCGTTCGGGAGGCCTCGCTGCCGCTGGTGGTGACAGAGGAGCTGTGGGCGCGCAGCCCGTCCCAAGGACACGCACTAAATAACAAGAGACTGTGCTGGAAACATTTCCTGCCTCAGCCAGGGGCTCTCAAAGTGACTGTCTGGGAGCCATGTGGAGGAACTTTAGCAGCAAGTGCAGAATCAGCGTGTAACTCCTCCGGGCTTGGTTTGTATTTCAGTATCCAGCAGACACCCCCGTCTCCCGGGAAGTTTGCAGTCTGCAGAGAGAATATGGCCCAGTGAGAAGGTTTCCAAGGAATATCCTGCGGTTCTCCAGCTCCTGAGTGCATCTATGGGCACAGTGAGAAGGTTTCCGAGGAATATCTGGTCATTCACCAGCTCCTCAGCGCATCTATGGGCACAGTGAGAAGGTTTCCAAGGAATATCCTGCAGTTCTCCAGCTCCTCAGTGAATCTATTCAGCCACCAGCCAAACCACCCCTCTAAACCCACAACTGGGGGTCTCAGTGTCCCTAAGAGCCCTCGTGGACTATCCCAGGCTTTAAAGCAATCACTCTGCTCTCAGTTCAGCAGTTCTGGCTGAGCGACACATCTCCAGCTTGGCACAATGAGCCCAGATTCGCTGTACATAAGTGTCTCAAATCCATCTATACACACACACATATTTACCAGCTTTCATGTGCTAAATGCTTTCTAAACTCCTGCCTGTCAAGGAGCTGGCTGGGCTGCGAGCAGGATTCCTGTCTGATGGCTGCTTGATGTGTGCCAACAGCTCCCTCTGGGTTTTTTGTCTAAGATTTACTTCAGTCGCAGGGAAAAAAAAATCANTTTCTCCAGCTCCTCAGTGCATTTATGGGCCCAGTGAGAAGGTTTCCAAGGAATATCCTGCAGTTCTCCAGCTCCTCAGTGAATCTATTCAGCCACCAGCCAAACCACCCCTCTAAACCCACAACTGGGGGTCTCAGTGTCCCTAAGAGCCCTCGTGGACTATCCCAGGCTTTAAAGCAATCACTCTGCTCTCAGTTCAGCAGTTCTGGCTGAGCGACACATCTCCAGCTTGGCACAATGAGCCCAGATTCGCTGTACATAAGTGTCTCAAATCCATCTATACACACACACATATTTACCAGCTTTCATGTGCTAAATGCTTTCTAAACTCCTGCCTGTCAAGGAGCTGGCTGGGCTGCGAGCAGGATTCCTGTCTGATGGCTGCTTGATGTGTGCCAACAGCTCCCTCTGGGTTTTTTGTCTAAGATTTACTTCAGTCGCAGGGAAAAAAAAATCAAGCAGCGCCTTTGTTCCCAGAAGAATTTTTTGGCAGCGAGAGCTCCGAGCATGACCCATCCGGGTTGCTCGGTCTTTACATCAGCCCTCGGGGCCAGCACAACCTGGGGAGAGGAGATGAGATGAGTTCTGTGATGGAAACTGCTGTGCCTTTGTGTCTGGGAAGGCTGCAAGTGTCAGTCTCTGGGACACAAGAGGTTTTTTGGGAAGGCGCATCCCGAGCAGAGATCATCCCTGCAGCTTTCCAGGGCTCCGTGGAGCCTCCAGTTGCACAAACCTGACAGCCTGTGCTGGAAAGCTCCTCAAATTCTCCCTCTCCTGCTAAACTCAAAGCATCAGTGACCTCAGTCCTTGGCCGTCCCATCCATCTCCAGCAGCAAATGTTAGAGGGAACAGCACCTCGGAACCCCTCCCGTAATTTATGAACTACCACAGCTGATTTTACAGCTACTAAAACACAGCAAAGCTCCAAACAACAGCTGGGCGAGCTGACTGAGCGGGGAGCGGGAGCCAAAAGTAGGAGACACACGGATTTGGGCTGAGGTGAGCACCAGGCAGAGGTTGAGCTGCGGTCCTGCAGCCCGGATCTGAAGGCTGACACGTTTATGCTGAATTTCACCAGCTGAGAGTCGGGTGCTGTGGGTTTTTTTACAGCCACCAGTGGTGATAGAATCAGATCTCTGATAAGAAGTGGCTGCTCCGTGTCTTTGTTCGTTGGAACTGGAAAGAAAGAGCTGACCAGTCTGGAAAAATTCTGTGGAGTCTGGTAGAAATGGGACTGAGCTGCCATGGAAATTTAATAGAGTCATATGCAGAAATTACTGTAAATAGTTGTAGAATTTAATAAGTGCCTTTATGCTTCCTGTTGGGTTATTTTTAACACTCTGGTAGAATTCCGTAGTGGGATATGGTTATGTATTAAATTTTAACAGTTGTTTAAAAAAAGGAGCTGTTGAACAGTATCATTTTCTGTTGGGTTACACAGGATGCCTCCATTAGGAGGGTTTTGCTGCTTCCAAACAAAGCCTGAACAGATTTGAACACTGTACATGAGCAAAATAATCCCAGCTCAGGGAAGATATTAATGAAATCCAGGCTGGAAATCTGTGCAGGAAGCTGCTGTGATGTTTCTATTTCCAACTTCAGTTCACACAGGTGAATTGAAGAGCAAACTAAGGTTCACCACATCCTAATTGTATTTGGGGGCACTGTCAAACCCCTGAACTCTGAGATTTCCCTGAAGGAAATCTTTTTGATTCCTATCTTCTTTTGCGATCAAGGAGAAGTTTTCCTGCAACTTGAGCAGCCTGGATACATTTCATGCCTTTTTTAATCTAACCCAATGTGGTCCAGATGAAAATCCTTCATGAAGTTCAGCGATGAAGCTGGGTAATCTTGCATCCTGTAGGATTTATCCTCCAGGAAAACATCTGAGTCTGCTTTGAAGATGTCCATTGCTTCTGTCCCCTGGCTGTGTGATTAATCACTGTGGTTTCTGCAGGACTAACACGGTCATGTCTCATTAGCTCCCCTTGGCCACCACTCATTCATTAGTCAGGCATCATCAGACCAGCTCTGGTTTTAAGGACTGCAGGAGGTTTGCACAAGTCCTGCCCAACTTTTCCCAGAGTGCTTGGGAATGGTGGTGGAGTTCAAGTCCAGCCGGGAAAGGGGTGAACTGTTCTCTCCACGCTCGTTAGCTGAGCGTGCCAAGATGAGGAAACACTGAGGAGGAGGATTTGGTCAGCTGCAAGTGTCATGTGAGTTGGTCCCAGTGTTTGAGGTGGGTAAATTCTGGCAGGATTTAGGCAGGAGAGGATTTGCTGATGAAAGAGGAAAACTGAGGAGGAGATCTCCAGGTGAGGGTGTCACCACACCTTCAAGGTGTCACCACACTGTCCCCAAGCCTTGATACATCAGGAGCTGAGTGTCTCCCCTATGGGAACTTCAGCTTTGGCATCTGAACTTCTGAGTTGGCTCCTTCCAGCCATTCCCTGGCCGTGCTCGTGTGCCACGGGCAGGTTTGGTGCCTGAGCCGGAGGTTCTGTAGGCTGGAAAGGAAAGGGCATCATGTGAGAGATGGACAAGTGCAGGGATCTGTGTCCAGAGCTGTGACTTCTCCAGGGAGCCGCTCCAGTGCCACAGACATTTTTCCGGCTGCAGATCCTGTCTCCATTCATTTCTCATGTTGGGACTATTCCTTCTGACTCCACTTCCTTATCTAAACACGTTGCGTGCTGACGAATCCAGACAGGGTATTCTCTTTTTTTAGCTCCAGAAGGAAAGGCTCATGAAATGTGTTGCCAGTCTAAATCATTCCATGACTTGCCTACATTTCAAATTAACTGGAGGAGTATCAACAAACACAATGGCAATTCCTTTCCAATTCCATCTCCTTCAGCCAGTCTTTAACCCACTTATCAGACACTTGCTATTACAGAAATAATCAGGAGAAGAAAATACACCAGTGCTGAATCAACACTACTGGGCTTTTTTTCCCCATTTTTCTTCCTCTTTTTTTCTTTTTTTTTGTACTCTTGTAACTGCCTTGGTTTCTGTTGGACACACACCAGCCTGGAATTGCAAAAACACAGCTGGCTAAATCCATCACATCGTATTACAGGTTATCAATTCTCCTGTGCAATAAACACATCTGACAATTAGCAGGCAATTGATGAGTGACTCAATTTAGAGGAGACCATTTTTTCCTATTTTGTGCCTAACAGAGAAGTTTGCAATACAGGCTTGGTTTGCAGAAAATGCAAAATGCTGCTAAAGCCATTAGCATTTCTTATAACCAGAATGACAAATGGTCTTTACATTAATCTCAAATAACTTCTTTAAAGCAAGGATCAGGAAAGAATTTTCCTCAGAAGGATATTGCTGCTCAAATGGAGAGGAGCTTTCATGGGGCTTTCTCACCTTCTGTGGGATTGATGGGTTTGAAAAACCATTGCTCTGACTTCCTATGCTGATTCTTCTGCTAAAAAAAAATCATAATATTGCAAAGTCTGCATAGACAAAAGACTGAACCACGCTGTGACTCAGAGTGTCCAGTAAACCCTTTGGAGTAATAGTGCAGTAATTCAGATTTAACTTGTTCTGCTCCATATCTTGCTGCAATTAAACTGGGCTATTGTGGCCAGCTGGCTTTTTTCAATTCCAGCTCTTTATTTGGTGGCGGGGGGAGAGGTGCCAGTGCCAATCACAGCTCTAGAAAAGTCTGGAAATAAGGTCTGAAGGAGATTTTTGAGGGGGGAACTGGTTTTTCCCTCTCCCCCAAGGTGAGACCTCCACTCATTGTAATCACAATGAGTTCTGTCACAGAATTTGAGTTTTCCTGTTTGTTTCTATGGGTTTGGACTGGTTTGGGTTTTGGTTTTTTGGTTGTTTTTTTTTTTTTTTTGTGGGTATTTTTTCTAATCAAGTGGTTTTTTCTCTTCATGCGAGCTAAATATTTTTCCACTCACAACCTTGTCCTAACTTTGCTTTTTAAGTGCATTTTTCCCCTTGTTTTGGTGCCCTCTGTCCCCAGCTGGGGCAGGGATTTAATGTGGCCGTGGAACAGAAGGGTGCAGGTGACAATGACGAAAGAAAACAGCAAATGGAGTAGATTTGGTCTAAGCAGGAGCAAGAAAATGCCCCACACATCCTTTAGTGAGTGAAAGAGATTTATCTGGCAAATCTTCCAGCCCAAAATTCAGGTGGGTTGGGATTGGCTGGGGTTTTTTTGCCTGTACTGTGGAAGAAGAGCAGTTCGGGATTACAGAGGTTTGCTGATCGCTGTGTAAACAAGGGAATACTCAGGGTGAGGTGTCGGGGTGGTGGTGCCACGCCTGGGTGGGCACGGGGGGTCAGGTCTGCTCGAGAAGCTCAAGCTGGAGCTTTAGGGTGCTGCTGTTAGAGATAAAAAGTCGCTGCCTGTGCTCGTCAGTGCTGAATGTGCTGGTTCTCCTTGAGACTTCAGGGTGTGTTTCACACTCCAAGCAGCAGATGCAGCCACATTTCCCCGTGGCTCCCCGTCCCTGGAAGTGTTCAAGGCCAGGCTGGATGGGGTCCTGAGCAGCCTGATGCAGTCAGGTCATCC
Source organism: Cnemophilus loriae (assembly GCA_013397755.1). Lineage (NCBI taxonomy): Eukaryota > Metazoa > Chordata > Aves > Passeriformes > Corvidae > Cnemophilus > Cnemophilus loriae. The sequence continues at coordinate 253,230 of VZTF01005238.1, forward strand.
CTTCTCGTGGCAGAGGTGCTTTCCAACCCAAACCATTCCATGATTAATGAGTTATTCCCACATTTCCGTGCCTCCTGCGAGGTGACATCCAGCACACAGAAGCTTGAAACAGGATGCCTTGGTTTGCATTTGCCACAGATGCAGAAAACCAGGGGACGAAAAAAGCACATGTGGAGATTTCCTACAGCTCAGCTGATGCACAGACACTTGTTAAATCCCAGGAACTTGAAATCTCTTCCTGGCAAATGAATTACAGCCCTGCCTGGGCTGGCAGGGCTTTAGCAGAACACAATGGCAACTTCAGAGCACTTAGTGAGGGTTCATTAAAAAATAGGTCCAAATTATATCATACAGGAAGTACGTAGGATGGAACAAAGAGGAGTGGGTGAAAAGCAGAGGTTCCTAAATCGATGTGTTTTGGGAAAATCATCTCCAGGTTCCAATCACCGTGTCAGCTGAATCGTTTGAGCTGCCTTTGTGTGCAGAATCATCCAGGAAATCCCAACAAAGCAGAATTTCTCGTAAGACTTCTGGTGCATCAGCCCTGTGGGCCGAGCCAGAAGGAAACCACAAAAACAACTGCTCTCTCTGCTGCGTGGCTACTGCGAGTCCCAGGTGGAAGCTGAAGATGAAATGTGTGTGTGAGAGTGTCCAAACACTGCAGGGCTTTCCAGAACCCTCCCTTTGGATGGAGAAACAAGCACATGACAGGGGCAGAGGATCTGTCTCTAAATTATGCATTGTTCTCTCATCAGCTTGGCTGGAACTGACCCAGTGACTTCATTTATTTCAGGATATTTTCAAACATTTCCTATAGGTCTCGGATCAGGTATCACTTTGGAACATCTTTAAGGAAACTTTAGAGCTTTTATACACTTTCCTGAACAATGGATTCATTTCTTCGTTGTTGCTGTGAAATGGGTTTCTGCTGAACCTGAAATGTATAAACAGTGAGAAAAATTGGCTCCAAAAGGTCTTTAGAGGTAATTTATATTCAAGGCTTGGTTAAAGAGTTGGATTGTCCTATCCTTACCTTTTAGAGGACCATAATAATGAAGGTTAAACACCAACAACAGTAATAAAAGAGGCAGATTTAAGTCAAGACTAAATGTTATTGGCGTCTTCCGAATGTTGGGTGAACATGAATTAACAGCTGGACTCGATGATCTTAAAGCTCTTTTCCAGCCTGAAGGGTTCTCTGGTTTTCAGGGCTCGCTCTCTCTTATGGGATTGTCTGAAAAAGTCACAGCCTCCCCCTCGTGGGTGGTTTCTGTGCACCTTTGAGGTTTCCCCATCACCAAGGAGGGAAACCTCACCCACCGACCTCATGGATCCTCTGTCCCAGGGGAGAGCAGAGAGGGCAACATCAAAACCCTCAATTCTCCTGCCCGTGGTGTTCCCTCGACGTGAGGAAGCTGAGGGCAAGCAGAGCTCCCAGCAAGGTGTGTCAGCACCACAATTTCCCATTTTTGCAGTCACTTCTCCCTTTGCTGAATCCTGGAGAAGTCCTTGGCAAAGGAGCACAACACGCTGCAAGAGATTTTGGCAAACAGGTTAAAGCTCCAGCAGAAGAGTTAATTTTTTGGGAGTGAGGGATGTTCTAATTTGCCCACTACCTCCTTAGCTGGATGGGTTTCCAGCTAGGAAATGTTCTTGGTAGAAATGGAACAAATTCTATATGTATTTTTTTTTAATTTCCAAAAATTCTATTGGGAAATAATTTTCTCCCATCTCCTCAGTGATGTTCATTATCCTATTTACACTTGATTATGAAAAAGAGAGATGCCTGCAATTTCTGGTTTCTTTAGGGGCGAATTTCATCTCTTTTGCAAAGTTTATAAACTGCCCAAGTCTGTTTTAAGCCCTACCCCATGGTTTTTAAAAAATTTAATACTTTTCATCTTGAAGCAAAATTTCTCAGAGAGAGGAATCAAAAATTCTCAAACACGAGAGGAAAAACGAATGAGGAAAAAAGAGCTTTTTGTGGATGAAAAGCGGCGAAGCAGCAGAAAAATTACATAGGGTTAAAAAAAGGTCTTCATGCCGAGGATCTCGTGTCTTGTTGTCTTCCTCTGCAAAAATCTCCAGAAAACTGCTGGCACTACACGAAACTCTCCGTGAGGCCGAAAGCGCCGAGGCTGTGCTGAAATCGAAGTCCTGCTCGAGTTTTTTTTCCAGGGTTTGTGAGAGCGATTTCCCTTCCACCTGCTGAGCAAACAGGATAGCAGTAAAATATTTCCTCCGAGTGACTCACAAATCTGTCGGAGGTGATGAGGCCCGTGGGGAGCTGGATGATGTCTTAAATAACGATTTGCTTTTCTCCTCCTGGCGAGCGGCGCTCGCCGGGCTGGTAACACGAGCTGCGTTCCCAGGCTGTGCAGAAGGGAACCTGGGAATGTTCTGCTGTTGGGTGTTTTGCTCTCAGGTTTCCAGCAGCCATCTCCAGCTCGGTGGGATTTGAGACGCACGGAAATAAATCAGGGGGGATATTTCAGGAGTTTAGTGATGCGATGCTTGTACAGCCTGAAAAATTGTCTAATAGTCCAAAATTCCTGCTAGGAATGGGCTCTGCTGCATGGAACATGGGGTTTATCTGCTCAAAAGTTATTTTAGTGCGGTTTTTTTTCCGTTTCAAGGTATTGAAGGATGAAGGCTCCACAGCTCTGGGAGAAGGAGCTCCCTACTGCTGGTCTGGCCTGTTGGAACTGCGTGCTCCAATCTATTCCCAAAGGGAAAATCGAGGATTTGTGTGGCCCAGCACAGCTCATTCCATGTCATCCTTGGGGTAGCTCTTCAGCGACTGTCAGAAAAAGCTGCTCCTCCAGCTGACAGCCAGAAACCCACGAGGCCCCAGCAAATCTCACCCCGCAGCCCTTTTCTTTTTATTTCACTTCCATAAAGGCAAGACACCAACGGAAGATTAAAGTGAATTATTGTGTGCTATGGGTTTCGGAAACATCCTTCTGCTTCCTTCCTAGGTCATGCTCAGCCCCGCGGGTTGGGACTGCAGGCTCTGCTGCCGTTCCCAGCCCGGGCCCTTCCCATTCCCATCGCTGCTCTTCCCAACATCCGACCGAACGTGTCTCCCGGTGCGTTTCCAAGGGGAAATGATTAACTCGAGCCGTCTATAGAAAGAAATTCTTCCTATTTAAAGACGCTCCCGACAAAGCCGAGTGGGGAAAAAAAAAACGGGCTGCAATTAAAATAGGGCCGCGCTTTTTCCAAGAATGTTTTAGTGTTTTCTGTGAAGGATAAAGAGAAGTTTCTGCAGGAGAACATCTGCAGTCTTGCTCCCAATAATTGCTTTTTGGAATTAATGTATTCACTGCTGCCCCACTTGAAATGAAATCCCACTTATCCAATGGAAATATTGATTTCTAAATAGTCGGAGTGCGAAATTAAAGGGTAAACTGGAGGTGTAGTGAATTAAAGAGAAGGGATATTTAGTTACACAGTAATTAATATTTGGGCTTGTATTTAACTGTTGATCTGAAAACAAGGTGACACCCATGAACAGTCAGGCTGAAAATTATTTGGGTTTATTTTCTTTTGTTTCAGAACTGTATTGAAGACTGAAATGTTTATATCCCTTTCAACTCCTCCTGAAGATTTTAAATCAAGGTTAAAGAAGAAAAAAAACAGCATAAGCAAATTTCAGGGCACAAGATTAATTACAAGGCATCTGTAGCTCTCTTTCCCCATTCTCTAATACTCTACCCTGGAATATTTCGGTGTTGTTTTCTCTGTGCCAGCAGGTTCTCACTGAATTTATCCAAACACATCCGAGTTCTTAACTCACCACTGGCCTCAAGTTGGAGGCTGCCTCAAAAGCCAAAATGGAACCAGTCCTCGTCCAGTGGGGGCAGGTTTGTTAACAACCTTTAACACTGAGATCCTGCTTTTTCTTTCCTTGAAGTCGTCATTTTGCCCATGCCATAGGCTGGACTCAATGATTTCAAAGATTCTTTTCCAACCTAGTTGATTCTGGGATTCTCTGATAACACCTCCAGGAGAGTTTTTTTCAGGCATCTGCTTGAGGGGCTATTCAGGGGAAAGGCTCCAAATCCACTGCAGGAGGTTTCAAGGCTGATTCCCCAACTTGAGGCGCTTGGAAAGTTGATGTCAGGGATGAAGCTGTTCCCATCCGCATGCAGAAAAATCCTTCTGTCCCTAGAAACAAAAAGAAATGCTTTCAGTTTGCATATTTTCAGCTTCCATGGCACGGAAGGCGAATGTAACAGGGGAAAAGAGGAAAACTGAATGAATTCCTACCAGGAACAGCTAAAGCTGTCAGGCTCTGGGCTGGGGAGGATGCTCCAGCTGACAAGTGAGGCTGCAGAACTCCAAAGATTTATTGTGCTCCAGAATAATTCCTGTGCTTGCTGAGCAGAACTGGTGCCCCGGAGTAGCTGCTCTCAGAAATATTTTCCATCGTGAACTCCAAGTCCCTTTTCTTGCCCAGATTCCATCAGGACAAAGAGGCCCAGGATTTACGTGCCTGTCACTTACCTTGGGGGATGACCTGACTGCCTGAGGTGCAGGTTTTGTGAAGACAAGAGTGAAGGGGGGGTGCAGGGAAATGGAGGAAATTAAGGAAATTGAGGAAATTGATGAAATTGATGAAATTGAGGACTGGTCCACGCTCAGGAGAGCAGAGATGCCCAGGTGTGGTTGGTGTTGCCTCAGCCCTGGTCTGGTGTAAGAGCAGAGCAAGGCCCTGTCTCACTCAGAGCTAGCAGTGCCCAACCTCAACCTCACCGGGTTTTTTCAGACAATTAAAGGCATTTTCAGCAATCTTACATCACTTCCTCGCCTTGATAACAGCCTAAAACCAGCGGATTTTGAGTAATGATGGGGCGGTTCGAAATCCTCATTCTCTTTTCATGTGCAGGTGCTCAAAATGAATGGGAGACAATCTCAGCTTCAGAAAAAAAACTTATTTATTTGTTAGGCAGTTGCTGACCTGCAGCTCAGCAGCTGGAGCTGATGTACCTAAAAGTCATCACTACCTTGTTGATGGGGATACTTAAAATTGAAATTAATCTTATCTGACTTCAGGGTGTCTCAAAGCTAAATGAGTAATCCTGGGCTCATGCCCTGGCCTCCTTTTATATCCCCTGAAGAAAACCAGACATCACCAAAATTTCCCTGTGTGCACGAGTCTGAGGATGAGACAAAAAACCTGGGCTATAAAGGGATCACAGATAACAAGCCCAGACTGTGTCAGTGGCCTATTTATAGGATTTCAAGGAATAAATCAGGGAAATGATATTGTTGTGGCAATAGAAAACTCCAAATTATGCCTTTGTCCCACTGCCCATCACACACCTGGTCCTGCTGGTGGAGATGGTCTGCAGAGGACACGAGGGACAGCAACAGAGGGCGGCACGGAAATGAGACAAGGGACAAATGGCAGGGGCTGCTGTGATGAGCAGGGCTCAGAAAATCATGAATGGAAAAGGAAAATGTGGCTGCACTAAAGACTGTGGGATAAACGAGTGTCAGGAGAGATGAAAATCCAGGTGGGAGAGGGAAGGTCCCTGCCTTGAGAGGGACCTGGCTGATGGAGCAGGTGCAGAGGAAGATGTGGGGCAATCAGGGAGGGGGAGGAGAAGCTAAAATAGCTTTGTTTAGGCTAGGAAAAGCAGGAAAGGGCTAGGAAAAGGATTGCTTCCTATAAATAGCCCAGGTAAACACCCAGGGAAGGGAGAGAGTTATTTAAGCTAAAGGACAATGCTGGCCCCAAATCAAACTGGTTGTGAGTAAATAGAGGGGGGAAACATGCAGGAGGTTTCTGAGCATCACAGGAAAGATGTTCTGAAACAACTTTCCAGTCACAGCAGGAACCCGAGCGCTTCTAAATCCGTCAGAGCAGGAAATGGATCTCTGTGCCAAGATAACTTCCAGATCTCCATTCACATTGCTCAGGCTTGATTCAGTCTTTGTTTTGCCAATGACAAATTTTTGCCCTGACTGGGAAGATAGGAGTGGACAAAACTTGAGAGGCTGTGTTTGAGAGCTTGATTGAGGGCAGGTCCATTCCTACGGATGGGAATTGGGCTGGCATCAGCTGGGACATCCCCATGTGACATCCTAGAGCTTTCTAGGCCTCCTTATTACGTCATTACTGCCTAATTCTGTTAATTGGTTGGGGGTTTTTTTTGTTATCTAGCCTTATCTCCCTCCCTGCAGTTGAAGCAGATCATTAGGTTAATAATGGCTAATGGACCTTTGGCAAAAATGGTGGGATTTTTTCTTTTTTTTTTGGCCTGGTTAAAAATGCCATGAAATCTCCTTGGGAGAAACTTCAGCCAGCAAAGAAACGGAACAAAAGCAGCACTGGTTTGAATACGGAAATTCAGCAAACAGGGAAACTGAGGAAACTGGGTTCAGTTTTCCTGTCCTTTAATTATCCATTTCACATGGCCATAAACAGAGGAATTTGATAGGGACACAGGAAAAAGCTCCATTCCCACAAAACCTTCGGTGCACACGTTCCAGTAGCAGTGGGTGACGATAAACCAGGGTGGTCTCTCATTTTGGGATCAGCCTCATATGGGCTTTTGGCTTGGCTCTGAACCCTGTAAAAAATCCTATTCCAGCCCAGTTTGCAGAGAGGCGTATTCTCAGTGTTACAGAGTTTTACCAAACTGCTTTCTTTTTAAATCTTTATACCTGAGGGAAATGGTGCAAGGCTGACACTCACTCCTTAAGTAGTTAATACACCACAAAAAGAATTTTTCTTGCCGGATAGAAGAGATTCTATCCTATGGCCCTGAAACCAATCAGTGATTTTATTAAAAATACTTCAGTTTAAATAGGAATTCTAGAGGAGACATAAATGCGTCATTTCCTTTTCTCTCTCTCTCTCTCTCTCTCTCTGCTCTTCAAAAGATCAGATTCACACTACCTGAAACCTCTAATTTAATCACAATAACCTTGAGTCATTCACTGAATTGACCAAAGCACAGCAAAGCAAGAAAAGAGCTTTTTCCCAGCTGAAAATGAGTCAAGTGTCCATCTCAGCCCCTCAAATCAAGGGCAGACCAGGCTGGCAGCACTGAGAGGGGGAAGCAGCCAGGTTCTGGCCATAAAAGCAGCCTGTGACCCCCAGTGATGAAGAGCAATAACCCCGTGCTCCTAATTAGGAGGGCAAAGAGAACCTGGGCCAAGTTCTTCATCATCATCATCGTCACCATCACCATCATCATCACCATCATCTTCCTCCCTCGTGCATCACCCTGAACCTCCACTCCCAACCACCCCACAGCGGGTGATTATCAAGGGTTGATGAACAGCCTCTCTCCTCTGGAAATTCTCTATTTAACACAAACCCCTGCTGCGTCCCAGCAGTTGCCCTGGGAGCCCTGTCCATCTCCCACATCCTAAAATAAAAAGCCATTTGTGGGAGCAGGAGCTGAGTAAACTTGGCCACAGCTCCCAGCCAGTGCAGGAGAGCATTGCCAAACGGGGAGAAAAGTGCATCTGATTCTCCTGCTAAGGCTTCCAAGGAGGGCCACAAAATTATAGCTCGAACTATAAACAGAATGAGTACATTTTGTTCGTTTTCCTGTTCTCTGCCTAATCGATGCAATATGAAGAGCTGCTATCAGTGCAGAGTTATACAATCAGATGGCAGCAATAAAAGGAACGTTAGCAAGTCTGGGCTATCCTGGGAGGTTGACTGCAGGAAGCAGTTATAAAACAAGACTGTTTAGATCTGTTTAGATGAGAACATCAGATTCGTGACAAAGTCATTCTGATGTCTGTCTGCCCACTTAATACTCAGCTAATGGACATCTGCGTGGAGATTTACAGGGGCTGCCTGGCCCGGGAGTGGTGCTGAGGGTTGTGGATGCACAGACAGGGCTCTTTGTGCACCTTAAATAAGATGTGTCTTCCATCCAGCAATAAAATATCCATATATCCACGAGTTCATCTTATCTGCACAGTATATCATGTGCAGAACTGAATAATTGTTGTCTGGTTTATTGTTTCCTTGTTCTCTGAGACTCCTGGAAGGTTTTATTGTTGTTTTAGCACAAAGCAGAGTGCAGGCTCACAGACTTGTAAGTCTGTGGCACGAGGAACACAGTTGGAACACTGGAGAGGGATAAAGCACAAGCTGGGCACCTCCACCAGCTGTCAGCGAGGAGCCTTTGCTGTAAAGTCTTTTGTTCTTTGATATCTGGAAAGTTCCTTGTTCTCTGATGCTCCTCAGGCTCGTTTTCTTCTCTTCCAGCCACCTCTCCTCTGGTATCTGCACAACGCACTTGGAAAACCCAGGGACTATCAAAAACGAGAGCTGTAAGGCTTTAAAAACAAACAGACATTTCACCTGTCTCCAATCAGCCCCTTCTCAGGGCTTGGCTTTGATTTCCCCCGTGCAGAAAAGAAACGGAGAGGATTTTAATTTCCTTGGCTCCCCAGAGCAGCATGAATGAGGCTGCAGCCTTGCATTGGCCTTGTGTTATTAATGGGCTCCATGCTTGCAAATGTCTCATTCAATATATTTGCTCCAAGTGCTTCCAAAGAAAGGGGGGAAAAAAAGAAGAAAGCAAACCTCAGGTTTCTGGGCCTAATGCATGTGACCTGACAGCATGAATACATTAGATCTTCCCCAGAAACACACAATTCCAGACTGTGCACTGGATCTCCAGCCTTTTTATCTTCATCTGGGCTCTAATCAATGTGCCGGCAACGAGCCCGATTTTCCTGCCAGTCTGGCTCAGGCTTTGTCTCCCTCTGACAGGGTATGACACGCCTGCTTCCAGAGTGCCCGCGAGCTGGGAACGTGTCCGAGCTCCCTGTTCAGGCATCCCCAGCATCTTTCCAACAGGAGTTTTTGCTTTTCTGCCGAGTTCCTTGGCCCCTCTGTGCCGGAGCCAAGCCTCCCCCAGCCCTCTGCAGGCACCAGGAGTTGTGGCTCTGCTGAGGGCTCTGTGCTCCTGTCTCGCCGCCGAGGATCTCATCCATCATTTCCCCGTTTCCCAGTCCTAAAGAAGGGCCCAAAATCCAAACCCGAGGCCTACGAGCTCTCAGCTGTCTACTAAAACTTCAGGCAGGTCGTGGCATTTCCCCAGTCCGTGTCTGGTTTTCCCTTCCCGAGCTCTGGTTATCTGCAAGCCTTTCAGTCCCTAAAAGGAAGAGCTGGTTTATATTATGGGCCTGGACAGTGTCTAACCCAGGAGGGCCCCACTTTGATTAGGGTCTCTTGTGACTACCGTAATACAAGCACCGCTAATAAAATGCGTTTCAATCAGGGAAAAAAAAAAAAAAAGGCAGTGATGCTCCTTTTCCAGTTAATTCCTAGCTTGGGAAAGCCTGGGAGAGGTGGGATTTTCAGCCAGAGGTGAGGTGGCCCGACGTGACCCGTCCCAAGCCTTTGAGCTGTCCTTGCAATGCTGCAAGCTGAGCTTAGCGAAAGAGCTCTGCTCATCTGTGCAAAGCCTTCAGTGCACATCCAAATGTGCCACATATTTGCCTTCCCAAAGCTGGACCTGCTTCTGTTAACAACAATTAATCACTTTAGAGCCAGTCTTTTATTATTATGAACGCAGCAGATGTGTTTCCATTAATAGGTCCCGGAGTGAGCCTTATCCAGCATCACTGATACTTAATGAAGGAGATTATGTAGCCTAAACAGACTTTTCATTTGCAGCATCCTCCCATTTCTATCTGCACTTCCCAGTGAGCAAACAAACCCGAGTGGGAATCTTGTTTCGGGCTCAGTTTCAGCACAGAAGAGAAACCTGCTGCCAAGTAATAAAATGTGTCCCCTGGCTTAATGTGATTTGTGAGAGCTAAACCTCGCCCTGCTCTGTTTGCAGGGCTCTGAAACCAAACATCACCCCAAGCACGGAGGTGTCTGCACACTGCAGCGGGGACTCAGAGCTCTCTGCTGCCCTGATTAACCCCAATATCTGCGCCAGGCTCGGCTCCCCAGGGATGTGTCTGTCTCCACAATATGGGAATTTTTCAAGCGTGCTGGTTGCCATTAAAAACTCATCACTTCCGACAGTGGCTCAGACCTGGGAAGTCTTTGGGTGCTTATAAAATAGCCCCTAATTAATGACAGTAATCATGAGAGTCACCACGCAGTGCCAGGCGAGGTTCCTCATGCCGAGAGGATGTTTTATGTTTTCCAATGTTTTTCCTTTGGAAGGTCGGACTCTGCAATTGCTTTTGCTCCGCTAAATCATTTCTAGAACCAGATCCCTTCACCCCAAATGGCTCCTTCACCCATTTGCTGCTCAGCATTCTCTTTAAATTACTGAATTTTCGCCTTTAACTTGGATACTAAAAGCAGATAATAAAGAGGCTGCGCTGCTCCTCAGTAAAGAGAGGAGGCAGTTCCTCGTGTGACACAGACAGAAGAAATCCTCTGCGTTTCAAACAAGTGCTCTGGGGTTCCTAAGGAGCACCTCCACTGTGTAAATGTATCATTTTAAAGTCCAGAAGGATCATCCCGTAAATTCTGTAGATCTGCCTTCCTCTGCTCTGTGCACTAAAGGATATTAAAGTATGTCGTGTCTGCAGGAGGGAGTTCAGCCCCTCGGGACGGAGGATTTATCCCTGGACGGTGACAAAGTGGCCTGGGTCCCAAAGGCAAGGTGGGAGTGCAGCCACTGTGAAATCCCAGGGGATTTCTATGGAGCTCTTCAACTCAGCAGCAGCTTTTGGGTCCCTGCACCAAATGCTTGAGGTCTGACAGAATGGAAAAAGGATGAACTTTCTTTCACACACGCATCCAAACAACTGTACCGTGAAAAAATAGAGATAACGAGGCGACGACTGCCCCCCAGCCTTGCCTCTTGAAACCAAACCAAAACCTTTTTAATTTGAACCCAATTAATTTGAATAAAGTGAGGAAATCACATCTGGGCCGTGGCTGCTCGAGAGCTCCTAACCACAGCCTGCGTGAGGTTATGTCAAGGACTTGCTTGTCAGCTTTGCTTTAACTCACATATGGGACCGGGGAGGAAAGAAAACCCAAGAGTTTTTACTTTCTGCAGTAAAAGCCAAACTAACATAAAATGAGATTAATGACAACAGCAGTGACTGCTTTCATTTCCCAGTGAACTGTCTCAATAGTACCAGTAATCAAGATCAGGTTGGCTTTTTATTCTTTTTTTTTTTTTCTTTTCTTTCTTCTTTTGTTTTTTTGGATAAAAAACCAACTTTTCATCAGACAGAAGAAAAAGAGATACTTAAAATACATAGACACATCTGTTCTCCCATATTAACAACATTACGTCTTTCTCCATGTGATGCATAATGAATCATCTCAGTGTGTTTTGCTTTATAGTTTTGTACAAATCCAATTCCTTGTGACTTTTACTGTAATAATAATATTTTCCAATTCAACAGTACCTTTCATTTTGAGTTTCTCAGCACTAATGAGAAAAGAAGTGTGCTGAACCCATTGAAACAGCTCGAAAAAGGGAGGCACAGCTGTAATTACCAGAAATTGAATTTGTCTCCTGATGGGGAGAAGAGAAGAGCACTTACAGCTCTTTTTCTCAGGCAGACATATAATTTTCACTGCATCCTGCTCAAAGGAGCCGGTGTTGTCAGCTCCCTTTGGAATGCTTGGAAACACAAGGCTTGGAGCACCTTGTAATTTGATTTTTTGTTACTTCTTAAGATTTAAATTACATGGATTGTGCACACTGGGCAAGTCACACTTCTCGTTCAAGCCACTGCTTGCCCTGTGTGATGAACATGGGGCTGAGGTTCTGCACCCATCCATCATCCATCCTTCCATCCGTCCATCCTTCCCTCCATCCATCCATCCATCCCTCCGTCCATCCCTCCGTCCATCATCCATCCGTTCATCCATCCATCATCCATCATCCATCCATCCATCCATCCATCCATCCATCCATCCATCCATCCATCCATCCCTCCGTCCATCATCCATCCGTTCATCCATCCATCATCCATCATCCATCCATCCATCCATCCATCCATCCATCCATCCATCCATCCATCCATCCCTCCGTNTTTGGAGAGATGGCATTGAGGCACAGAAATGAAAATCCAGCATCTTCTCCCTGCTCTGCTGCCCTTTGGATGCCCTCAGGAACCACATTTGCCTTCACAGCCTTGCTCAGAACAACTCTGGGTTTTCCTGATGCTCCTCATGGACCAAAATTAGATC
>VZTF01005238.1:265970-281624 GCA_013397755.1 Cnemophilus loriae
TCCATCCATCCATCCATCATCCATCCATCCATCCGTCCATCCGTCCATCCGTCCATCCGTCCATCCGTCCATCCGTCTGTCTGTCCCTCCATCCGTCCATCCATCCTGTCTGTCCCTCCATCCGTCCATCCATCCTTTGGAGAGATGGCATTGAGGCACAGAAATGAAAATCCAGCATCTTCTCCCTGCTCTGCTGCCCTTTGGATGCCCTCAGGAACCACATTTGCCTTCACAGCCTTGCTCAGAACAACTCTGGGTTTTCCTGATGCTCCTCATGGACCAAAATTAGATCAATTTTTTCTTTTCCTTCCCCATGGCCACTCGGGAAAGGTGATCTGAGATCACATTTCCCCAATGAATTCGTTAAACTGCGCTAATCCCCAGTTCAGACGTGCAGGATTAGAGGAGATTAACGCTCCTAAGGAGGTACCAAACCATATCTGAACCCTTCCAGCCAGTGCAAAACCTCAAAACCTGGACACCTACGTGGGGTTTATAGGAATTGTTAACCTCATTTGGCAGCAGTAATTAACATTTCCTTGAAAGACAGAGATCCCGAGACATCAGACCACGTGTCTGAAGTGCTGCTTGAGGACAAAAGTCTTGCTTGTGTTTGCTACCAACATCCAGCAGGAGTGAAGGAACGTTTTCCACAGCAAGGAATGGGAATGATGGCTCTTTATTACAAAAAAACAAAAAAAAAACCAAAAGAGAGAGAGAAGAAAGAGCAAAAATTCTTGATTCAATTAAGTTCTTAGTCATGTAAATAGCTGGGAGTTTCCAGAAAGTAATGTCTTTATAGCAGGATGCCAGTGCAGTGTATAATTAAAATGTAAAAAATGTAGGAAGTTGGCCAAGCCTTTGATTACAAACAAGATTTTCCTAACCCACCCATGACTTGGCATTTTGATCCTGAAATTTATCAACAGGAAAAGGCGATGATTTCTTTTTCTGGACCGAAATGGAAAATAATTTAGTTTGTACAGAAAAAAATCTCGTTCACAAACTTTATTTGCTCATTACGAAAGCTTTTAGCATTTGATCACACTTTAGAAGGAGAAGGATTTTCTGGAAAGGGGTTTTGTTTTCTTTGATTGGTTGCTTTATATAATAACTGCTTTCTATTGTATAATATGAAAGGCAATGGAAAGCAAAGAGCTTTTACATAACAACCATTTAATTACAATAATTTAATTCAATTTTACCGTGCTGTACCAAAATGACAACGAGACTAAGCCTGACACTGACAGCAAATATCAGCGTTGAGCACAGAGGAATCCCAAAATACCATGGAACACTCTCCAGTGTTTTAACCAGCACCCCTAGGCAACTTCATTCTCAAACCTTGGACAGCTTTGTTATTATTTACACTCTTCACTAAACTGGAAATTAAATAAAATCATTGACAGAAGGTGCTTGAATGGGTTGATAAACGTGGTTTAATGTCACAATGTAAGTGCAGCATCGTCAAGCAGGGTCAAACAGTGGGAACCACATAATGTCCCACTCAGAACCTCTAAGTCCAGAGCTTTTGCATAGACTTGAAGCACTGAAGGAGGGTGAATTTTAAAATTCAGTGTTGTCTTTTCCTTTATTCCATTTACCCTTGCATTAAAGCAGCCATTCATTGGAATATTGTAAGCAGCAAATCTTCTTGCTCAAAGTAGAAAGGGTGAACAGCAAGGAAAGGCTTTTGAAACTATAAATTTTGCTTATTGTACAGTTCCTTTTGGTATGGTCAGGTCTTATGGAACTGCAGAAAGCTGAATCCATCTCTGAGCTCTCCAGTGCCCTTTTCACCATGGATCTCCAGCAGAAAAATATCTTTTGCCAACATTTGCTACTCGACCTCCTGTGAACTGCAAGTTGGGAAAAGAGACCAAAAAAGATAATAAAATCTGCCCTGAGATGAACAGCTCGGCCAGTTGGGGAATTAATCCTCCAAATGGTCACTCCTGGTTCCCCAGCTGGGTCTTCCCACATTAAGGACTAGGAAAAGTTGCGCACAAATCTCATCCTCCTCACTGCAGAGTCGGAGGGTTCAGCATCCCTAAAATGCCCCAAATTTACTTCAAATTTGAGCCTCCAAATCTGTCATCTCCAGCGCAGAGTCTCAACTCGATGCCTTGTTGATCATTTCTTTTGCTTTGTAGCTCTCTGCGGAATCCAGGCTTTGTCTTTTACACCATAAATAGGTAAGATCAGTAAAAGGTCACAGAGCACGTGGTCCCTGATTAGTCATTCCCAAACAGTTGGGGCTACAGATTTTCTCATCCAGGTGTCTTTAGTACAAGGCACATTCCTCTCTCTTTTTTTTTCTCTGTGATTGCAACGCTTGAATTTTGCAAAACACAAGCTGTGCAATTTCACCAGAATTTATTTGGTATGAGGCAGCTGAGAAGCAACGTTATGCCAAGAAAATGCAAGGAGAGAAGAATTCACAAGTCATATATCGTGCAGCTACACTTCTCAAAGGGTATTTGTGTGTTTTAGTGGAGCACCAAGCATGTTCGTGTCTTTTATGACAGAATAAAGCATTCAGCAGCCCATGATACAACAATTCAGGTTGCTGGCAGCCACCAGCCACTTTCCACTTCTTTGAGTGCAAGATTCAGGGTGTGGAAACTTTCTACTTCCTTGGAAACTCTTCTGAAAACGGGTTTTCACTCAATTCAGCCTCTAAGTGTTTAAGAGGTGACTGAAATTCTGAAAGTGGACGGGCTGTTTTAGTGCCATTGGCAACCTCGGGAAGTTTCTCACTATGTGAAGGGAAAGGAGGGGAGAAAAGTGGAGGAGAAACCTGCGTTATTAAAAATCTAGCTCGGGATTTTCAGCGAGTGCCTTCTCTTGCTCTCCCTCTCTCCCTTTGAAAAGCAGGAGGTGAAAATAGCAGGGTACTTCTCACTTCCATGTATTATTCACCCTCTGCATCAAAATTTCTACCCCTGCACTTGGAGCTCCACTTTCTGCTGTTGCTCAGAGCTGCTGATTCAGTGAGATTGGCCAAAGGCTTGATCTAACCCAAAAAAATTACAATTGAGAAAATTCCCACCTTGTCCAAGGAGCGGGGAAGATTTTGCCTAAATACACATCATGAGTTGAAGGATATTCCCAAAGAAAGTAGTGATGGGACATTCTCAGTGGATCTGGGATAGAAAATCCAGCTGGATAGGACTGATTTCAACCAAGTTTATCAATTTAAAGTTAAACATCTATTTAAAGCCCATTGCGAAGCCTCTGGAGTCACTGGTGGTGGGCTCTGGCTGTGTCACAGGGTGATTCACCCTATCCGGGCATGAATCACCCTCTGGATGCTCCTGCCATTCCCTGCAGCCACGGGCAGAGCGTGGATGATCCAGAGCTGCTCCGGAATGGCTCTGCAGGGTGGGATGGGAGATGGCACAGGCTCCTCTCCCCACGCTGGCTGGGGTGAGCGCGGGAGGAGCTGGGGGTGCTGGTCCTTGCTGACGTGTCACAGAGCAAAGAGGTGACACAGAAATAACAGAGACAGGAAATCAGGGAATATCCTGAGCTGGGAGGACCAACAGGGATCATTGATCCAGCTCCTGGCCCTGCACAAACACCCCAACAATCCCATCCTGGGCATCCCCGGCAGCGCTGTCCAAACGCTCCTGGAGCGCTGGCAGCCTCGGGGCCGTGCCCATTCCCTGGGGAGCCTGGGCAGTGCCCAGCACCCTCTGGGGGAAGAACCTTTCCCTGATCTCCATCCCAACCCCCCGACACTTATTATTCTTCCTGATAACAGAGAAAACTTGTGAGCCCCATGTTCAAATCCATGTGTCTGTTGCTTTATTTACAGCTGGCTGGAGAAAGCTTCTAGCAGTGACCAGATCTATTTTTGTGTAGTATTTAACAAGACGGTCATAAGCCTTTGTGAACTTTCTGCCAGGATAAAACAGTCCAATTTGTGTCTCCACTTCCCTTGAGTCTCTCAATCTTGTCCTGATCTCACAATTTTTTATTTTTTTTTTTCCATTCCACTTTTAGATCTCAGCATTCCTTACCTTTGGGCAACCTTCATTATACAAGAAAAAATTAGGACTGAACAAACTAACCTTGGGGTGATTAAAGAAATAACTCTGTTCCCAATGGAAATATCTGAAATTCCTCAGCAATACCATGAGAAACTAATCTTAAATGTGATCTGATTTCAGAGGATGATTCATGGTTTCTGACTCAAGAGAAGTTGTTGATTACGGTTTAGGTGTCTCATCTTAAACAAAGAGACACTTTTTATTTTGATACTTTCTAACTAAACAAACTCTTTTTTTCTTTCCACGTTGTCAGTATATTATGGATATTCACAACTGTGGACAGAATAACACGTGGAAAATTAACATTTCTCACCGAGCAGCCAAAGGAGACGAGGCAGGACCTAAAGCACTGGGGGGAGTTTGCCACGAAGCTCTTCCTGAAGAAGAACAGAAGAATGGGGCCATGACACAGCATTCCCAGTGTCCATGGAGGAATGGGGCCATGACACAGCATTCCCAGTGTCCATGGAGGGGACAGGGCCGTGACACAGCATTCCCAGTGTCCATGGGACAGACAGGGCCGTGACACAGCATTCCCAGAGTCCATGGAGGAATAGGGCCATGACACAGCATTCCCAGTGTCCATGGGATAACAGGGCCGTGACACAGCATTCCCAGAGTCCATGGAGGAATAGGGCCATGACACAGCATTCCCAGCGTCCATGGAGGAATGGGGCCATGACACAGCATTCCCAGCGTCCATGGAGGAATGGGGCCATGACACAGCATTCCCAGCGTCCATGGAGGAATGGGGCCATGACACAGCATTCCCAGCGTCCATGGAGGAATGGGGCCATGACACAGCATTCCCAGTGCCCATGGAGTGGACAGGGCTGTGACACAGCATTCCCAATGTCCATGGGGATAATGGGGCCATGACACAGCATTCCCAGTGTCCATGGAGGAATGGGGCCATGACACAGCATTCCCAGTGTCCATGGAGTGGACAGGGCTGTGACACAGCATTCCCAATGTCCATGGGGATAATGGGGCCATGACACAGCATTCCCAGTGTCCATGGGACAGACAGGGCTGCTTTTCTATCCTGGGGGAGGTTCTTCCTGGTCCTCCCTGGGATTTATTCACCCGCTGGGCAGGTCTGTGTGGGGAGCTGAGTGTGTGGCTGGTCACTCACGCCTCAATCCCAGCGCTGTGTTTGAGTTACTATTCCCAGATGTCCATCGCCTGACAGACTTCCAAGAGATTTTCTTCTTGTTTGGTCATTGCAGTGACTTCCTTCAGCACAGCTCCCTCCAGGTGTGGCTGGGACTTTCGGTGTGAACATGGCCAAACCAGGATACAGAGTGAGCAGAAAGCAAATGCAAACCCAGTCCTGCATTCATCCTAATTCCCATTCATCCTAATTCCCATTCATCCTAATTCCCATTTATCCTGCAGACTTCCAGCAGTGGATGGAAATGAGGGAACTGCTTTGTCCTTGCGTGGTGGCCTCGTGAGCCACCTCTGAGCTCGGGCACCCAAAGCAGGGGGATGTTGTCTAAGCTGAGCTGAGCCGAGTTTTAAAGCAGATGCTGGGAGCCTGGGATGCCTCTGCCTCGCTGCTGGCAGAGAACGAGGATATTAAATTATGACTATTTCACCATTGTTATCTACAACAGCACAGCCACGCTCGCTGCTGTCAGAACGCTGCAGCAGGAGGAAAGACTTTTGAATTATTAATTCCTGAGGGCTAATTAATAGGAAGGATGCTGGGAAAGCCAGCAAGCAGAAGTTCAAAGCCTGCACGATTGTAGCTGTGAGGAGCCATAACCCGGCCTGGGATTTCAGGCAGCCAATGCCACCCTTTGACGTCACAGCCACCTCCAAACAATGCTCAAATAACGACACAAACACACCAACCTGGCACTGCAGAGCCTTTGTTAGCAGCAGAAGACAACTGAAAGAATTTGATTTATAATTGATTACCAAAAAAAAAAAAGAGAAATAAAACAAAAGCTTCTTGCCAGCTGTTGCCTCTCCCTGAGCCAATTCAGCGCACGACACAGCGCAGGTTACCCAAGATGAATTTCTGATTTCAGACTTGCCTTTTTTGCTGACACCTGCAGCTGAAATCCAGTGCAAGGTGTTGTTTCCACAAGGTAACGGTGTTGCTGCAGTTCTCTGCTGCAGTTACTCCCTTGTGAACCTGCTGGTTCTCTGCCTCCCAGCACAGCCCTCACCCTGCCCGTGCCATCCCCTCGCTGCTGGGCCTGCACCTCGCCCTGGGGAGGGATGGGCTGATGGGATCCCCCTTCCCACACTTCCCAACATCCCTCTGCCAGCCCTGAGAGGGACAAACGTGGACCAGCTGCCAACTGGCCTCACATTTGGAGTACTGACATCCAGTTGGCATCCAGCTGGTTCCTCGCGCTGGAACGGGAAGCGAACTCCCTGCTGCAATTACCCTCCAATTTCTGCTGTTTACCCCAGGAATAAACTCACTGCTGCTGTAAAACCCCCTCCCATCGGGTCCAGGAGGAAAGTATGGAAGGCAGGAATGTCAGCCAGTTGGTCAGTGGCCAAATAACCAGCCGGTGGCCAACTGGCATCCCGTGTTTTGCTCTCAGTGGAGGAGTGCTCGCAGGCCTGGCTGCTGATCACCTGCCTGGCATTTCCTCCTGTTTATCCTACAAAAACCCCAAGTGTCACACCCTAAATCAGTGTTTCCTTGGTGGCCTGGCAGAATCGTGGTAACCAGGACAGTTCTTCACTCTCCCACTGAATAAAGTCAATTTATTTGAGAGTTAGGAGCGGGGCCTGAAAGGGGAATGCCAGCAAGCTGGAGAAGGGTTGGATCATTCCCGTGGGGATGCACAGGGGACATCTCTCAGTTGCTCAGCCCAAAATGTCACCTGCCACTGTATATCTTGAGTATTTTTCCTTCTTCTTTTGTATTTGCTTGCAGGGAACACGGCAGGGGATGGTCCCACCCGTGGGTGCATGCTGGGCAGGCTGGGGGTTCACCAGCCAGAGAGAAAAATTCCTGAAGTTCTTCATCCCTGCCTTGGATTCGCTGCCACTGATTGTCTCTGAATCCTTTTGGGAGGGGGCGGATTGGTTGGTGAGCCCAGCTGGGAGCAGAATCCTGCATCCCTCACAGCTTTCCAGCACTTTCCATCCCGTGCAGGGCAGGCAGCCTGGATGGAGCCACCTCTGGAGGAGGATCCTGAGGGCTGTCCCTTAATTGCAATGCACTCCATAATCACTCCTCTATTTCTGTCCTTCCAGATTCTGCTCGCAGAGTCAAAGCCCATTTTGGGCACGGCAGCAAATACCATTTGTTTTTCCCTCTCAGTGTTGTTATCCCAGCGAGGAGGAGTGACACGGGTGAGTCACCGTGGCATTCGGCAAAACATCCCTGGAAAAGTGTTTGTCTGGAAAGCTGAGGAACCTTGACCCAGGAGAGGTGACAGGATCCTCCAGAGCTTCTCCAAACCTGCAGGAATGGAATATTCCAGCACGAGTGGACAGCGATGAGCAGCAGAAAGCAGCTCGCTCTGGAGCTGGTGGAGTGCTCCGCTCCTGCCTGGGAGATATTAGCAGCTGTATCGTGTTGCACGCCTGACTTTTCCTCTTTTTCCATGAGGAATGAGGCTTAGCTCAGCAGCTCAGGTCCCCACGCTCAGCCCCAGCTCCAGGCTCAGCTTCACCCTGGGGCTGCCCCGCAGAGGGGTCCCTACGCCCCTGGCCCTGGTCCCATCTGTCCCCCGCGTCTGGGACACCAAAGGACACACGGAGGGTGCCTGTGGGCTCCTGATCCAGCAGGAAGGATGCAGCAGGGCTGCCCTGGGGTTAGGGGCGAGCTGGACAGGGCTCTGTGTAACACCGTGTGGAAAAGTGCAAGGATTCCCCAGTTCTGCGTTTCTACAGAACATTTGAGCCCTTTATCATCAGCCCTTCAGAGGTGGGATGGTCGGTGAGGTGGGCAAAGGAGGGGAGGGCACAGCCAGTGCTCCTAAACCCTCATGCTCCAGGTAACCCCAGCACGTCACAGACAGGGACACAGAAACCTTGAAACTGGGAAAAGGTAACCAGGAAAAAAAAAAAACATTTTAAAAAATCCTAATTTCCCAACCTAATTCAGCCTAAAAATGCCTCTGCCTCCTTGTCTCACTTGTTCTTAAAGCTTGCAAACACCTCCACCTGATCCTTTCTCTTCATCAGAGGTCTGTGTTCCACTTAACCCCCCCCCCAGGACCTGTGTGCAGGACTGGGAAGGGTAATAGCAAACAGATTACATACTTAGCAATAGACTAAGCACAATTAGGCCTCACATTCCTCTCACTCCTATAAATAACTCTCAGTTTCCTCTCCGTGTCTGCAAATTTCATTAGTATGATGGAAAGAAAAGAAAAACACACACTCACACACTCACACTCACACTCACACTCACCAAGCTCACTTTTCTTGCAAAGCCCAGAGCTGATCTCTCAATCAAAGGCTTTGTTCAGCCTGGGGGAGGAAGGGGGGAGTTAAACCCAAACCCCCACCAAGCCTTGGGCCACGTGTTCTTGGCCACGAAGGGAAAATTCTCTGCAGATGGCTGAGGAATTCACCTGCAAGAAACAACAGAGAGAGAAAAAAAAATCCCCCTCTTTGCTGGGCTGTGTGTGCAACCTGGGGCTGTGGGGTTTTGGGGCACCAAAAAAACTTGTTCTGCTTGTCCTTGATCCCAGCAGAAGGGTGGGTGTTATTCCCAGGTCAAAGCCATCCCTCAAACACCTCCAGAGTGCATCCTCTCCAAGATCTCTGCCTGGCTGTGACTGTTCCCAGTGTTGGGATCCAGGTGTGAATTTCAGCGAGTAAAGACGGAAAATGGAGGGGATCCTAAAGGCAGTGAGATGGTGAATTTCATTCTCTGCGAAGGACACGACTGTTTGCTGAATATTCAAGGTTTGCAGGTCTTCATCATCTTCCATTCCCTCAGTGGAGACCCTCCAAGTAACCTCGGAGTGCAGGTAAATACAGGCTGGGATTGCAGGGGGGACAAGAGTCTTCTGCCCATGGGACCTCAGCTAAATTATTAAGGAAAAAAAAAGAGTCTTATTAACTGCAAGGAGAACAGAAAAAAAAAAGGAGGGGGGGAAAGGGGAAAAAAGGGGAGAAAAAGGGAAAAAGGGGAAAAAAGGGGGAAAAAGGGAAAAAAAGGAAAAAAAGGGGGAAAAAGGGGGGAAAAGGGAAAAAAGGGGGAAAAGGGGAAAAAGGGAAAAAAGGGGGAAAAGGGGGAAAAAGGGGGGAAAAAGGGGGAAAAAAAGGGAAAAATGTCAGACTCAGACAGGAGCGTAGAAACCCTTGGAACCTTACTGTGGTCAACACTGTGATTGAATTGATAAAAGCTGGAGGCGTTTCCCTGGGTCTCAGGGCTGGACTGGCTGCTTTGCCCAGGGTAGTTTCAGATGTGGCAAAATCTGAGGTGCGAGGCAGCCTGGGCAAATGGAGCTCTGCCACGTGGAAATGTGAGAATGTGGGAGCTCAGGGGATGTGTGCCATGAAAGGGCACCCGAAACTCTGCTCCGACAGAAATGTTAATTGTTAATGGCTCTTGTGATGTTTGGCACGAGAGAGAACTGGAGAGCTGCACCAGGAGAAAGCTCTTGAAAGACAAAACTGGTATTTCTGCTGGGCAGAAGCTCCCACTGTGCCAGGATGAGCTGGGTGTCCCATCCCTGGAACTGGGGCTGTGCCACTGCCACCTGTGCCACACCATCCCTGCTGTGCAGCAGAAGGGACAGCAGTGGCACAGCCAATGCCACCATCCCCACAGCCTGGGTTTGCTAATCGGGCTCTGCTCTTCTGGGCATCCTCCTCCCTAAGCCACGGCAGGGGTGGGAAAGAAATGAGGTGCTGAGGGATTTTCCCCCGTGACAGCAGAGACATCTCTATTTTAGTTTCTCTCTCTTTTCATCTCACGTGTTAGTATTCCCAAGTATGGTGCATAAATAATAAAACCCGTGCAGTTCAATGAATTATTTTCTCTTTTTTTCAAGAAAAGATTTTTTTCCCTTTCTTCCCCCTCCCTTCCCACACCTTTCTCCTTTCATCTTCTGAATAAAGACCCTATAAGAAATGATGGGCAGCCCTCCAGGAGTAATGAGACAAAGATGATGAAGTAAACCTCAGAAGAGAAAGAGCTGGCTATTGCAGCAGCCTTTTTGCACTTGCAGGGCCAATAGACAAAACCAGGGCGTGTCAGGCACGTAAAGGAGACATTAAAAGAACCTGCACCAGCTGAATATAAGGCCCAGACAATTGTCTAAGTCTATATTTAGGTGCTGAATTGTGGGCACCCCAAGCACCTGTAGGTAGGTGTTGATAGACCCTTCAAGGTGTGTCAGTGTTTGAATTTAGGGCTCCTCCTAAAAACCACTGCCAGCCCCCAGAGGGGAGCAGTTACTCACTGATTTTCTCCCGTTTTGGTCTCCCACGTCAGAGCCTCGGCGACCCAATTTACTCCTGGCGCCGTTATCTGCCTCCGACCGGCAGAATTTCATTAAATTCCTACTGAAGTGAAATAATTGCCTGGCTTTTCTTGCCGCCTTCAGCCCATTGTTGTTTCAGTCTCCAGTGGCTGGAGGATGCTGAGATGGAAAGATCCAGATGAATCTAAGGAGTTAAAGGCTGGGGAGAGCCCATTGTTCTGACTCGACATTTAATGAGTTCTCCCCCAACCCATTACTTTACCTCATCTCTTCATTGCTATCTGCAGAAAAGTGTCTGAAAATAATCGTGTCCTACAGCCCATAATGAGTTCATCCCAATGTAAAAGAACTGTTATCTCTGGCGTGTTAAAAAGCCAAATTGCTGCCTCCCTTTGAAGTGGTGTAAAGTCCCAATCAACAGCGTTGAGCCAGTGAATCACTTGGGAAGCCACACTCCGAACTCTCGTTGTTATTGTTAGAATGGGGAAGAAGAATTGAAGATAAAGTTTGATTCTACACAATGGAAGATTATTGTAGAGAGGCAGAGAGCCCTGCCTGCTTAAGAGATAGTGCCAGGTTTGATGAGGAAACACTTTGTATTTCCTCTCCCTTGAAATCCAGCACTTCTCCCAGGCTGGCTGGAAAGAAACAGGTTCAAAGTTGTCACTGAACACTTGTGGAGAGGAGCCCTCCGTTTTCCACAGGCAGAGCAGCATGGAATGCTCGCTGATACAGTTTTACATCACAGAGTCGTGGAATGGGTTGGAAGGAACCCTACAAACCACCTTGTTCCACCCCTGCCATGGGCAGGGACGCCTCCCACTGTTCCAGGGTGCTCCAAGCCCCGTCCAGCCTGGCCTTGGGCACTGCCAGGGATCCAGGGGCAGCCACAGCTTCTGTGGGCACCATGTGCCAGGGCCTCCCCACCCTCCCAGGGAAGCTGGAAGGAAGAAAGGGGACAGGAGGACACAGACAGGAGGACACACCCTGGCGGTTTCCCACCACCGAGTCCGTGGGCTGCACATCCTGATCACCACTGAAATCCCACCTGGGATGTTCCTCCCGCAGCGATGAGCAGATGCCCAAAGTGAGATCAGAGCTGGCCCCGTCTGAGTGTTGGATCCGTGGTTTCCAAAGCCAGAGATTTTCCAGCTCCAGGAGACGATGTCAGCTCCGCTTCCTGGCAGGGTGAACTTTTGCTGCTCCCTGGTTTCCCAGATCTCCAAACCCCGCTGTCTGCCGGACAGGAAGGTCCCTCGTGGTGCAGAACACGCGTTCAGCCTCTCCTGTGGCCAAACCAGATCCTTATCCATCCACCTGATTCCCACTTAGAGTAAGAGGATATTTTTTCTTCATCTTCCCCATTCATTCGAGCCCTCGGGAACGTCTCCATCTTTTCCACCCAAGGATAATTGAATCTCCAAAGCCCAATGCCACTACCAGCACTAAATCTTCCCTGACATAGATCCACTTTACTGCATTTTATTAAAACACATTGGTGCTTCGGTGAGACCCTGAAAAAGCCTCTCCCTGGGAAACTCAATCTTTTTCAAAATTCTGTTTTGAGGAGCTCAGAACAAATGATGGCAAAGTCTCATTTTACGGGGTATAAGCACAAGGATATTTTCACTAAATGTGGGAAGATGCACCAGAAATCAAAAGTGAATTTTTGCCGTGGTGGTTGTAGGTCCACACGGACAAACAGGAGGAAGAGGAAGAAATAGGTTATATCCAAAATAAGACTGGAAAGGCATTTTAGGCCACCAAATCCACGTGGGTGCTGTGCTCCATGGCTCCAGGAGGATATTCCCTACGAAGAGATCTGGAGTTTCAGAGCAGTTTGGGCTCCACTGAGTCAATGGATGACTGGCATTTAAGTTACCTACTGAAATTAATAAATTAATATGTATTAAGTTTATACAATTTTTTGTATAAAAGTTTATACATTTATTAAAATGTACTAATAAATTTTAGAAGGCTGATGGGCTTCTTTACTCACTCTTTCCTCATGGGGCTGGGATGGGGCCATGCCGAGGTCCTTTGAACGTGGTCACTCTCTCAGGCTGGTCCGTGTTATGTGAGGGCAAAACATCCTCAGCAACAGCGACAGAAACACCAAAAAGAGCTTTGGCAAAGTTCTTAAATTCAGCTTTGGGTCTTAGCTCTTATCCATTTCTTCACAGCACCTAAGGGTGTAAAAAGCTGCTTTATAGAGGAAGGGAAGGCATCCTTTGTTGTCTGAGTTTGTCCTGACGAGTCTCAGTAAAACCCGCTCCTTCTGACGTTCCACGGCGCAGCCAAAATTTGTATTTCCCATTCCACGAGGCAGCCCTAGAGACAGGGAATTCCGTGATGACTTTTCTCCTCTAGAAAGCCACTGGCAGGAAGGTGAAATAAAACTCTCTGTCCTCGAGAACGTGCCTGCTTCACAGAAATGAAGAACCAGAGCGACCTGAATCTTTTCCCGAGCTCTGGTGGCCACAGCTTCGCTCTCACACGTGGGGAAAGGGCTTGTCAAAGGCCCCAACTCCCGCTGACCCCTGCTGGGAGCGCTTTTCCCTTTGCCTCTTTTTGAGAATAAATGGGAAAAAAACAGCTGAGGCTCTGTCCACAGGCGATGGAGAGAGCTGGGAAATACGGGACCATTTTTCCTAGAGAAAGGTGAATTGCTGTTCTGAAGGATGAAATCCCTGTCACCAAACTGTGTCAGCCTCACTGTCCCTGCCCTGGGGCCTCCCCTGTGTGTGACACACGGTGTGGTCGTTGTCACCTCCCGTGAGGATGATGCTGGAGCTTACAGATACTTTAGGAGCACAAAACACTTCCTTGTGAAGTCTTAAGCTGCCTCTGCCTCGAGCACTGCAATCAAAACGAAGGAAAATAATACTTTTGTTTCACTAATCTTCTGTAGACTTGGTAAAATATATAATAGGTTCCATTAAGGCCGAGTTAGTTAATTACTAGGTAGGAAATCCAATATCTTCTCAGGGTTATTTTCCAGCTGTCATTTTGCAAGAGAATTTTTGCTTTGACGTCATCGCGAGACAAAAAACACTCTGTGGACAAAAGAAACCACAAATCGGGGGAAAAATACATCGATATTGTTTTTCTTATAGCCTGCCACTCATTGGGTGGAATTTTGTGCAATATCGTGAGCCTGCCTCTGGCAAAGCTCCGTTTCCAACCCAAATGTGTGCAGTAATAGGAGACAGCTCATGGAGCCATTGCTGGGAAAGCTTTGCAGACCTTGCAGGTCCTTTCAGGGCCGCCTTCAGGTGCTGACCAACGCCTCGAGGATCACGCCTCGTTGAGGAAAAAATAAAAATATACGTGGGCATTTTCGTGTTGGAGTGCAACACCAGCATTTAATTAATTTTCCGTAAATTCCGTTGCATCCCCACACAGGTGAAAATCAGTTCGACGACCTTCCTTGGTTAACGAGGATATTGCCATTACCAGGATGCCATCCTTGGAGCTGAGAGGTAATTATGCTCATTAATATTAATCTGATCACCCACTGCATCTATTTTCCTGGTCCAGCAGGAGCTGAATTAAATTGCAAACTGACTTCAGCAAGGTTTCTAATCTGATTAATTACTATCCATCTTATTTACATACAAAGCCATAAAAACACCCTTCAAACCAAAATACCTGGTCATTTGTTCTGCACAGTTGTGTGGAAGTGCTGACTGCAAAAGCTCCTGCAAAAAAAATCCCATATTCTCTTGGAATCTGCAAGGCTGAGGTGGGAGTTAAATATAATTTAATGTTGGGTTGTTTTTTTTTTCTCCTGGAATTTTGTTTTGGAAGAGAACCTGAGGGAAAAAATTCTGACAATGTCAAAACAGTCTGTTTTGACTATTTCAGAGCAAAATGTTTAGAGTTTCCTGGTCAAGATGGATTTTGTTTTGAATTTTTTGGTTTCGTTATATTTTTTTTTTATAATAAATACGTTATATCGCATTATAGAAAAAAAAATTCGAGAGCCATAATGAAAATAAATGGTTTTATCTACAGAAAACATTTTCTGGATTCTTCCTGTGGAAAATGTTCCTTTGGAGCTTTGCACAGCCTCTGGTTGGTAACAAAGGGCTGGAGGCTGCCTTGGCCTTGAAGGATGCAACGGAGAGAACCTGGGTTCATCTTTCACAGTGCTGCTGAAAGTGCCATCAGATCATTTTTTATCAGGCTCCCAGCTTGGATTTTATGAAGGGTAAATTGATGGAGAGTGGCACATTTGCTTCCCTTCCTTCTCCCACCAGATCCCTTCAGGCTGACAGGCAACGATGACAAATGATGAAGAAATAAACGAAGTTCATGGACTCGTCCACATCCCATCACCCATGAGATCCTTCACCACCCTGTCAGACATGTGTGACACAGCTCAAGGAGAAGGGAACTCCCTCCCAAGGAGACCATTAAAATTAGAACAACTTTTAAAGGAATTTAATAGAATCGTGGAATGGTTTGGGTTGGAAAAGACCTCAAAATTCATCTCGTTCCACCACCTTCCACTGTCCCAGATTGCTCCAAGCCCCATCCAACCTGGCCTTGGACACTGCCAGGGATGGGGCAGCCACAGTTTCTCTTGCCAAGGCCTCCCCACCCTCACAGAGAAGAATAAAATGTTTAATTTCATTCCCTTTGGCTTCTTGCTGCTCCTTCTTTAAAGGGTTAAATGCCTCCTTTGGACCTGCTCCCTCTGGCAAAAAAAATACCAGCACTCCCTGGGCTGAAAGAAGATGTGTTATATTAATAAAATTATTTCCCAAATGAAATTTAAGCCTGGGAAAAAAAAAAAAAAACCAAACCCAACAATGTTTGTCCATGGAGGGAAAAATTTGTTTGCCATAATCTGCTTTGCTTCTCCCTGTCGTGTCCTCCTCCTGCTGGGAGGAGCCTGGGAGGAAGGAAAGAAGCTCCTGAGCTGAAAAGTTATGGTCTGAAGGAACAGTGATGGAGGCAGCTTATTTTTAAACTCTTTCTGAATAATTAAATTGATAATGGGGCGTGACCTTGCTCCTGCTAAGATCTCCCAGCTGGAAAGGTCTCAGCAGCCCCAGGCTGGATCCTCACCTTGCCCAGTGATGCCAGCAGGGACCTGGAGCCTGCAGGTCCTGCCCTGAGGGATGCTGCAGGTCCTGCCCTGAGGGTGCTGCAGGTCCTCCCTGAGGGATGCT
>VZTF01005238.1:281895-312724 GCA_013397755.1 Cnemophilus loriae
GAGGGATGCTGCAGGTCCTGCCCCGAGGGATGCTGCAGGTCCTGCCCTGAGGGGTGCTGCAGGTCCTGCCTGAGGGATGCTGCAGGTCCTGCCCTGAGGGATGCCGCAGGTCCTGCCCGTGCCCGGCTGGAATGTGGGAGTTTGGAGTCTGTGGCTGTGATTCGCAGCCCTGCCGGCAGTGCCGGGAATCAAACCACAGCTTTTATTGTAATCCGATAAAACCTTCACGGCCTCTCGACGGCAAATTAAGGGCCTCGTTTACTCTGCTGTGGCCTCCTTGGCCTTTTGTTTCAGTCTCAGCAAACAGCGAGGCAGGAGCAGGGGGAGGGAAAACGGATCCTCGATTCCCCCATTTGGCTTTGAACAAAAATCCGATTTTCCCGACATACCCGATTTCCAAGAGGCACTTTGGCACCCGGCTGGAGCACCTTGCAGCTGGAAGTGTTGGAAAACATACGATTTTAAACATTTTTTACATAACTTTAGCCGGGTTTGTTCACCTTTGCCCCGGGGGAAGGGAACTGAAGCTTCTCTCCGGTTTCTCTAGGTGAGCCCTGATGGGCTCAGCATTTCAGCGGACTGGGAGCGGCCCCAAAGAGATAAAAGCCATCGACAGAACATCAGCAGAACATCAGCAGAACATCAGCAGAAAATCAGCAGAACATCAGCAGAACATCAGCGGCCATCGAGGAACATCTGCCCCAGACCCTGCCTCTGGCAGGGCTGGAGACATCTCCTCCGGAAAAGACTGATAAGAAAATCAAGGAGTGAAGATCTGATTAACGTCAAAAGCGGAGAAATCCGGATCCAGTAGGACACCAAATATGAAGAACTACGCAACTGGGGACCGATGGACACTGACCCGATTCGTTTCTATGAGTTTTGACTGTATAAAAGATCTGAAAAATCGAGTAAAAGCGATGTGTCATGGAATGATTGTCCCTGCACACCCGGGCTATGTGTGGGTGAGGTGATTTCTGTGGCGCACCCTGGCCGGGATAAAGTAATGCCTCGACTCTCTGACATTAGAAATGTTGTTGGAGGGTTTTTGTTTTTCCCGCAGTTTCGGTGACAGAAGCAGGGCCAGCTGTGGGGCTCCACGGGGTGAACTCACCTCCTCTGCAGCCCCGCCCAGGTTTCCCTGATTTATTTCTTGGGAAATGCAATCAGCACCGAATCTTACATTTCTCCCACGCTGGCAGGAGCGAGCTTTAGCCTCAAAAGTCTTGGCTGGAAACCTTCCAGTGAAGCTTTGAGCTGGGCTGGTTCTTTCCCTGTGGAATCCTCCCGGTGCGAAGCGCTGTCCCCTCGGATGGAGCCGTGTGGATGCCGACAGCTCACGGGAATTACAATTTGAGTTTTGTGCCCAAGAAGACAGAATTTTAGTTTGTTTTAAGGAGCCCTGAGCACCTTCAGGGATCCGTCTCTTCGTGGGACACAGACGGGCTCCCCAGGGACGCTGGCGCTCCCCAGGTCCCTCTGCAGAGAGAGTTTCCATAACTCTGGGGTAATTGATGAACTTCCTTCTTGTTTTTGGCAGAGTCGTGCTCAGGCCGAGCCCCTGCACCCCACACCCGCAGCTCATCCCCCTGACCCACTGCTGAGGGTTCATCCCCAGCCCGACATCCCTGAACTGCTGGGGGTTCATCCATCGGCCCCTCATCCCTGAACTGCTGAGGGTTCATCCCTCAGCCCCTCATCCCTGAACTGCTGGGGGTTCATCCCTCAGCCCCACATCCCTGAACTGCTGGAGGTTCGTCCCTCAGCCCCACATCCCTGAACTGCTGAGGGTTCATCCCCAGCCCCACATCCCTGAACCCCTCAACCTGTTCAAAGCCACCCCAGACCCCTGGGGAATCCCTTTGATTTGGAACTGCCTCAATCACCTCGGAGTTTGGGGTTGCCTTTGCAGCTCTCTCCTGTTAACTCCTCTGCCCCATCCTTGTTGCTGTGATGGGACTGAATCCTGAGAGGGAAATATTTGGGAATTGTTATTTTGGGCTGATTTATTCAGCTGTGGCCTCAAGAGCTGCCACAGAGCTGCCAGCTCTGGGTAGCTGCATCAAGATTTGGGGAGGGTTTGCCACATTCCACATTTCTTTGAATCATTCCATAAATAAGTATCCACCCCCTTATAGCATTAATAAGAAAGGAAAAACATGTTTCAACAATGTTTTTTCTTCTTTCTCTATGATTTTAATATATTTTCCCTCAAAAATACAAAACAAACATAAAAAAAACCCATCAACAAAAAAAAAATAAAGCACAATAGTTTTAAACACTTCATGGAAAAGACAAAAAATCATCAGTTCCTTCAGGTTGGTAAATAATAAGGAATTACAATTTGAATTTTATGCCCAACAAGTCATAATTTTAGTTTGTTTTAAGGAGCCCTGAGCACCTGCATTTTCCAAGAGCATTTCTGAAAAGTCAAGCCTGAGAGAGGTCAGGCTGGATTTCCCAAACTGCAGAAATCTAAATCAGAAACCAGCCTAAATCGTTGGTCTGAAACGCCTCAGGCACCTTCCCTGCTTCTCTTCTTATTTCCCGGAGCACAAACTCGAGTGGAGCTCATTATCTGCTTTAATCACCCATAGAATCACAGAATCCTTTTAAAAGGCAGAACCAGCAAACAAAAGCAGCTGGAAAGAAGAAGATTTCAGGCATCATAAAATGCTGAAAGTACCAACAGTTTTCAATAAAGCCATCTTGATTTAGGATTTCTCTTGCAAAAACTGCACATCTTGATTATTACTGGGATATATTAAAAAAAAAACAAAAAAAACAAAAAAAACCCCAACGCAAAACAAGCCCAATTAACCAATCTTGAAGGTATTTTTGTCAAATATTTCCGTTCTTTTTCCAAAGGAAATGGTTGATTTTTATAACTGCAGATGCCTCTTCGTGAGCTGTTCAAGAAAAATCCCAAGATTTTCCCATTCATTAGCCAATCCAGGCTCACTCTTGCATCCACACAAAGGTGTTGCCATCATAAAACTGGGTCACGGTGTTTACATTTTTATGATGCTCTCATAATTAGCAACTTTCTTCCCTGTCCCTCTGGTGGCTAATTAAAAAGCAGCTGATCCTCGATGGAAACTTTAGGAACATCCTGTTTTGAGATTATTCTGCTGCTGTGGCCCATCTTTTCTGCTTTTTTTTTTTGTTTTTTTTTTAAATTGAGGGTAATTCGACAAAAATAAACTGGTTGTTGTGTCAGGTGGGATGTGGTGCTTATGAATTCTGATATTGTCATGTTCTGCAGGGCATCAAAATGTCACCTACAGCCGTCTGATGTCACAGCTGCATCAGAATTTCTGAACTCAGGGCATCTTTGGGCATGAAAAAGTAGAACAAATTACCCAGGAGTGGAAAATACGGCTCTGAGAATGCCCCACACCTGGCAGGCTGGCAAAAACAATAGCAAGAAATGGGTATTTTTTGGTATTCCCTGATTTGTGGGGATTAATCTGGAACAGAAATGTTTCCACCACACAGGTGCCTCTTGTTTTCCAGGCACGGAGGCTCCAGCAGAACCCCCCAGTCGTGCATGATGCCAAGAACCCCAAATATCTCACGGGGTTCCAGTGAGGTGAGACCAACCTGCTCCTCACCTCGTACCCATGGTCATCATCATCATCATCATCATCATCATCATCATCATCATCAGACGCTCTGGCACTGGATCCAGTGGGAATTGGGGCTGGAGACCCTCAGCAGTCTCCAGAGGAGCATTTCTGANGTGAGGTGAGACCAACCTGCTCCTCACCTCGTACCCATGGTCATCATCATCATCATCAGACGCTCTGGCACTGGATCCAGTGGGAATTGGGGCTGGAGACCCTCAGCAGTCTCCAGAGGAGCATTTCTGACCCCTTGGGTTGTTATTTATGCCCCCAGCTCCAGGCCTGCAGGGCAGGTCTGAAGAATCCCAACTATCTCATGGGGTTCCAGTGAGGTGAGACCAACCTGCTCCTCCCCTCGTACCCATGGTCATCATCATCATCATCATCCTCATCAGACCCTCTGGCACTGGATCCAGTGGGAATTGGGGCTGGAGACCCTCAGCAGTCTCCAGAGGAGCATTTCTGACACCTTGGGTTGTTATTTATGCCCCCAGCTCCAGGCCTGCAGTGCAGGTCTGAAGAATCCCAACTATCTCATGGGGTTCCAGTGAGGTGAGACCAACCTGCTCCTCCCCTCGTACCCATGGTCATCATCATCATCATCACCATCAGACCCTCTGGCACTGGATCCAGTGGGAATTGGGGCTGGAGACCCTCAGCAGTCTCCAGAGGAGCATTTCTGACACCTTGGGTTGTTATTTATGCCCCCAGCTCCAGGCCTGCAGTGCAGATCTGGTGCAAGCTGCTCACCCCCAAATCCCACATCCCTGGAGAGGATCCCTGTTCGGCTGGAGTTTGTCATAAATTTGGATGCCCTCCGTAGAAACACTTCCACGTGGGTGAGAGGAGGGCTGGTGAATCCACGTGTGAGGAGCGGGGGGAATTCGTGCTTTCTGCTCTGCCCGCCTTCAGCCTTCACGGCTCCACTGCCTGCCAAAACAACAAAAACAAACCCCAAAAAAACAAACAAACCACCCCCAAAGAAGTTGTGGGATCACTCCGGAGTCCTCAGGCTGGGAGGTAACTGGGAATGAAATGAAGAACCTCACGTTTACCAAAGGCTGACAGATCCTGCCCACAGCCTTTTCTCTGTTCCTGTTCACTCCTCGGAGCTGATGGCATTCCCGGGTTCCACGTGATGCTAAATTGCTCCAAAACAGAGTTAATGCCACCTTGTAGCTCTGCAATTCTCCCGCAATTCCCCCCTTGTCGCTGGGATTATCCATCTGTCTGCCAGGCAGGAAACAAGAAGTGGGCAGAGAGTTTATTTTTCCCACCGGGTGACAAATTTCGAGACTGCACCACTTCTCCTTCCCCCTCTGCTCGCTCCTCCAGCTATTTTTGGATTCACTGGTGTGGCTGTTGCTGCTTTCTGGCCGAGGCTGCCTTGCAAATGACCATTTCCCCGTGTGTTTGCTGAGTGTAAACATCTTGCAAAACAGAGCCTGCGCTTCCAGGAGGTCTGAGGAGCAGCAGAGGAAAGGGGGAGTTGCTCAGAGCCCATCTGCTCTTGTAGTAACAGCAAAGAGTTTCTCAAATGAAGAAATCTGGCTGCAAGATCTCAGTGTCTCGGGCTACTGGAGCCGTCAATGAGTGAGGAAATAAAGAAGAGATGGAAAAAATAAGCCCTGCAAACGCACCAGAAACACTTCAGTGCTGCACTGAGCGTCGTGGCGCGACATTTCCTGTTTTATAGGGTAAGGAAATATTGGTACCCCCCGCTCATATCAGCTCCGTGGGGAGGGGAATCCCAGATTCACACTCCTGGATTGCAGGTAACACACAGAACAAGCCTCAGTTCAGAGCAGACAGTCCTTCCTTGCAGCCAGCCTGGATTTTCTGGGTCCACAACACCAGCACTGCCCTTGCCCAGCAAACATCTCCCCATTCCCACCTGCCGGGGTAGAGTTTGTTTTCCTGCCTTTGCAACCACTTTCAGAGAATACTTAAGAAATACTTCAAATTTAAAAACAGAAGCCAGGTTCTGCCAAGAAAACAGGTGTCCCCTCATGAATTCCTGATGGCAGGGATTTTACAGCGAGTGACGGGACAGAGAACACGTGGGAAAAACACAGTGCTCTGGCCCTGCATTGTTTCTTATATTTTTATATCGATAAACACTGACTCACCTTCAACAGCGTAATCCAGAGACAATCAAGGGAAGTACGTGGGGATCTCACGGTCTTTGCTGACTTTGTTTTGTTTACGACCCCAAAACACCGCCAAAGACAGATCCATAAGGGTGTCCCATGCCTGAAAAGTCTGGGCTACAAATGGGAGAGAGCTGAAAACTCAGAGAGAGCCTCTTCCCCGACACAGGGAGCGGCAGAAGTCGTGGAGTCGCAGCTCAGCGTTTCAAGTTTACACACACCGTCCATTTTTTCTGGCTACAATTTCTTTCAGAGAACGAAAAAGCACCGTATTTTTCCCGTTTGTCTTTTTTCTTTCCCACCAAATGCTGCAACTCGTAACATTTGAAACGCTGGGAAAACATGTTTCTGATTTTTAAAGGGGACCATGAGTGGAATCAGCTCCAAAAAAAAGGGGCCAGAAATGCTCACAACTGATCAGCATCAAAGGGAACATTCTTCTCCCTGCTCTGCTCGCTGTAAGAGCACCAATATTCCCACTTTTTAGTGCATCTCTGGGCATTAGGAATGTGTCCTGAACAGCATTTTGATGAAACTCAACAGAGAAGTGACCCTAAAAATACTGTGCAACCACGTGTCCTAAGAAAATGGTGATGGGATCTCGAGCTCCAAACTCTGATGGCTTTTGCAGGGAATCAGGGAGGATGTCCAGAGCTGCCAGACCAGCAGAGGCTGGGACATCATTTCTACAGGGTGTAGACATGGGCAGGGATGCTCCTCATGGCAAATCCTTCCTTGCAGAAGTACTGCTGGATATGAAAACTCTCCTACACCCCAAAAAAAACCAGTGGGAATTTCTTGTTATTCTCGCTGAGAGCTGGATATTGCCTTACAAGGCCTAAAGCTCTCCAAAAATGCCACGGAGGTGGGCTGAGATCCCACACAGGGAATGGGAACAGTGATTATGGAGGCCTGCTGCTTCTGGGGTCTCCAAGGTGCATTGGGAATATCCTTGCTGGATATGAAAACTCTCCTACACCCCAAAAAAAACCAGTGGGAATTTCTTGTTATTCTCGCTGAGAGCTGGATATTGCCTTACATGGCCTAAAGCTCCCCAGAAATCATTAGAGGTGTTCTCATTAGAAAGAAAAGGGGGGAAAAGGCAGAGCTGGTCCCGTGGGCACCGTGGCTTGTGCTGTGTGAAATCTGCCAGGATTTCATCCCTGAAGAGCCTCCAGTGGAGCTCAGATTCCCAGATGCCCACGAGGCTCAGGGAGATGAGATGGAAGCGCTTGGACTCCCCAGCCAAGATCACTCCACAGCTCAGAGGGGGATTTTTGGTGACAACAAGGCCTGGACAAGGTGTGACGAAGGGGAAAGGTCAGAGCAGGGGCTTCCAGCACGTTTTATTCCAAACCACAGCCTGGGCAGGGGCTGGCTCTGATCCTGGAATCCCTGTGCCCAATCCGTGACCTCCACAGGCAAAGCGCTCCACGTGCCCTGTGACCCCAGTGCCAATGGAAGCCGCAGCCGGCTCTGCCACCAAGAGCACAGGACACTTCTCTTGGTTCTCCTCTTTCCTGGAACGTTGTCCTTGCTCAGGGCCTGCCTCTCCTGCCCAGGCAGAGGAGGGACCCCAGGGAATCCATGGATATTTACCTGCTCTCAGAAAACAGCTCAGCTGCTAAAGCAGAACCCTCACCCTCCCTGTTTAGCTCTTTATCTGTTCCTACTTCTACCTGCTCTTCCAAGAAAAGCGACTTCTATCTTTCCCTTAATTTTCCTTTCATCACACACAAACATCCCACCCAAATTTCTCTACGTCTCTTTTTCTTTTTCTTTTTTTTTCTTTTTTCTTTTTTCTTTTTTTTTCTTTTTTCTTTTTTTCTTTTTTTCTTTTTTTCTTTTTTTCTTTTTTTCTTAGTTACCACTCAACAGAAACGTTTCTCTTACACTGATTTTGTCACTCAGGCAGAGCAAACCATCACTCCTCAGCCCGTCCCCCAAAAGCCAGAGTGCAGTGACTCAGTCAGACAGGATTTTATTCAAACCATTTGTCCTGTGGTCAGAGCAGATTAAAGGCAGATCAGGTTGCCCCCGGCGCAACTCTGGGACAGTGAGAGTGAGAGATGTTGGCACTTGCTTCTCAAACCACAGGCAGCTCGCGTGACTGCGGCTTCCTCCGGCCTCTCCTGCCTTCTGGAAGTGCCATTTCCACGTGGGAACCCCTGTGTGCCCCTGGGATGGGGGAGCAGAGTGTCCCCGGCCACAGGCGCGTGTGGGACACTGCGGTGTGACCACCCCTGGGTGGCCACTGCACATCAGGGATGGTCAGCGCACACCAGGGATGGTCACTGCACCCCGGGGATGGTCAGCGCACACCAGGGATGGTCACTGCACCCCGGGGATGGTCACTGCACCCTGAGGATGGTCAGTGTACAGCAGGGATGGTCAGTGCACACCAGGGATGGTCAGTGCACACCAGGGATGGTCAGTGCACCCCACAGATGGTCACTGCACCCCAAGGACGGTCAGTGCACACCAGGGATGGTCAGCGCACACCGAGGATGGTCAGAGCAGAGCAGGGATGGTCACTGCACAGCAGGGATGGTCAGTGCACCCCAAGGACGGTCAGTGCACACCAGGGATGGTCGCTGCACCCCGGGGATGGTCAGTGCACACCAGGGATGGCCACTTCACACCCCTGGAATGGTCACTAGACACCAAGAATGCCCAGTACACACCAGGGATGCCCAGGACACAGCAGGGATGGCCAGTACACAGCAGGGATGGCCAGTACACAGCAGGGATGGTCAGGACACCCCAGGGATGGCCAGGACACCCCAGAGATGACCACCACATCCCAGGGATGGCCACTACACCCCAGAGATGACCACTACACCTCAGGGATGGCCACTACACCCCAGGGATGGCCACAACGCACCAGGACAGGCAGGTCAGAAGGAGGAAAGGGTTAAAAAGCACGTTCAGCATCTCCTCATCCCTCCCCATTCCAGGGTACCTGCAGTTTTTTTGCCCTGCCCCTTCAGCAGAAGGGTTAATTCAGTCTGGGAACGTGGGTCGGGTCCACCAAAGGTTTTGGGATGAAAATCCAAAGCCTCCCAGAAGATCTGAAAGAAAATTCATGTGACGAGCTGGCTGTTCTGTGCAGAGAGGTCCCTGCTGGACCATAAGGACTGGAAAAGAATCCAGGAGGGTTTTAATTGATTTAATAATTCCTGTTACAGTGTCACTCGGTGCAGACTTGGAGGAAGGGGAAAAGACAGCAAACCCCAAACCTCTGGAGCTTCTCCTGACCATGATTTCACACTCTGGAGCGCTCGGGGCTGATCCTGAGCCCTCTGCTCAGCTCCCAGCACCCCGAGCCAGGCTCCCTCTGTGCCAGCACAGCCGGAGATTGCACCACCGAGCAGCCTGGGGACTGAGCTGGCTCGGAAAGAACCCAGCAGCAAAATAACATTTGGTTTAATTTTGAGCAGCATCATTTCCCTGATCCGGCCCGCAGCACGTGCCAGCGCTGGAGGAGCTGCAAAGGGAGGGAACCAAGCAGGGAGACACCTCGTGCTGCCATCCCTGCAGGTACCCGCAGCCTCCCCGAGCTCCAGGAGCATTAACTTTACCTAGCAGTTTGATTTCAGGCTTTATTAGCTCTATACAAAGTATTTAAAACCCTGAGTCTGGCAGCAGATGGTCAGGGTCTCTTCTGGCTCTCACCGAAACACAAAGCATAAAACCACAGAAGTGCTGTGAAAAGAGAGAATAAACACAAACCTGCAGCGGGAACTGCTGCAAATTGTCCTTTTCGTGGCTACAAAGGACATTTCTAGGGGTTTATATATATTTTTGTATATTTATATCACATTGGAGGCTGGCTACCTAAGTCCAGGCAGTGCTCATGCCACGCACCAGAGATTTATGCGAAATTTTCCTCCCAAACTGATCAATCCAGCAACTCACATAAACAATCATTTCCCCCATATTAGAAAAAGATGTTGAAGGCTTTGATTAAGTGCCTCATATTCCTGAATCCCCCCTTTAGATCCAGGGCATGGGGTTGCAGTCTGGGATGCATTCTGTTAATGTCAAATCAACTCATTACCCAAATCCTTTGAGAAACAAAGCCTGGCAGCTTTGCCTGGACTTTTATTATGGATTACAACTCTTGTGATCAGTTAATCCAAGAAATTACTCAGTTCTCCCAGTTGACAAAGTCAAAATATGATTGCTCTTCAAAGAATGCAAACTCGTAGGAATTAATCTCTTCATCTCGGGGATTTAATCATTTTTTACTAATTTTATACCAAAATATTGCCATGTGTGGGCTCCATAAATCTGTCTCACCCTGTTAGCAGTTACTTTCCCCAGATGCTTTGAACTTTGAGAAAAAGTTGCTTAACCAAAAAAACCACAGCTGCCACATGTTGTAATTTCCTCTTTGGGGCATCTGGTGCCGTCTTTGCAAAGGTTCTGCCAAATTTTCCCCAGGACTTTTCCTCTATTTGTTGGATTTCTCAGTATCTTTGGGATTTCTCAGTATCTTTGGGATTTTATCCCAGAAAACAAAGCCGTGTTGTCAGCACCTTCCCAACACCCCCCCCCCTCCCCGAAGGATGCAGTTGCATAAACTCAGGTTTAGATTCAACATCCAGCAAAGAAATTACATTTCCCAGCCCTTTGAACTCTCCTGGACCAGTTTTCCAACGATTATTGGGTGTTTGACTTTTTGCCTGACCAACATCGGTGTCAAATTCAGGGAAAAGGTGGGGAGGGAAGGAGGGAGGAAAAACTTCCGTGAGACAATAAATTAAAGAAGAAAAAGAATAAAAGGTCACGACGTGAAATCTACCTTCGTGTTCCGGTGCCCAAAATTTCCCCTTGTGCCTTTGAGTGCTGCTCCCGACTTCAAAGGCGTTATTTTGGGAGGTGAGCAGGGCTTGGCCCCAGTTCCTGATGCCAAACACGGACATTCCTTGGGTGACCTCTCAGCCCAGCACATCAAACGTTTTGCTGGAGTTGCACCTACAAAGAATTTGCCTGGAGAGGCACAAAAGCGTCTCCATTGTAGAACCAGCAGGCACCTGCCAAAACACACAGAGCAGCACGCGGGGAAGATCCCTGGGCTCTCAAAAAGGGATCTCCGAGGTGGAAATGAGGGGAATTTGGGGGAAATGTGCACCACAAAGCAACGTGGGAGCTCTTTGGAGCCCCCAGCTGCCATGGGAAGTGGATATCTGGAAAACTCCATGGAGATCCCACATGGAGAATGGGAACAGTGATTATGGGGTCCTGCTGCTTTTGGGGTCTCCAACGAGCATTGGGAATGCTGGAGGAGCCAGGGAGAGGCACTGGAGGATGCTGCCTCTCTGTGAAACTGCCACAGCGAAAAATCCCCCAGAAGTTTGGGTTGCAAAGCACAATTTTCATTCCTTGGGAATTCCGGGGACTCCTCACCACCCGCCGCACACCAACTGCTCCTCCCCACCACTCAGCACTGCTGGGGGCTCAGAGATGCTCCAGGGGTCACTGCTCTGCCCTCTCCGGCCCAAAAATCTCCCTAATTTTGGGGAAAGAAGGAAGATTTGGCAGGAAGGGCACTCCCGCACCACCAGGGGCTCCTCAGGCGAGTGCCAGCACCTCCTGCTTGGCCTCGGCCACCACGTACCCAGGTGGGATCCCAAAAACAGGAGAAGTGACACAAACCACTGCACTCCCACCCAAACTGGCTCGATTGCTCCATCTCTTGTGCAGTTTGCAGCAAAGAATCGCTTTAAATAACTCCTTATTTCCAGGTCCTGGGGGCTCGGGTACCATCCTGCAGCAAGGTGCTGTTTCCCAGGAAATCTCACCACAGTTCAAGCTCCAGCAGGAATCTTGGCTCCCGGTTTTCTAACTGCTCGTGGGGAGCTGTTTTACTTTGTGCCCATCTAAAAGTTCGTTCTTCTCCTGACTAATACGAGCAGCGAGTGACTGATTTTATTTGGCAGGTATTGCTCATTTCTCCCACTGTTGTTTCTGGGTTTTTTTTAACTGGCTTTTTTGGGGGTTGTTGTTTCTTTTTTAAACCGCAGATAAAATGAGCTGAGTCTGAGCTTCGTTTTGCTTTCTGCAGCTTGGTTTTAAGTGGAAATCTTGTCATCACTGCTCTCCCCTGAAGACACTGAGAGGGGAGTGTGAGTAAGCTGAGTTTATCACCTCCTTCCTGCAGAGGAGACGTGGCTCAGGTTGTCAGAGCACTGGGAACTGGGAGATAAAACATCAAAGTAAATGTTTGATTTTTTTCCTCTTAGCTTACACTTACAGAAATCTTTTTTTTTTTTTTTTTTAAAGTAAATTTGGTCTAAAAGCTGCCAATGATCTTGGCAGGAATGTGACTGTGCAGAGCTGAAGGGACGGAAGAGGAGCAGTCCTGGTTGGATGTGGTGCTTCCCTTCTCCTCCTCACACACCCAGGGGAGCCGCCACTCATCCCATCCCACATTCCATAGGATCCCAGAACATCCTGAGCCGGAATGGACCCACAAGTCCAACTCCTGGCTCTGCACAGACACCCCAACAATCCCGCCTTGTGCCTGAGTCATTTTCCCAGCGTTTTCCTCGGAGTTCGAGTTGTTTTCCACCTTCCTTGGTTTTATTGCCCTGCCTGGGGTTGTTCCTCTCCCCCCACCAAGGCTCGTGGGCAGGGTTTGTAGTGTCTGACAGTGCCAATTAGGGCTTGGATGGCAATTCCCGTTGAGCACAGAGGGAATTACGAGACATCTCCACATGCCCTGGGCGTGGCTGCTCGGTGCAATCCCAGGTTCAGTACCTGTGGTGGTTCTGCTCGGGGAGCAGTGCAATATCCTGTCGGAACGGCAGCAGGACAGCTTTGCAAACACATCGTTTTATGGAATTCCAGCCTGAAATCTGAAAAGGAAAGAAGGAAAAAAAGGGCCAATTTAAGCTCCAGGAGCCCAGCACCTCCAAGAGCTGCACCCTTCAGAAGCAATCCCTTAGCACGGTCCCTGCTTTCCTTCATTAATGATCCATTTGACTGCAGTTTGCAGGAGCAGACTTGGTAATAGAATTAATCTTTGCCTATAAAGGAACTGCTGCGAGGCTGAGAAAAATTCACCTTCTGGGAAGTGCTTTGTCTTGTAATGGGCTGCTCTGCTCACATGTGCTCTAATCCCAGTGTGAAGAGGAAAACCATTTGGAAGGGGATGTTATTCCTCAGGGCTCCCTGTTGGAATTCATGTCGCTGCAGAAGTTATTATTGCAATAAAAAGTAAAAATCAGTTCTCAAAATACACTCGAGCCTATTATTCAGGACAGCCTGGAAGCAGAACCTTAATGTTAAGCACATGCATGGATCACTCTGGAGTCAAACCAAGGGGGTGGATTGAGGGGAGCTCTTTTCCTGACTCAGGACTCCACACTGATCCTCCAGATAAAATAAAAAGTCAGGCACGAGCTCGTGGGGAAAAAGAATCCTAATCACATTAAATCAGTGCTAAATTGCCCTTCACCATATTGCAGCCCAGTTTAGGACAGAGTAAATTGTTGCATTTATTTCTTTTTTGGTTTTAGAACCATTTCTGGGCCAGCTGTGAGGCCAGACACGCGCAGGGGCACAGCATCCTTACACCCCATCCCACTGCACACACACATTTCCAAAGGGATCCAGCTCCACCTCTAACATTTGGTTGGTTTTCCTCTTCTACGGGTGAAGGTTGCTCCAGTCCCTCTTGCTCTGATGGTTAAAAAACTTCCCCACTGCACCCAGGGTCAGTTTTGGCCTCTCCCATAGTTTGCAGCTCCTCCCATTATTTACAGGTTCATCCTGATGTTCTTTCACGTCTTTTGAGCCTTCGCTGCACAGGGGTGAGCCCAACCAACCTCTCCTGTTTTCCTGTTAGAGGGGAGATCCACCAGCACAGGTGACCTCAAGGGGAGCATGAAAATCCCTGACATTTAAGGAGCCAATGGAGGGAAAGCAGGAATGCAGAATATGCGGCAAACACGGCCAGAAATTCTGGAATTTCAGATCAGATTGTTCAGAGGGTTTCCAAAGTGAAGCAGTAACTCCTGCAAAACATTTTAACAAACCCTCTGTAAGGCATTTCTCATTTAAAAAAACCAAACCAAAACCCATACCGGGGTCAGCACAATGTGTCTGACCTTTTATTTGGTTCAACTTCCACCCTCCTGAATTCAGGGGGGAAAACTGCAGCATTTTGGGAAGGTTTCCCAGCCCTGGAGTGTTGTGAAGAGCCTGCCCTGTGTGCAGGGACAACTGGTGCCACCCAGGCCGGGAGAGCTGCTCTGCTAAACCCAGCAGGCAAATCTCTTTAATTAATGATGAAAAGGCAATAACATTCACAGATATGCCCATGCAAACTTATTTAAGGCTTTTAAACGATGTACAAATTAAAACTGATTTATAATGATATGTAAATTAAAATTGCTGAAGACTATGAAGTGCCATCCAGAAATTGGGATGCAAAGTAGGTGCTGGCAGCAGTTTTGCTTTTGATTTTTAAACACAGAGGGGTTTGTAATCCTTCTCCAGGAGGTGAAACAAGCCACTACCCCACATCTGCACATGTGGTGACCCCTGCCAGATCTGTGGGACCCACGACCTGTCCCTGCCTTATCCACAAATCCACCGTGCAACAACCCCGGCCACTGCCAGGAACACGACTCAGAGAGGAATTTCTCCTCCTCCCCATCTTCTCAAGGCTCACTACAAGAACTTCATCAGGGAAAAGTCGAGAGTGAAGTGTCCTTCCTTCCTCCCCTGCAACTTGTCGAGACACTTAAAGGAATTTTAGGAAGGCAAACTCACACTGAGCATCAGCCTGGCGGGGGCGGAGAGCTGCCAAGTTATTATTGCAGTGTTTTGTTATTATTTAATAGGAAGCATCCCAGACATCTTAACAAATAGGAGTCCCCTGCGGCTCTTCTGCTCAGGATTCCTTGGATCCTGTGACTCAGCACTTTATCCTCACAGAAATGATGTGAAAAATACGACTGGAAGAGGCAACAAGCAGCATTTGCAGATGAGGAGAGCTGGGGGCAGTGGTCAGGAAAGCCATGGTGGGTCCTGTGGAGCCCCCAGACCTGTGGGATTGTCCTTTCTAACACAAAATTATCCATCCCAGTGCCCAAAGGAAAGATGCTGCTCCCAGGCCGGGTGACCAGGGTAACAAATCCTCCTGGAGGGAGACTCCGGTGCTTTCCCCAACCTCCTCGTGGTGGCCACATGAGGGCTGCAAACTGGTTTCACACCAGCATTTGCTGACAGCAAAATATAATGGAAAACATCTCCATGCAACAACGCCGACCGCATCCTAATTGGCATTTTATGTCACCACCCCCGGGATCATAAGATTCCAATTTAGCAAAACCAATCACGGCATCAATGGCGCTCCCCGGCACCGCTCTGGGGCTGCTCTGCTGCCCTGGGCTCCAGGGCTTGGCCCTGGAGATTCCTTCTCCTCTTGTCCAGCCGTTGGGTGCAGGAAGCCCCATGGTGGTGGCTGAGGGACAGATCCTGTGGTTGGATGCCAAGGGAAGGGAAAATAAGGAATTACGATTCAGTTCAGTCTGCTGGAGTTGGCCATCGCTGGGGTGTCAGTGGGTGTTGGGAAGCCTGGAAGTCTCTTTGAGCCTCTTGAAGAGGAGCTGGGCCTGGAATCCTTGGACTTTCCATCTTAGATCATGCATGGGATGATCTGTGGAATCACAGAACCATGGAATGGTTTGGGTTGGAAGAAATCTCAAAGATTATCTTGTTCAGCCTCCTGCCACGGGCAGGGACACCTTCCACTGTCCCAGGGTGCTCCAAGCCCTGTCCAACCTGGCCTTGGACACTTCCAGGAATCCAGGGGCAGCCACAGCTTCTCTGGGCACCCTGTGCCAGGGCCTCCCCACCCTCACAGGGAAGCTGGAAGACGGAAAGGGGACAGGAGGACCTGGCTGTGGGGGACAGGGGGACACACCCTGGCAGTGTCCCACCGCTGTGCCCATGAGCTGCACATCCCAACCACCACTGAAATCCCTCCCGGGATGTTCCTCCCACAGCAATGAGCAGATGCCCAAAGTGAGATCAGAGCTGGCCCTGTTTGAGTGTTGGATCCGTGTCCTCGAAAAGTAAATTTCAGACTCCGGGAATCTCCTCTTTCTCCCAAATATTTGTTGAGGAACCGCACAGAAAAGCTGGACTGAATGAAATGGTTTCTCACACTGATCATGAGCTGCCCCTGCTCTTGTGCTTCTGTGTAAATAAAACTATTTACATCACACTTCAGCTGTGAAACTTCTGAGCCATTTCTATCTAAATATCATGTTTGGCATAAAATATTGGGCATTTTCTACCTTGTTTTTTTTCTTTGCAAGAGCACCAGCTACTGTAAAAACCTTCATTTTACTGCAAATCAGGGAGGGATGAAGCAGCAGAGACACTTTCGCTCCTTTTTTTGGGACTTTTGTCTCAACTTTTGCTCCCTTTTGCAGGCTGAGGAAGGCAAGGAGGCACTTTTAGTCCCATTGGTGTTCTCCCCAAGCGTTCCCACAATTATCCCCAGCCCTCTGCTCCACGTCCTGAGATTCAGAAG
This sequence comes from Cnemophilus loriae, assembly GCA_013397755.1. Taxonomy (NCBI): domain Eukaryota; kingdom Metazoa; phylum Chordata; class Aves; order Passeriformes; family Corvidae; genus Cnemophilus; species Cnemophilus loriae. The sequence goes on from VZTF01005238.1 coordinate 298,227, forward strand.
CAAGAAGAGACAATACAGGAGGTTTTGATGGATTTTCCTCCTGTTGAGCTCTTGTGGGGCTGCCCTGCTCCTCCTGCTCCCACCTGAGCCTCTCAAAGAGCCTGAAAGGTTCATTTTCTTCCCTCCTCTCCAGTTCTGCCTCTCTACTCCAGTTCGTAAAAACACAACCAGTCACACCAGAGAAACATTACAAAAATTCAGGATTCAGCACTGGAGGAGCTGGAGGAGCTGGAGCTGGGGCAGGACAGAGTGTAGGCAGCCTCCAAGCAGGGTGAGAAAGTAGGTCCAAGGTGATCAGAGTGAAAAACAAACCCACCACGTCCCATCCCACGCCACGCCACGCCGGGGTTGTTGTTTTCTCCTCGGAGGTTGCTCAGGAAGTTTGCAGCAGGATACGCCGCTGACCTCTGCTCCGCTCGGAGTTAACGCTTCGCTCGCCTTCTCTCCCACGGCAAACGGAGTGTTTCCTCCCCGGGAATCTGGCTCTGCCTGCAGGTTTCCTGTGCTGGGCAGCGGTTTAACCCTTTGGGACGTCCCAGTTGGTCCAGTGGGATCCCCTTGGGAAGCAGCTTTGACTGGGACTCGTCGGCTGTCCTCAGTTGTTCGTGCCTTGTGGAGAGAAGGAAGGAATTAATGGTGAAAAATAAAAGTGGTTTGCTTTTGTTTTTTAAATGAAAATATGTTTCCAGTTGAAAATAAGTCAAAATTCAGATCTGTGTGGGGTGCTCTGCTTAGTGCCATGGCCGAGGAGTACAGAATACAGGAGAGTGCATTCCAGAACCGTGGGGATTCTACCAGCTGGATGCAAAATCCAGAAAAAAACTCTTTTCATGGTGAGGAATCCTCTGGAAGGAGCACAAGTGAGTCTGTGGGAAAGCCCAAGAGAGGCTCTGTCCCATTTGCTCACTGGCACCTTTCTGCCCCCAAGAAGCTTTGGATTAATCATGAAAGGCTTGGAAGGTGGAATTGCCATCCTACAGGTACATTCCAGCCCCAAACCGCCCCTGCAAAGGAGCCAGGGGTTATTCTTACCCTCCACCTCTGCAGCACTTGCCCTGGCTGGGTCCATCCAGGGATGGATCGTTGGAAGAAGCAGTGGGACAGCACCACCCCGGGGACTCTGGTGGCTCCTACTTGGTTTAATTCCTCTTTGTGGCCGGAGGGGGGGCATGGGGGACACAACAGCGGCTCGAAAACAGGCTCTGGAAAGAGCGACTCACTTGCTGAGCCATTGAGGATGTTGTTTATATGTTAGATCCTGTTTTCTTCCTCCAGCAGAGTGCTTCTCCTCCCAGGTGCATCTCCCGCGGCTCCCCGGGGCGAGAGTGGCTTCCTGCCGGAGTGACCCCGCGGGAGAGGCCGGGATCAGCCAGGGGGGACGAGCCCCTCGTCCAGGGGAGAAGCCCCCCCAGCCAAGAGTCTTGGGCTGGCAGAGGTTGTGAGGTGATAAATGAACTCCCCCTCACCTCCGTGGTGGGGAGAGCAGGACCTGGGCTGAGCACGGGGGCTGCTGCCTCACCCGGGTTCTTTGGGGCTCCTGGAATCCTTCAGAGTCCCTGGGAACAGCTCTAAGAGTTGGGGGAGCTCAGGGTGGAAGGAGCCACCACAACCACCAAATCCAGCGCTGCCTGGGCAGCCCTTGGAAAGCCCTCAGGATCCAGGTGTGCAGTGGGATTTTCCAGAGCAGTTATTGCAGTCAGCGCCTCAGAATGACAGAAAAGAGGACCCTGGTGGCACCCATCTCCAGCACACACCTGCAGGAGCTGCTCTGCACAGTGCGGGCGGCAAGGAAGAAGAAGGAAGACACCGACTCAGGGGGACAGGCCGAAAAATGGGATATTCCTGATTATACCCCAAGAGTTTGGAGAGGAACCGTGAGCCCGGGGAGGCTGCGGCGACATGCACGAGGACGTGGTGGTGTCACCATCCCTGGTGGGGACACTCAAAAATTTCCCCCACCTTCAGCACCTCCCACTTGCCGGGGATGCTGCCTGGGCTGGCACGTCCCTGGTTTTGGGAGGGGAGCTGGGAACCGGGACAGGGCCCCGCAGAGCAGCAGCTGCCAACATGGGAATGTTTGAACAAGGAGCGAAACCTCATTCAAACAAATAAATAAACAAGCTGACATCCTCCGGGCCCAGGTTTGCGATAATAAAAACAGAGCGCGCAGCTTGCGGGAGGAAAATACATCGTGTATTTTCACATCTCCCGCTTCCTCCGAGACCGTCGCAAGAATTTCCTCCGAGTCCATCGCTTCCTCCTGACATTTCTGAGCTCAGAAATCCCTATCTGAGCCCTGGTGCCCTCTCCTCGCCGAGTGACGGAGGAAGAAGCTCCTTTGAAGGATCCCTCTCAGGCAGGTTTTTGTGGCTTTGAGGCGCTTTTTGACAAAGCAGGGCCGGGGATGGGAACCCAGCACGTCCCAGCCTGGGGCTGTCCCCTTTTTCCAGCCTCAAAACAACCCTGGAGGTCCGTGCAGGGCAGCTTCATTTACCCACATGAGGGTGTCCTCCAGCCAGCCTCGTCCTATTGAATTCCAAGGGATTTTCTAGTGGAATCATCACGGAAATCATGGAATGGTTTGGGTTGGAAGAGATTCAGAGCTCGTCTTGTCCCAGGGCGGGGGCACCTCCCACTAAACCAGGTTGCTCAGAGAGGTTCTGAGAATATAAATGCATCTGGGACCCGCACCTGCACCTTGAGCTGAACCAATTCCATCTTTTTTATAAAAAATAAAATCGTCTCTTGCAGTTTGCAGTGGAGGAGTGGACACACACAGGTGTGATCAGGAACTCAGTGCAAAGCCGTGGTTTAGGAACGGGCAAACTGAGGCAAGGAATTTGCTGGAGTCACAAATAAACCCTGGGAGATTTCAGTGTTATTTCCGTGTGAGGGTGCTTAAAATTTCCTGTGCTTTCGAAAAGTGGGGCTGAAGCATTTTCCTGGTGTTCAGAGCCTCGAGCAGCGCTCAGTTGTGAATGAGCTTGGGAATCTAAATCTAAGATTTCAGTAAACAGGTTATGGAGACGGGAGCTGGGATATCCTGGAAAGCCCCAGCTGCCCTGAAAAGGAAAAAAAAAAAAAAAATGGGAAATGATAAAGTCACAAGCGCATTCCAGAGTCTTTTAAATGGAGGTGAAGTCGCCCCAACTCTGGCTCCAACCGAGGCAGTTTTGTTTCCCAAGGATCAGATAATTTGGGCACCTCTGCCCCAAAGCAGTGACCTCCAGCTGTCCCCAGGGGCCGTGTCCCCAGGGCAGTGCCACCCACGCCTCGAGCCTGAGAGAGAGCCCCAGCAGCGCTATCACAGGGGGAAAAAAATGAAGTCACCTTGGGAAGAGAATGCTTCCCATTTTTTGGCTCTCAGAGGTGTCAAAGGAAGCAATCTGACGTCGAAGGGCCGGAAAAAAACAGCTCCTTGGCTGCTGCTGCTGCTGCACGGCGAGGTCACTCCGCAAGCTATCAGTGGCTTAAAAATAAATGCAGCGTGGAGGCTGCCATTCAGCCATATCCTGTATCCGAAAGCTGCAAGCAGGAAGAAACTGGAATGACCTTCCCTCCCCCCCGCCCCATTCCCATGGTTTGTTTTTTTTTGGTTTTTTGGTTTTTTTTTTCTTTTCCACGCTGCTGGCTGTAAATCACTGAAATTTCTGCGTTACAGTGGTTGAAAGCAGCCCAGGGAAGGGCCGGCGTGGGTGATGCCAGGGTGTGAGCGTCACCTCCGTGGTGTCCTGCGCAGGGCAGGGAGCTGTGGCAGGGAGCTGTGGCAGGGGACGTGCTCCCAGGTGTCCCCAGGGGGGTTGCTGCGTGCAGTTTGTGCGTCCCCTGCCCGGACACCTGGGCTGGAGGCCGAGCTGGGCCTGCACGGCAGCTCTGGGCACGGATGGAGGGCGGTGCTGGGGTCGCCATCCCCGGAGGGATCTAAAAAAACGTGCAGACGCGGCACTTGGGGGCATGGTTTTGTGGTGGTGAGTGGTTGGGCACAATAATCTGAAATGGTCTTTTCCCACCCCAAAATTCTGTGATTTGATGGTGGTGGTGATGATGATGATGAGGGTGACCCAGGCCCACACCCCTGGCCTGCCTGCAGAGCGAGCTCACAGACACGCACACGGGAAAAGAGAAATTCCCCCGTGGAATATAGTTAGTAGCTTCTCCAGCAGATTAAAAAGACATCACAGATCCCTCAGGATTGTCCTAATGTGGCCTGTCCAGGCAGGAGTCACTGCACACAGAGCAGGAGACACGGGAGGTGCAGCTGCTGCTGACACAGGCGATGCTCCCTTGCTCCAGCAGCAGCTCAAGAAATGCTCCAGCAGCTGCAGATCTGGCCCTGCTCACTCCTGTTCTGCGTAATTCACCTTTTTTACCTTCCTCCCTCCCTCGGGGTCCTCCGGCCTCCATCAGGGATGGGAGGGAAGCTCTGAGCGAGGAGCCTGGGGCAAGCAGGGGTAGGAGCAGACCCCTCTGGGAAAGGAGAGGCTTAAGATTTTGGGCACTTTAAACGTGGATTAAACAGCCCTTGGTTCAGGTGTTCCTCACCTGAGAAGACCCCAGGGTCCCATTTCTGCTCCATCACCCAGTGCATGCTGGAAGAAGCACCATAGCCAAACTGGGAGGCTCTGTGGGAATGGGGTGCCCGGGCTCACTCCTTGCAGTAAAATTAGAAATGCTGATTTTTTCAGCCTGCACTTCCAGGCTTGGTGAGGCTTCCCCAATTAATGCCAGGGATGTCCATGAGGGAGATTATCTGGGGAGCCTGGCCATGCTGAAAAGTTGAAACCAGCATTACCAAACTGCTGGAGGCATCTCCCCAGCACAGCAGCACAGCTCTGGGTTTACTGAATCAGGGCTGTTCAAATCCCTGCCGTCCCCTCTCTGGTCCTTTCCAAAGCCTGTCTGTCCATTTCCCCCCCCAGCAGCAATGATAAGAATCAGCAAGGTAAAAATCTGCGGGCAGAAAATCAGCTTATGAAACCCGTTTACATTTTCTCCTGAGAAACTTCAGAACACAGGAAAGAATCGACACCCAAACAGGGAAAGAAAGAGGAAGAAGATTTATGTCTCCTCTGCTGAGAGGATCAAAACCAGCCGTGATGTAATTCGTGATGGAGCCCACAATCCCCTTTTGATGTCTGCAGGAAGGAAAGAAGATGCTGAGAACTTTCTCAGCTCTCTGGACGTTATTTCCACATCCAAGGTCAAGAGGTGGTGGAAAGAAAAATAAAGTCCCACTTGGGAAATAAGGAGTTGAAAGAGCCCTTTCCTTCCCTGGGGCTGCTGGGCAGGGGCAGAGCCGTGCCCAGGGGTGGTGGGATGGGTGGGGGAGTGGTGGGATGAGTGGGAACCACAGTCCCATTCCCAGCTGTGCCAGTGGCTGTGCAACACCTGCACGGTGATGGGGCCTTCAAACAGCTGTGGAAGCTGCCAGAGGGGTTTGGGAAAGCAAAATGTTGTGGCCACAGGCTGACCTGAGTGTCCCCACCACGTCCCCTCCCACAACAGTGAGTGATCCCACCGCACCGCTCACGGGGAATCCCTAAATTTAGAGCCACCAGCTGTGAGAGGCATGCGAGGGATTTAAGGGGCCATAATTTTGGACAAAGCATAATTGTGAGATATATTTAATTGTGTTCTGTGTGGGGCTGAGCCATGCCAAGTATTTTCCAGGGTTATTCCTGTAGATCTTGACGTGAATTAGCAGCAGCCACGGTGATCCCTGTGCAGAGTCTGTAGCACGAGGGAGAGGAGGCAAAGCTGAATTTTGCATTTCATCCCAGCTGGGGTTTGTGAGGGAAGAGCTCAGGCATCCACTGGAGCAGGGAAAAGAAAAATCCCCAGCTTGCCTGGGATGGGTCACAGGCAACGGGAAGGGATCCTGTCCATCACCAGAGTAAACACAAATAAATCAGTCCATAAAAGAGGTTCGTGAAGAAAGCCAAGAAATTTAGGGAAATTCTTATCTGCTCACAGATTTTCTGCAAACAAAGAAAAAAAAAAAAAACCAGAAAGGGTTTGTGGGGCCAGGTCAGGCCCTGGGGTGAGGCAGAGCTGCCCTGAAGTCAGAGTGCTCGTGGGGAACAGCTGAGCAGGTCTGGCTGGGAGGTGCTGGTGAGCCAGGGGTGAGCCCTGCTCTCCCCACAGCCCTGAGCCACCGGCACACGCCTGCCTGCAGGCACAGCTGGCCATCCCAGAGCATCCTGGAGAAATCCTCCAAAAGCCTCTTCTGCCCAGCAGCCGGGAAAGCAGCGTTGCTTCCAGCCAGGACAGGGATTTCTCCTCCCAACCTGCTGGCAGCCACGACCCTGCTGCCATGGGGGTGGAGAACACAGGCGCTCGTTTTCATTGCTGTTCTCCGGGCAGCTCTGAGATGCCAGGGGGATTCTCCCATTTTGGTCACCTCTGCGTGGCAGGGTCAGCCCCTGAGCAAAGGGGCAGCACCAGGGAGTGCTGGAATTGCACTGGGGTGAGAGGAAAGCAGGGGTTCTGTCACTGAGTGCAAAGGGGCAAAGATTTCACTGCCCAGTGCACGCTCGAGGGTTTCCTTAAAGAGCTCTGCGCATTTTCCTAGAGCAAGAAATGGAAGTGAGCACCCCGTGCTGCAATCCCCCTTCTCCACGGGTCAGACTTTCATCCCTCTGCCAGGGATGCTGCACTGCAGAACCCAGAGCACCTTAATTTTTACAGGCTGCTGGAGGATCCTTCCCAGTCGAGCTGGTTGTTCTCAGTTACGCCCTGGCCAGACAAGGTTTGAACCAATGTCACCTTTCATAAATCAGAGCCAAAACTCGGACTGGATCAGGTTTGTTTCGCTGGCTGAACCTCCACACCACCACTGCTCTAAGTGCTCACGTGCCTGATTGCCTGTGGTGTCTTCAAGAACTCCTTTGTGCCTGTTTGAGTTATCCTGGGCCGTGGAAAACCCACTGAGTGTGCTCTGGAGTGCTCCTCCCCACAGCCCAGCCCTCCCCAGGGAGATGGAGAGCCTGAACACTCCTATAACATATGTTCCTAAACTCTCCAGCCCCCAGGGAAATGAAAAAAGGAAATAAAATAAGAGTTGTAAAAGGAAAGCCATGGTGGTGCTGCTGGGACTCGGCACCAAACACCGGGGTGGGAAATTGTTGGTGTGGAGAGCCAGGGCTGGAATGGACAAACAAGGGATGGGGTGTTTGAAAGAACATCTCCCGAAGCCACTGCAGGTGCCCTAAGTGCAGCACCTTCCTGCTCTTGGTGGTGCTTTGTGGTGCTTTCTTTTAAGAAATGAAAATGTGGAGAAGCCAAACCCACTGGATTTGGGCTGGAATGCCAATGGGCTGTCCTGACGGGATGGAATCATGCCTGATCAAAAGTTTTATTTTAACGGCTCTGGGATCTCCCGCAGAGCTGCAGAAAGGGCTCCTGGAAGGCTCTGTCTGTCTGTCCCACCGTGCAGCGTCCCTGGAGCACCATCACACACGGAGTGGTGATGCCACCCTCAGCCGGACCCACTGTGCCCCAAACTGGTCCCAGTTTGCCCCACTTCACCCCAGACACATCATCCCTCAGGGTGCCAGCGAGTCTTCCCCTCCCCAAAGTGTTTCCAGGGCTCAGTGCTGCAAAGGCCAGGAGTGAATCAGGGCTTCAGCTCCCAGAACTTCCCAAACCCCCTCGTGCAGGACGAACGGGGCAGAGACTGGGGTCACCAGAGCTCCACAACCGCACCTCCCGAGCTGTCCCGATCCCCTCCTCTTGTCCCCCTCCCTTCTTCTTCTCATCTCCTTGCGTTTCAGGAGGGAGAAGAGGAGGAGGAGGAGGAGGAAGGGAAGGGTAATTTTGACTGATGATGAGGAAACGATTTGGTGTAACTCGAGCCAGTTTTCTGTCAAACACTCAGCACCCAGCATCATTTTCCCCAGCCTGGGGAGGCTCATCTTACCCTACTACCTGGAGGGTGTTTAACCTCTCTCCATCCCCCCAGCAGGTCAGAGTTTTCCAGACATCCAAGGAAGGGGGGAATTTGTGTTTTGGGTTGGTTTTTTTTCATTTGCCTGTTTTCCAACACCACTTGTCCCCTCTGCCCTGGGGCAGGCTGGGGAGCAGCTCCCGAGCTGGCCCCACTCTGGCCCCAAGCAGCAGCACCCCTTAGCAAGAAAAAAAAATGCCAACACATGGAGAGCCTTAAAAATTGCCATTCTGGCTTTTGTGCTGAATTAACCTTCAGCAGGGCACAAAAGAGGGAACGTGGGCCTGAGTATTTGTGCTGACAGGAGAAGACCAAAGTGGAGAGAGGAAGAGGCTGGAGAGCTACAGCTGCACTGGAGGGACTTGATGCAGCTCTAGGAATGGGTTTAATAAAAGACAGCACAGAGGGATCAGAGATCAGGAGCTGCTCCAGCCCACGTGAGCCACAGGGTAGGAAAGCTCCCTTTAATATCTGAGGGGGACTGAACCTCAGTTTTGGCACCCGTGGCCCCTCCAGTTCAGCTCCTGGGGCTCCCCCTCCACTCAGAGGTGCTTTATTTCCCCAGCATCTTCTCAGCCATGGTGGCCAAGGGCAGGGAAGCTCCCCCAGCCCTGCTCTGGCCATCCACAGCCCTCACTCCCTGCTCACAGGGTTGGACGGGAACAATCTTGGCTGATAAATAAAATCTCATCCAGGAAGGTCTGGAGAGAAAGGTGAAGCAGCTCAGAGGAAGGACAGCAGGAAGAGAGGAGTCACTGCCAGCTCCTGAGTCACAGGTCCAGGCGAGGCATTTGCCTGCACTCTGAATAACACCCCTTCCCTGACTGACTAAAAAAGGATTAATTTTTAAAAACCCAACTGGTTTTTATTATTAATGTCCTACCTGGGTGCCTCACGCTTGCGAATAAAATGAATTTGGGTTGGTTTCACATTTATCTTCAAGTGGTTTCACATCAAGTGTTACAGAGATAAAAAGTGGCCTGCGAAGGAAACAGAAGCTTTTTAATATGTTTGCCATCAGATGGTTTCATGGACATGTTATTCTCAACCCACAGAATCTTCTTAATTTCAGTTTTTATATCTGATGCCTGTTTTGAGTAAAAAAAATCGGAATTTGTTTGGGATTTTTTGTGGCTTGGGACAAACAGAAGTACACAGCATCTGGTAAAGTTGTGTGAGCATGTGGTTCCAACCTGCCTCGGAGCAGTTGCAAGTGTGTGCTGCATATTTATCAGGTATTCGAACGCAATTACTCACTACTAGCCAATAAAAATGGAATTATCCCAACAGCTTCCCTGTCACGCATGGGATCACACCGAAATTAGGAAGGAAGGGCCCACGGTTAATCACTCCAAATGCTTCCTGGGTGTTTTACAGGGTACCAAAGGGAGCATTTCCAGGGAGGAACGACATCCTGAAGGTGCTGTGGCTCAGCACCCGCTGCCTCTGGGCCAAGGAAAAGGTGACGGGATCCAGCCAGTGTCACCTTCCTGCAGCGCTGCGAGGGACACCAGCCTGCCACGCTCTCCTTTGTCACAGAAACCACTGGGAGGGGACACAACCGAGAGGATTTGGGACCTGAACGACTTCTGCAGGTCTGGGCAGACGCGCTTCTGTATCGCAGCCAACACGCAGGAAAACTGAACCCGAAGCCCTCGCGCTAATCCCGCTACGGAAAAAGGGTTTGTGCAGGGAAAGCAGGGAGGGGACGGCCTGAGTGTTTAACTGGAGCAGAAGGGAGGCAGGGCCAGCACGGGTGACCTGGACAATGGCACGGAGCTGCTCCCTGTCCCGGCGGGGCCCAGGGGGTGACACAGCCCCGGGAAAGGCAGCGATCCCCGAAGCGGCGCGGGGGAAGCTCTGCTCGTGCTGCTGCACAGCGACAGCAAGGGGCTGGAGGCTCGCTCTCCCCGTGAGGCGCTCGGGTGGCTGCGGGAGAAGCCTCTCTGTCATCACCCAGCTCCGTTTCCTCGCCCTTCTCCCTTTCCTGCCCCATCCCGGAGCGCACGGAGCCGGGATCGCTGTCGGAACTGCTGCTGGCCCGGGGGCCTCTGCTCAGGCCCCTTCCAAGCACAATAAAAGCCTCGACCACCAGCCCCCAGAAGTCTCTCCTAATTAAAGGCTTTAGGGATGGATATTCCAAGAGCCGCCGAGATCCGGTGGAAGCGGGACAATGTAAACACCTCGGGGAACGCCTCGGTTTCCAGATGAGTTCCCCACACAAAACCCTGATCCACCAGAGCAGACCAGCAGAGAAGGCCGTGCGTTGGCCCTCGTGCTGCTCAGACAGCAGAGAAATGGAAAAACTCCTTCATTCCTGACCATTCCTGATCAGCAGAGGTCCAGAAATTTGGCAGCTGGGAGCTTTTTTCCCTCAGCTTTCGTGTGTGTCTATCACTGCCACTGATTCCTCTCCTGTGGCACCCAATTCCCTGCTCCAGGATGGGTTATGACACCTAAAAAGCAAAAGCTTTTCTCGTCCTGTGGGCAACAGGGATTGCAAATATTCGATCCACCTTCTCAACGCTGTCCATGGATTTTCCTCTCTGAGGGAGGCTGTGACCTTGGGCACCAGGGGTAGTCCGACCCATGCTGCACAGCTGGACTTTATTTTCCGTCAGAGAACCCTGAGGCTGTTTTTACACTCATTAATTAAACCCCACGTGCTGCCCGGGAGGTGGATACAGGCAATCCACCTCAAATTAAGCTGGAAAAGGTTAATTGGCTCCTTGGACCTCACAGATGCCCTCCCATTCCTGCCCAGCTCCCAAATAACCTGGTTATTCGTGCTGGTGCCATTCCCTCGAATCCATCACAGACCACACAGGGGAATCAAGTGAGCAACAGCAAAAAAAAAAAACCCCTCCTGCCTATATCCATCATCTCCTGCTTCCCCTCTTGCTTTTCTTAGCATCCAGAAGAAAGAAAGGGAAAAAAAAGAAATTTAAAGGCAACCTGAAACCACTCCACACTCCCAACGAGAAAATAAAAATGGATGTTGCAGGCTCATGTGTTCTATACGTTTCCAAATATTTCCATCTGCTCCTGAAATTTCCATTAGGAGTTGCCAAAAACTCTTACAGAATTGTTAACACGATGGTAAATTTAGATTCTTTTTATGGACAGACGTTTCCCCACCCTCTTAAAAGTCTGGTATCAATTTGTCCTGTCACTGATAAGCCAGAGGTATGGCTGGATTTGCCCTTTTGCTCCCTGGGATGGGATCAGGGAAGAGAGGCAGCACCCACATTTTGAGCGTGGGTCTGTCCCCTCCGTCCTCCTGGTGCCAGCACAGAAATACCTTCCGAGGAAATCACCATCCCCAGCCTCCACCCCACGGATTGTTCTGCAGTCTGGAAGCTCCCAAAGGAAGGTCGGAGGCTGTTGAGGTGTCCTGCCCATCCAGCACCATCCACACCCTGATTAAAATCGTGGTGCTAACGAGCAGGTTTCATGCTCAGAAGGATGCAGGGCAAGAGCGTGGAGTGACAGGACTTGGGGAATGGCTTCAGACTCACAGAGAGCAGGGTTAGATGGGATATTGGGAAGAAATTCCCCCCTGTGAGGGTGGCGAGGGGGTGGGATGGAATTCCCGGAGGAGCTGTGGCTGCCCCTGGATCCCTGGCAATGTCCAAGGCCAGGCTGGACACTGGGGCTTGGAGCCACCTGGGACAGTGGGAGGTGTGGGTGGAACTGGGTGATCTTTAGTGTCCCTTCCACCCCAGGTGAGTCTATGAGGGCAGATCATCGCTCAGGGATGATGGAAACCCCCAAAAATAAGCTCAGGATGAGGTGGAGAAAGCAGAGAGAGGCCTCAGCACGCAGGGAACGCTCTCACGAGTATTTCCAGCTGCAGTGACACATCCCTGACGGAGCAGCCGGAGTTGTGTCACCAGGCTGCTTCACCGCGGGTGCTTCGCTTCAAACACCGTTGTTTTTTCAGTGAAACAGGGCATTGTTTCCTGTCAGAAAGGGCTTTTTGTGTGCTCCATTTGCTGAACGACCAGTGGCATCACTCGGGGCTGATCAAGCTGGTATTGGAGCTGCTGAGCGAGAGCACGGCGAGCGCTCTGCGATATTATTTTAAAGCACTCGCTCCCTGCGACCATTTAACAATAATCCTGCTCCCACAGCACAGCAAATAAGGGCCGTTTTCCAGAGCAGGCACTAAGTAGAGATTAAAGATTCAGAGCCCACACGAAAAGGTAGAAAGCACCTCTGGGCTGACGTGAGGAACCCACGGAGCCCGAGCCTTTCGCAGCCTCGTTTGGTACCTGCAGACAGACCCGTGTGGCTCAGCCAGGTGAAATCCCTGCTCTGCCCGAGCTCCTGGGTGACATCAGAGCCCTCAGTGCAGCTTTTCCTGCGCTCCTGGCAAAGCTGCCCCGTTTTCAGAAGCATTTCTCCACATGGAAAGGGATGTTTCTCCCCTCCTGCGTTCCCAGGCTCTTCTTCCAGGCTGCCCCCTCCTCCACCTCCCAGGGTTAAAAACGCTGCCCCAGGGCTGATCAGCAAAACCCCAGGGGAAAAACCCCTCGGAGATGCCCTTTAGTGATGAGAAAGCACCCAGAGGAGTGGCATTGCTGCATGGACACTGCGAGGGCTCTCTAAGGCACCCAGGGATGTTATAAATCATCACCTAATTAATCTGAGTTTTACTCTGCCGAATCTTCCTCGAGGAAGGAGGCAGAGCTGCGAGTCTGGATTCTTGCTCCTGGGGCAACGCCATAACAATGGGCTCGGGGAAGGGGAATTAAAGATGCCTCATTTCATATATTTTTTTTTTTTCCCCCACTTTCAGGACATTCCCAGATGCACCCCAGGGCTTTGCCCATCTCCCAGATGATTTCTCCACTCAGCTCCCGGCACCACACGGATTCCAGGGGCTGGGGACAGGCTGGGAGGGTGACACGGAAAAAGGAGCCCTTCCCACCGACAGGAAACCCGTCTGATCTCCTCCCGACCCCTTCCCTGCAGTCAGATTTCCCTCCTGATGGATTCCTTCTTCGAGGGCGACCTCCTCCCGAGGCTTCCAGGGAGAGACACCATCAGGAATAAATGTATTGCCACCTGCAGCCTGCTTGGGAAAGAGCTGCTGGAACGAGCCCTGCGGGCTGCTCTGACAACCTGCTGCTTCCAAATCCCTCCCTTGTTCGGGGATGACGGGCAACGACCCTTGCTTCGTCGTTTTATAAGTTAATTAATTTTATTTCTAATTTTATAGCTTGGTCCATGCCCAGAGATGCGAGCTCGGAGGAAATAAGGAAGTTTCTGTCTGGTGATGTTATTTACAGCCTGGGGTGGTGTTATTCAAACCTCAGTGTAAAAAAAGATGGGGTTAAATCTCCCCTGATTTTAACGTTCCTTTTTATTTTGAGACCAAAACTTCCCTGTTTTCGGTGTTAAATTCACCCAGGGATCCACAGCAGCCTCCTCAGCTCTGCAGAGTGTGTTTATATGTATTTTAAGTAATTTTACCTTTAAAAAATGCAATGTTATGAAATATTAACAGTTAAAGTATTAGTGACTGTGCTCTTAGCCAGATCTGCTTTGTTGTTTTTTTAAAATAGATGTAGGGGAAAAAAAAAAAATCATATTTGCCTGAAGAACACGTCAGAACTTGAACAGATGGGAGTTTTTACCAAAAGGAGACTGTTTTGCTCAGACATCATTCCCTTTCCAAAACCTCAAGTAAAGTTTCATATCTTTCAGCAAAACTTGGAGTGGGATTATAAATCCAAAATAAAAATACAGAAATTTCCTATGGCGAGCTTATAAATGCGAGTTTACAACATTTTCTGGTGTCTTAATGAGAGCCATGTGACCAAAGCTATATATTCTAGGAAATAGCCAAAAGGCACATATGCTTTTACAAGCCCATTTTTAAATGTAGACGACTGATTTTTACAATTTTAACACAAGAGGTTATTATCCTTTTTTAATTAAAAAATTACTGGGTTATTTTATTTTATTTTTCCATTTTCAGCATGCTGTGCGCTGCAGGAGAGAACCGAGTCCTGTCTCCAGAGCCCCAGTGAGGTGCAGGGATGCTGATATTCCCCTGGCAGCTCCCAAAACCTCAGAGTCACCCATTTTCCATGTTTATATATCCCTGGCAGCTCCCAAAAGCCCAGACTCACCCATTTTCCATGCTGATATTCCCCTGGCAGCTCCCAAAATCTCAGAGTCACCCATTTTCCATGTTTATATATCCCTGGCAGCTCCCAAAATCTCAGAGTCACCCATTTCCATGTTTATATATCCCTGGCAGATCCCAAAAGCCCAGAGTCACCCATTTCCATGTTTATATTCTTCTGGCAGGTCCCAAAAGCCCAGAGTCACCCATTTCCATGTTTATATATGCCTGGCAGCTCCCAAAATCTCAGAGTCACCCATTTCCATGTTTATATTCCCCTGGCAGCTCCCAAAACCTCAGTCACCCATTTTCCGTGTTCATAATCCCTGGCAGCTCCCAAAAGCCCAGACTCATCCATTTTCCATGTTTATATATACCTGGCAGGTCCCAAAATCTCAGAGTCACCCATTTTCCATG
>VZTF01005238.1:320496-337872 GCA_013397755.1 Cnemophilus loriae
GTGCCACCTCACACCCATGGCAGCCCCTCTGTCCTTGTCAATAACACCTTCCAAGCCTGCTCTGCCTGGCCAATCCACCCTCCCCAAGGCTGTGATTCGGGGTCCCGCCTTAGGATGTGACGGTTTTGATTCTTACAAGGGAAGAGTTCCCTCGGCAAGGCTAAACTTGAAAATCACCCACGCTGCACTGTGCTGCCTTTAATCCAACACCACCTTTGCCTTTGCTGCACTGGCTGCACCCCGGGGGCTCTCCCGAGGAGCTGCAGCTGCCCCGTGCCCTGGCTGCGAGAGGGGTTGTGTGAGGTGACGAGCAGCGCAGAGCCCTGCGGAGGAAACCAGCAAAGCCTGACACAACACAAACAAACACCAAGCAATTAAAAGAAGGATGGGAGATGTGGTCTGATGTACTTCTGCCAAGAAATAAATATTTTACGCTGCTTTTTTTTTTTTTTAAAAAAAAAAAAAAAAAAAAGGCTCTTGCATTGTGTTTTTTTAAAATCTCCAAAATGGTCGAGTTACTCCCTGCACCCCCCCAAGCACAA
This sequence comes from Cnemophilus loriae, assembly GCA_013397755.1. Classification (NCBI taxonomy): domain Eukaryota; kingdom Metazoa; phylum Chordata; class Aves; order Passeriformes; family Corvidae; genus Cnemophilus; species Cnemophilus loriae. The sequence continues at coordinate 321,039 of VZTF01005238.1, forward strand.
CACACACACACACACCACACACACACCCTCTAATGCACATAATTCCAGCTTTGTAGAGCTACTGGATTTACTTTGAGACAAGTTTCTTGTGCATTTGGACGATTTACTTTGAGACGAGTTATCTGCGAGAAGGCAAAGTTCATGCATGGCTTTGACAGCTCCACTTTCTCATAAATGGTTTTTGAAAAGCAGAAAGCAAACGAGGGCCAAAGCTCCATTTAAAGTTCACCTCGGATGCCTGAAAAGCATTTATACCCACATCCTTCTGAGGTCCCTGCTTTATGAACTTCTAATCAATTCCACATTCTGCTACCCAACGTTTCTTATACATTGGGGAAAGAAAACAAACCAGAAAAGCAGCGTGAGCTGTCTGAAAACAGCTGCACCCAGGCTGCCCAGGGAAGGGCTTGAGTCACCCTCCCTGGAGGGCTTTAAAATGGGTGGATGTGGCACTTGGGGACATGGGTTAGTGGTGGCCTTGGCAGTGCTGGGTTTTTGGTTGGACTCGATGATTTTAAAGGGTTTTTTTCCACCCTAAATGGCTCTGTGGTTCAGTGATCCTATTATTCTTTATCAGAAAGGCTGGGGAGGTTTTCGAAGCACCTTTCCAAGGGGAGAAAGGGAATAAAAAGAACAAAACCTGATGGGTTTTGAGCCCCCAGTCCTGATTCTCTCCCACACTTCAGGGATTTCCCTCAACACCCCCTAGAGGGCAAGAAGCTGCTCGTGAATTGCTCCATCATTTCTGCAGGACTCGTGTCCTCCACCCCCAGAGGTGACACTTGGCTGTCCCCCAGCCCTGCCTTGGTCAGTCCTGAGCACCCAGGGCTCCAGCAAACTCCACGGAAATTTGGCAGAGAAAAGCCTGGCAAGAGCCTTTGGACAAACCAAGTTTGTCACCAACCAGATTTTAATTTTCAGGTGGAAAGTGGTTGTTTTCTCAGAATTCAGGGTGATTTTCATGATGTGACACAGAGCATTTTAGCAGCTGAACTGAACCCTGGTGCTACTCAATCCCCTCTCGAAGGAACAACTGAAACCCACCTCGTGCTCCCCTACTAAAAACCTTAAAAGTGTGCAGGTTTCTTCAGAAGCCTCCAAGACGTTAAAAGAAAACTCAAAAAAATACAATTTTTTAAAACAATATTCCTGATCCCCATCTCTAATTCTAGAGCAAACCAGGACACTAAAAAAAAAAAAATCTAAGTTGCTATAAATATAATTTAAAATCATAATTAGCTGTCTACTGCTATCCCAGCTGTTGGGAGATACCACAAGGACTCCACATGGCTCGAGGGCAGGCTGGGAAATACCTTCAGCACCTCTTGGATAGTACCAGAAAGGGATAAATAATAAATACAAAGAACATGAGAAAGAATAATCAGCCTTCCACAGGGATGGAAAAGCAGAGACTTTCACAGTTAGAAACCAAATGATGTCACTGTAAAAAAAAAAATCCCTAAAAATAAAGTAAAATAAGGACTTGCATTACAGCAGGTTGGAAAGTCTTCTCCTTCCTAACATGTCCAGATGCTTTGCCTGTGCCCTCTTCAACACCACAGACCACTGGGAACTGGGTGATTTTCCATTTTTTTCCTCGTGTTTTGGTGTTTGGGGTTTTTTTTTCTAGCCAAAATTCTGCAGAAATATCCTTGTTACAGATTTCCCACCATCTCGAGAGAAAGCAAATTTCACACCTTAAGACAGAAAGTCTAGAAATCCCATATATTGATGCTAAACATGGATCTTTGCCAATCAAACTGTAATTCCTTAAACCGAAGATTTTGGACAATTTTAGACAGTTGTTTGGAGGTTTTTTTTTTTTCCTCTGCAAGAAATGACAAATTTTACTCCAACACATTTCCAGCTTACAAGAAACTACATTTAGCAGCTTCCCCTTGTTGTATTGCTATTAAAAAAATGCAGAATTCCAGCTATTTTGGATGTTGTGACTACTTCCAGCAGCCCCTGGCACAGGGACAGCTCTCACCAAGCACAAACCACTCAATTCACCAACATGAAAACGGCGGCCGAGCCCTGGAAATTCACTTTACACATGGATTTTAAGGGGAATATTCGGAGCCAAATCCTGGGTTGGGGGATATTGGATTTTGAGCCCCAACCTGCCAGAAGCCCCCCAGAAGGCACAGCCCATGCTGTGTGTTTTAATGCAGGATTTGTGACTAAATTTGGGCTAAATATGGATGGAGAGCTCTGCAGCTGAACCTGGATTCGGGAAAATTTGATCCTGGCTCACCAGCTCTGACAGAGACTGGGATTCATCTTCAATCACACCTTTTTTTTGGCTCTTACCAGGCACTTTATCCACATTTCTTCACTCTGGCTGTGCAAATCAAGGACACCTGGCCCTTCCTGACTTTTCACAGTATCCATCCTGAAAAAAAAACCCCACACAAGCGCTGAAGGCTTTGGGGTGTCCCGGGACACTCCGAGATGGCTGAATGTTCTCTCCTGGAGGGAAAAAATCCCCAAATGTGGCAGATCCCAACACCTCCTCCCATAATTGCTGGGGAAAATGTGTCCATGTGAGTTTTTGGAGGCCATGGATACTCCAGGCTGCTCTTGCAGCCACCAGACTTTGGCCCCTCTCACTGGAGCATTTATCTCCATCCACCTCCTGGAATGGTTTGGTGTGTCAGGTCACAGCCTTTTGGAAAGACCATGGTCTGCTCTCTCTTATTTCCTCAAAAAGAATCATTATCTAGCGGCAAAACCAGACTGAATTAAAGCCTGAGCTGGCCTGAATTATTCCTGGAAGATAAACCAAGCAGCAGCTTTCCTGATCGGTTCAGGAATACTTGGGGTGTGTTTAGTCTTTATTCAAAAATTACACCATTCCGAGTTTCCTGGATTTAGCTAAGCCCAAAAACGAAAGTAACGGATCAAAATACCCTGAAATAAAACTTCTAGGAAGGGTTTTCAGGTCTGGCTAAAACCAGATAGCTTTGGAAATCGCCGAAAGACGTCTGATCTTCTGAGATTTCCATCTCTACTTCCAGCGCGCTTCAGGCGCTTCCAAGCTTTTCCCGGCTTATCCCCGCGGAACCTCGCGGCCGCTGGACTCTCGCCCCGTCCTTTCAAAACCAGGAGCCTCTCGAGGAAGGGATCGTGGCCCATCCTGGCTGCATCCACCTTGGAGCAGGGCTGCTGCAGCTCCAGAGCTGCCCAGCATTCCCAGAGGGATTTTTAATGGAAAGGGACAAGCTCTTGCTCGGGCTGGAGACCTGCAGGGTGGCTGGCGTAGCTAATTCCTGGCTGTGGAATTAGGGAGCAGGGGACTGGAGAGGACAGGCAGCTCCTTCCTCTCCCAAAGCACTCCATGGACAGCTGGCTGGAGCCCCCTTCCCCTTCCCGCCGGCTGCCAGTAAAATCCCAGACATGAAAATAAAAACCTGAAGGTGCCTGGGATGCCAGGTGCCCACGGAGGCCAAGAGCTCCCCAGCATCCCAGGGCTGCTCTAAAGGAGCCACCTCACAAACATCCTGCAGCCCCAGCTGCTCCCCGGTGAATTCCCTCCTCCTGGTGGCCTGAAAATGGGATATTTCCAGCATTAAGCTGGTTAGAGACCACCTTAAAATGTTTCCCTTCTTCTCTCTCAGCTGCAGACGCCTCGCCCAGGCTTTTCCCATCGTTTAAGGCCACGCAGCAGCAACGTGCCTTGGTTCACTTGCAGGCTTTTTCCCCTTTTGGGGTTTAGATTTTGCTCCCCTTGCTGGAACCGGGGATGCAGCGGCAACCTGGGACCCACTGCCCCCAAATCCGGGCCTGAAGGAGTAGGTGGGGAGGGAAAGGGCGGCCAGGCTGCCCTCAGGCTGTGCCCTCGGTGGAGCCGTGGCTGTGTCCTGCCTCTCTCGCTGCTGCAGAGCCTCCCTGGCAGGGTGGACTGACACCAGCTGCCCACCAGGGGCCTCGTTTTGTCCCTGTGCCATTAAATCTGCCCCTAAAGTTCACTGCACTCTCAGAATTCTCCTCATTTATCCAGCAATGGACGTTTCTGCCCGCAGCACTGGCACCACCAGCTCCTGGCTGTGTTTATGCATCTGCAAACCCCTCAGAACTGAGATGCAGCTTTTCCTGGCCCTGTTTATTACCAAAACCCACCGTTTTTACAGAGTGGGGTTATGTGAAGGAGCAGAGTCCTTTCAGCCTTCAACAGAGCTGCCACTCCTGCAGCCATGGTCCTGGGGGGAATCTCCCAGCTCTGCAGAGCACACGGCAAATTTCATATTCCCCATCTGCTCCAGCAAAGGCTGTGCTGAAATATTAATGAGTTCTGATCCCTCCTCACCAGAAACAATCTGGGTTTTATAGCCCAGGCAGAGGCCAGAGGAGCAGGCAAAGCTCTGGGATCCATCCTCTGCTGCTGGGTAAGGGCTTTCAAGGAAACAAGGAACCTGGGGGGAGGACACAGAGTGTAAAACTTGTGGACATCTGGTGTGTTCTGCCCAGCCTTCATCTCCCCAGGCTCAGCCCCCTCCTCAGTGCATGTCCAGAGCAGAGAGAGGAGACTGCTCTAACATCAACAACCATAACATGGCAATAAAGATTAATGGGCAAAATTTGCCATTTCTTGTCTAATCCGCGGGGATTTACCATCATTAATCTTTATTAGTGTGTAATAACTGTTTAGACACTAAGGACAGATTCTCAGCTGGACAAAACTGGCCTTATTCCAGCCAAGCCAATGGAGCAGTGCCAGTTTACACCCTCCACGACCCCAGCTCTGCATGAGACCCATCCCATCTGTAGGAATCACATCGCTGACAGTATTTCCCCAACAGCAGGGGCACACAAGTGAAGGCAACTATTTGTCTTTCCCTGCATCCCAAAAAAAGAGCTGCATGTGTCCAGGAAGCTCAACAATAGACGTGTCAATAAACACGAGGAAATTCAATGAAAAAGCAACAGCAACAAAAGGAACCCCAAGGAGCAGGGAAGTGGATGGTTTTTGAGGCAAGACTACAAGATCTGGTTTGGAAGGAGCGTAACTAAGGGGGATGGAGCAATCTTTGGCATGTGAAAGAGTGAAAGCACCAAGACAGGCTCCCAGAGTTCCTCTAAGAGGAACAAGATGGAAGGGGGGGAAAAAAAAGAGCATCTTGGCTGGCTTTTCTGAGAGAGGAGTTTGGGGGTTGTTCTGAATAAAAAGGAGGATTATTAAACACGGGAGCTGGTGGGAACCTTGTCTGAACTATATCAGAGCAGCCACTAAAGCAATGCTGTGTTGACCAGGCAGGATTTCCTCTTCCAGAACGTGTAGGGAAGAAGGGAAATGTGCAGGTGCACACCTGGCTGGCAGCAAGCATGGAGAAATCCCAGCTGAGGCTGTGCAGGCCAGGCTCTGCCCTCAGCCCCTGGCAGCCCCTTCCCACCGGGACCAGGACAAGGTGCAGAGCACTGGCCCAGCAGCACCTGCTGAACAACAGGGAGATCAAATGGAGATCTTTTTTTAGGAGATTTTTCCATGTAGGGACCCACCCTTGTCACACGCCTGCCTCCAGAAATGATGTTCCACCTTCCTAACAAGTCAGAGTTGCCTCTTTGTCACCAGTAAACTCAACAGAAGTCAGGGGAAAACACAGAAATACAGTACAGAGATATCTGTGCCAAGGTTTGGACACCTGGAAGGACTCCAGGAAAGATGGGCATTGCACCCAGTGCAGCAGCACAAATCTGGTGTTTAAAAACAGTAACCAGAAAATGCCCTCCAACTCCTCTTCCAGATTCAAGGGACCAAGGGGCTCTTGGGGACCCAGAAAACACCTTTCCTGCCAGTGACACTTCAGAGCTCCAGCAATGGCAAGGCCTCCAGCACCCTGGAGATTGCAGGAGCATCAGGAGCTGTATGGTAGGGGGAAGAAGAGGATGGACACCACACCTGGGGATCCCTGGGGATGGGCTGTGCCTCTTCCCTGCAAACCCATCCAGATCACAGCTCAGTGCTGAGCTCCCAGCAGCTTTGCTCTCTCTCCCCTCCCTGGTTTTGGGGTTTTTTCAAGTTTATGGCATTTGAGACTTGCTTCTCTAAAGATCCCAGTTTGGGGCAATCCCAAGCCCCGTGCTGTGTGAACACAGAAAAACTTTGTGAGGAACATCCCTAAGCCTCAACACCTTTGCTGTTCAGGGGGCAAGGCTGTCAGGGAAGGTTTCACGTCCCTGTGTCTGTCCCTGTGCTCGTGTTCTGGCCAAGCAAAGATCTGAGCAGCGCCCAAAGGCTTTTCATGTTCACAGAGGCCACAATCAAACAGCACAGAGAAGAGCCTGGCTTTCATCCTGCAGCCCAGCAGCTCTACAGGGCTTTGAAGCACACAGGAGTCCCTGGCTCTCCTCCCTGAACCTAAGCCACCCAGCTCAGGCTTCTCTCTAAGAAATTCCTGGGTCAGGCTGAGCTTTGTGTCCACCACGAGGGATGCAGGGACAGCCCCCCAGCCCTGTGCTGCCACAGCTCCCCTCAGCCCTGGGCATCTCTCACAGCACTTTCCATCCTCACGCTCAGACAGTTCCACACTTACTCGGGGCTGACGCAAACGACTTTAAAAGGAACAAAGTCACGGCGAAGGAGCAGGGAAGGGAAGGGATTTGTTGCGTGCCCTATTGTAATGTCATTAAAACAAAGGGATTAGGCAGCCCAAGCACTGCAAGAGCAGAAAGCATAAAAGCGAGCCCTGCGTGGAGGCATGGAGGAATCCTTCTAGAGGGTTACTAGCTGCAGACAACACTGCCATTAATTCTCTGCTGGAAAACGCTGGTGACATTAATATCTGCTATTAATACTGAGCTTTGACAGTATCTCATAAATTCAACCTGTCAATTACAATGGCACTGAAATGAAGGTGCTCTGAGGTCAAGGAGATGCGGTGTCCAAATGAGACTTATATTCCAGGGGAAAAGCAGCAAAAACAATCTCTAACAAAAGCATCAGATCCATATGTAGGAAAACCAAAGGGTGGTTTTAAATGTCATGTTTTTCAAAGCGAGAATTGATGCTGGAACCAAGTCTATAAACTGGCTGGCTGGACTTTCAGCTGCAGCTGAGGACAATCAATCAAAACAGCTCTGTGACTCTGAGAAAGTGAGAGAGAGAAAACACACGCACACACACACCATGGAATATGAGAGGGCAGATCATGAGCCCTGCGAGGCCTCTTAAAATTACACTGTGAAGTAAAACATCCTCGTGTTTCATCCGCCACAAAATGTAACCTGAAAGGTTCCCCCCGGCACAGAGCGGGATATGGAGCTTATCCTTTCCCGAGGGCTGGGCAGGCTCCTGGGACAGGGCTGAGGAAGGGGAACCTCCTCCCCAAAGCCTGCACGACCCGTGAATCGCACCCTGATTCCTGCAAGCCCTGTCGGAGCCCCCTGCTCTGCAGCTGAGGGCGCAAGGATCGATAAATCCCGGTAAAAGCTCTCCTAGCGCTGTCACCGCCGGCCCCAGGGCAGGGCTGCACCATCCCAGGCTCACAGCCACCCCTGGGGTGGCGGTGACAGCGGCAGCCCAGGCACTGGTGGTGTCTTTGTGCGCCTCTTCGAAGCGTTGGCATGTCCCCACCCCACAGCCCCTGCTCTGAACACTGCCCTCCCCACCAGCCCTTCCAGGGGATCGCTTCCCAAAATCCACTCAGACTGTTCTAACCTGCACCAGCAGAGTCTGGAGCTGCTAACCTGGCAGAGCAGGGTGGAATGACATCCTGCACAGGTCAGTGCTGCAGAGCAGGGCTCAGTGACATCCAGCACAGGTCAGTGCTGCAGAGCAGGGCTCAGTGACATCCTGCACAGGTCAGTGCTGCAGAGCAGGGTGGAATGACATCCTGCACAGGTCAGTGCTGCAGAGCAGGGTGTGTTTCAGGTCAGACCTGGCTCCGAGGGGCTGTGCCCAAGCGAGGGGTGGGGACGGAAGCGCGTGCAGGGGCACGAGGCACTTGTGCAGCCTCCGGGGCAGCTGGAATGCACAGGCAGGCCCCGTTCCTGGGCTGGGGGAAGGAGCCACGGGCAAAGGCAGAGGAGCTCATGGCCAGGCCAGGCAGCTGGGCAAGTGTGGCTCAGCCAGTGGCCTCGCTCTGGGCTCAGCAACACTCGCAGGGCACAGTGCCCCCTGCTCCAGACAGTGACTCTGACCCGAGGGCAGAGTGATCTCCAGCTTCTCTCCACCTCACCAGCCCCCTTCTCCTGCCCCTGGCTTGCAACTTGTCCCCAAGGACCCGGCCAGCAGCGAGGAGCTCCTGGTCGGGGTGGGCTGTGGTGTCCCTGCGTGGTTTCCCAGGCTGCAGCTCCCAGGGCTCCTGGCTGCCTGCAGCACCCCAGCTGGGGCTGGACACAGCCCAATCCACATGCCAGCACGGGCTCCTGGGAGCGCTGGCACTCCCACACTCTGTGGGCAAGCACGGAGGGATCGCTGCCAGTGCGGTGCCACGAGCCCTGGAAACCAACACTAAAACCTCCTGTTTTTCACGGCTGTCATGCCGTGCATCCTGTGATCGTGTCTCATCCTGAGCAGGAGAGAGGAACTCCCTTCGAGGCCCAAAGCAGCTCATCCCCAGCCCAAGGCAGCCTCGGGCACTGCAACGCTGCTGGGCAGGTGGGCACTGACCAGGGCAGCCTCCTCCTGTCTTGTGCAACTCGTCTGCCAACCTCCTTCCCTCCGGGCCCTTTGTCCCAGACGCTGTCCCAGCAATTCCCAGGGCTCCCAGCTCCCTCTCCAGCAGAGCAGGGCGGAGGGACAGGGCTGGCCCAGCTGGAGGCCGGGCTCGGAGCGTGGTGTCCGGAGCGAAGAGGTGACCCCAGGGGACACCGGGGCCTCCCTCCCTGACACGGCTCAAGCAGCTGAGCTGCAAGTCTTGCTTATCAATTCCTTTTATGATGCACATTAAATATATTCCACAACAGAGACACTTCTCCTCTTCTCTGCCCTCTCCTCGGACACCTTTTCCCCAGCGAAGCCCTACAAGTGCTGCTTGCTGTGGCCTCATTTTGCATCATCATCATCGTCATCGTCACCACGCACTCATCCTCATATAAAACAGAAATCTATTCCATCAAGCACTTAACATAAATATTAAAATAATGGAAGGGACAAAATATAAATCTACATACAACTTCATGACTACCATAGCACCTATTACCATGACAAAGCAAATTCTGGTTCAAGGGGAAGGGAAGGGGGATGAGGAGCAAGTTAGGAAGAGGAACTTCGACTGTCATTAAATATGTAAATCACTCTTTCAAAATTCTTTTTTTTTTTTTTTCCTGTTGTTTTGTTTTTGTTTTAAGGTTACCAACCTTATTAAAATTCATTCCACTAACCAGCTCGTTCTATGTCACTATGGATACCAAAGAACCCTTTAAAAATACTCGGGCGAGGCGGGGGTTTCTCAGAAGAAAAACAAAACAAAACAAAACACGGCGACTTTCTGTTGGTGCTTCCATGACAAGTCCTGCCACGCGCCCCTCCCCTGCACCCACCAGTCCACAGAAGGGCAATTCTTTTACAAGTCCAGTTCTCAGTCTCCCAGGATGAGCTTGACAAAAGAGGCGACGTCTGTCTCTTTGGATTCGTGCAGGGTGAAGAAAGGATGTTGCTGGGAAAGGAAAGAGAGGAAAAAACAGCAAAGTTTATTATTCACCATGCTGAGCAAAAGGCTTTTCAGGCAATCCTCTAGACAGTGAAGAAGGTTTTGTCCTTAGCATCATAATATTGGGTTTTTATAGCTGAGGCAAGGTGGGGAGCACAAGGGCTGCTCCATGAAATTGTGGTGTTCTCCTGGATTCCCCCTAAGCTCTGCCCTGGCTGGGAGGGCTGAGCTGGGCAGCTCTGGAGGCAAGGGGAAGGCTTAGAAAACCCTCTCCATGTGCCCCATAACACACCCCCAGACCACGGCTACCCATCCCACACGCTCCAGCTGGAGCAGGGAAAACCTTGCTGACTGCAGTGCTTTTCCCTCAGCTTCCTGCTTTATCTGTGTATTTACCCTCTGGTGACTCCTGAGTCTCATTTGTTCCCTGAACTGCCCCTCCTCGCAGCAGGAGCGGCTCCTTCACCCCAGCCAGCACACAGGAAAGCCATCCCAACTGGAAAACCATCCCCACTTTGTGTTTAACCACTTCATCCTGACCGACACGGGGAGACAGCCTGCCAGAAAATCCTCAAATCATTTCAGCATGAATGGAAAACTACGGGTAAGGAGAAAAAAAACAACCAAATCCCCCCAACAGCAACAAAAGCCCCTCTCCACCAGCACCAGCAATTCAGCTTGGCTGGTTCAGCCACACACCAAACTGAGATCTCACCTGAAAATCCCCAAAACCCTGTTTGGCACCCACTGTCCTGGCAGATAATTGGGTTTATTTGTATGGAGGGTGTCAGAGAGAACCAAAAGGCACCCAGGGCCCTGCAGGGCTCACAGTGATCTCTGTTGTGTACAAGGTTTGGGGTTTGATTTCCGACCCTCTCGTTTCAAGTCAGATTTTTAAAGACAATTTGGGGTTTCCAGGGTTTTTCCAAGCTGCCCCTCACCTCAGTCTCTGAGCATTGGGTGTTTCAATGATTTTTTTATGGCAGTGGCCAAGTGGAGGGAGAAGAAGAGCAAAGAAAAGAGATTTTTCAAGGTGGGCTTGAGTGGAAAGCCATCCAGGGAATAAGACGAGGCAGCTCTGAGTGGCTGGGAAGCAATCCAAAGACACACCAGTAAGGAAGAGGAAGCACAATTATGTGGGAAACAGGGCTGGAACGGGTTGAGGCAAAGATCCAGGCAAAACTTAAGGTCTCCCCAGGTCAGACAGTCAGAGGAATGGGAGGGTCCAGGATAACTCCGAGAGGTGACCCCACCGGCCTGTCTTGTTATTATCCCGCTATGATGTCCCTGCTTTCACATCCCGGTGAAGTGACACCCAGAGCAGAGCTACCACAGCCTGAAAGCACCCAAAAATGTGCCAGGGGTGGCAGCAGTGCCCTCCAGCCCCGTGTCCCAGTGAACCCAAGCCCCCTGCAAGGCCTGGCTCTGGCACAGAGCCCCCGTGCCAGGCGGGACGTGCAGACCACCGCTCCTGCAGTAGTTTCACGCTCCACTTCACCTGGGGAAGTGGGTTTTTTAAATGAAATTAAGCACCCATATCGGCTTTCCTGATGCTCAAGATAGCACAGAGTCATATTTTCCATGAGAAACCTCAATTCCACAGGAAAGCAAGGGAGCAGCCGTGGTCTAAATGACAACTCCAATCCAGCACCGCAACTTAATGCCGTAAGAGAGAGGAAAAAACCCCAACAAAACAGCAGCCCTCAACCACAGGACCTCACAACATCCATGTCAGCCATAAAATACCACAGCACTGAGATACTCTGCAGGGGTGATCCAAGAACCTAATTCAATAGAAATGCACTCCCTTGCCAACAGGTATTAATGCTGCAGCAGACAGAGCTGCTCCGGTGAACCTTTGTTGATAAAAGGCCATTTGGCAAAGTTCAGAAATTTGCTTAAAATATATAGATGGATTTATTTAATAATATACCACCCCCCCCCACCAAAAAAAAAAAAAAAAGGTTTGAAAAAACTCCATAAATCTCAGGCTTCCTTTTGGTTGAAACCAGTCTGGGGGCAAGCTGTGTGTCAATGAGGTCTAGCTAGAGTTTAATCGCATTACAGGGCCCAGCACCAAATGCCACGGGAATTATTCACTGCTTACAACTCAGGGTCGTGGATTTCCAGCATGACTTGCAGGTAAAAATCACCTTAAAGCCTGGCACCTTCTCACCTCTGAGCAGAAGGTGTGAGGTGGTGATGGGTCTGGTGGCAGAATGCACATCCCAAAAACTGTGGGGTAAGGAATCTCAGTGCCTGAGGAAATCCTGCAGCACTATCCACCCTTAATCCAGGTGATCTTGCCACTGAGACTGGACAGGGGTGGGAATGCAGGGATAAGCAAGCATTTGGGTCAGGATCTTCAGAAATAACAAATTTAGGCACCTTCCTGCCTTTAGAAAGCTGCGAATTGTGTGAGAGTAAAAAAGGATTAAATGCCTGCAGGAGTGAAACACCAGCTTCCTCAGCTCTCCTGCTTTTTGCCAGCTTTTTGGAGCACCAGGATCAATACCAGAAAGTCAGGGGACAGAGAGAGGCCACGAAGCTGTGGAGCCCAAGCAGAATAATCTGTTCTTGCCAGCTGCAGCCCAGAGCTCTGGCTGGGCACACAGCAGTGCCCTGCACTTCCCCTGCCACCAGCCTTTACTGGCATTTTCCTCCTTAGCTATTCCTCAGTTATCCCTCCCAGTGAACGGTCTCTAGGCAGCAGATGAAATTCAATAACTGGAATTATTAGTCACAGACTCGTCTCTGCCCCCAACATCCAGGAATTGCTCTGTCCAAAAAGCCTCCTCTCCAAGGCACCAGGGCAGCAAAGCCCAGTCGGCCACGGGGCTCCTGCAGCTCTTGTGGAGCATCTGTGGCACACTGAGGTGTCTGAATTCAGCACACAAACCCCACAGGAGGATTTTAGCCTCACTAACTCATCCTTCACAGCCTCATTCTCGTCCATTACCTGCTTTAACATGTATTTTCTCCCTTGGTCTGACTGGAAAAGCACCTGGCTGAGATTTCAAAGAGCATCTCTGATTTGCAGCCACCCTCGCAGGACTCTGAAGTGTCACAATTCTCCCATCTGGTATGAAAATAGAGATGCTAAGCATCCCAAATCACCATCACTTTTGGAATCTCTGCCTTCAGCACCTCACTGTGACCCATTTCAGCTCTGAACACACTGCTCGATGCAGCCACACTCACCATAAGCTCTGGGTATGTTGGCCGTTCTTTGGAATTCTTCTTCAAGCTTGAATTGGGAAAAAAAAAAGAAAAAATTAGAATTTACATTCTGTCTGCAATTTAAGTAAGGCCATAAAATCATACCACGACAAAAGCAAGGTTTAAAGACCCTGTAGAGTAAGTTCAGCTACTCATCCAAGCTGAGGAAACAACTCAGACCTTGAGGACAGCGACAGCCAACGGTGCTGGGTACAAGAGCTCGAGGCCCACCGAGAGACCTGGAGCCACCAAAAACACCACTAAGAACACTGCCTGTTGCTGGGGGCCAGGTACAACTGGGAGTTTGGGTGCTGTCCAACAGGCCAGTGACTCAGGGAATGGATTGAGCCTCCGAGCTCTGCCTGGGAGCAGTGACTGAGTGGCCGCAGAGCACGTGTACAACTGTTTGTTTATCACCGTGCTGTTATCAGCGGGGACGGTTCCATGGGACATCCTTTTTTTCTCCTCTCCTACAACAGATGGCCCTGGAGGGTTGTAGCTGGAAGTTATTTTGGTTTCCCTCCAGCAGAAAATAGCTTTTAAAAGACAGGACGTAATCTCTACTCACTTCCTGGCAGTGTATTTAGGGGAAAGACACTTGGAGCAACTTGAAAAGATCTTCACACACGTACGCGGCGGTGGCGGGGAAAAGGTGTCACACTGAGCAAAACAAAAGTGAGAACCTCTGCTGGGATTTGCTGGAGCCCAGAGGAAGCAGAGGACACACACTGAATAGATATTTCCTGCTTGCTGTGTGTGGAGGGCTCGTGTTTAGTGTCATGTTGTGAATGAACAGAGGAACCCGGGGCCGATACGTGCCAATATCGCCGGCCCGAAGGTACGGGATGTGTCACATCCTCCCAGCTCAGGAGCAGCCCCAGCCAAGATGACAAGGTGAATTTGAAGGTTAGCTGCGTCCAGACTTGGTGTAACCCTCTTAATTTAGACCCTCTACAAAACAAATTCATTCCCAGGTTACTAATACCAGGAAATCTGGTGATAAGTTACTGAAATCAATGTAAATTTTCAGGAATGAAGAGTTATATTGGGATCTGATCCTGACTCAGACACCCCAGGAACCTTCCTGCAGTGCCTACAGGTGATCAGACTTCACTGCCCCAGGCAGCAGATGGATAAACAGACCTGAGCCAGGCTTGATACAGAGCGGGTGTGACCTGGTTCGGTGTCACAAGGAATTCCCAGACCCCAGCAACACAAAACTGGTGCAAAGTTCACCATTCCAAGTCCTCTGCACAAAACCGGTGCAAAGTTCACCATTCCAAGTCCTCTGCACAAAACTGGTGCAAAGTTCACCGTTCCAAGTCCATGCCACCCCACTTGAGGGATGTGAGAGATCTTTAGTGACCCTGGAGAACAGGATTTGCAAAGCCAGGAATTGCCACGTGCTCCCCAAAGTGGCTGTGGATGTAACTCCTAAAGCAGCCTGAGCTGCAAGACACAGGGCTTGGAAGAGCAAATCCCTCGGAGAGGAACAGCCTGCCTGGCACAAGCAGGCAGCTGGGAAATAGCAGAGGCAGCAGCACTGTTTGCAGGAGCAGCAGCTGCTCCAAAACCTCAGCGTGGGCCTTGCAGGAACGGGGGGCATCTTGTGAGAGGGTTTTTCCAAGGCAGCTCCTGCCTCTCCCAGCCCCAGGGCAGAGTGGGCACGGCAGGTATTCCCCAGCGTGGGTCAGGAGCCGAGCAGCTGGACCACGGGGACATGAAAACGTGTTTGAACAAGACTCTGAAGAATCTACACACGGGTACTGAGAGTCCCCAGGCAGGAGCAGCTGACAATCCCTTCCTGGGCCACGGCAGAGCCGGCCGGGCCCCGGCCGCGGCGCTGGCAGCTCGGGAACAGTCTCACATTTCTCTATTTGTCGATCTGCTGTCCTTTCTTGGCCACCACGCAGAGCCAGCAGCCACCTGCCAACTTGGCAGGCGGGCGGGTGGCACTGCAGCGCCTGGAAAATCAAATCCTGCTGGCGGGCGGTTTCCAGGGAAGCTGGAGGGAGCGGCCGCCAGCGCTCCGAGCCACGGCGAGGGCAGGCTGTGCTCGGGGCTGCCTGAGCCCTCCGTGCAGCCTGCACACAGCAGCGGGCCTGCTCCAGCCCTTTTCCTACAGCGCAGCCAAACGCTCCCGCTGCTTCCAGCTCCCAGGCCCGGGGAAAGCAGCACGGCAGCCCCAGGGCCCCGGGAGAGGGACGGACAGCGGCCGGCGGGGGCCACCACGGGGCAAGTTCTGCCCTCAGAGTCGTGTCCCCCGAGAGAGGATGCAGCCAGCCCGTATCCTGCTGCCCTTCCCAGACTCAGGGATGTGAGCTGCCTGGCTGCACCTCCTCGCAGCACCCCTGTGGGGACAATCAGAGAGAGGAGCCTCCTAAATCCTGTGTGTCCCCACAAAGCAGCCACGCCTGGTCCTCAGCCAGACCCCCACAGCTGCCACCAGCATTGCTGTGCCTGCACGGTGCCGGGCACCTGCACAGTGCTCAGTGAGGGCACGGAGGCCCAGCCCTTCCCCAGGGAATGTTCTGCCCAAAATTGGGGCTGAGAGCTGCCTGTGGATACAGGCACCAGCACGGCGAAGGTGACCAGAGCCAGGGAGAGCGAGGCCAAGAGGGAATTTTACCATTGCGAGGTAAAATCGACGAACTCCGCTGAGAACTTCTCCGCTGGGAGCTGCGGCGACGGCTCCTCCACCACCTGCTTGAGCTGCTGGAAGGGCGTGCCCCAGGAGTCGTAGGGAAAGCGCAGGATGGCCAGCTCGATCTGGGGACACAGGGCCCACGCCTCAGGATCGCGGCCGGACACCCCACAGCCCGCCCACCCCACAGATTTGGGATCCCCGCGTGCCCACCCGGGGGTGTGTTTTTGTAGGCTCCACACAAATGGGGTTGTTCAGCCTGGAGATGGGAACATTCCAAGGAGAGTGCCTAAAGAGGGCTTCCAGAAAGGAGGGAGAGTGACTTTTCACACGGCCAAACTGTGATAGAAGAAGGGGGATTGGTTTTGAACTAAAACAGGAGAGATACAGATTAGATATCGGGGAAATTCTTCCCTTGTGAGGGTGGGAAGCCCTGGCACAGGGTGCCCAGAGAAGCTGGGGCTGCCCCTGGATCCCTGGAAGTGTCCAAGGCCAGGCTGGATGGGGCTTGGAGCAGCCTGGGACAGTGGGAGGTGTCCCTGCTCATGGCAGGGGGTGGAATGAAATGAGCTTTAAGGCCCCTTCCAACCCAAACCATTCTGGGATTCTGTGATTTCCTCACCCCACCTGGCCACAACAGATTGCTTACCCTCCCCCAGCAAACAGGGGAGGCTGGAGCAGACCCAGACAGCTCCACATTCAATGCCCTGTCACCCCTGGGTCGAACATCTCCTGGGAAAGGCTGGGAGTTAAAACCAGCCCCAGGCTGCACAGGGTAACTGCGCTGTGAAACGCCTTTGGGAGCAGACGGATTCCCCCTGAACACTGTGTGGGAGATGCCCCCGTCCCCGCTCTCCCGAGGGAGCCTCTGTGAATTGCTGAGTGCTGGGAGGATGTTTTGTGCGGGGAATCCAACCTGCTCCCTCTCCTGTGCCTTAGCCCATGCTGCCATCTCCCGGCAGCCGTGGCCTCCACACCCCACAACAGCCAGGAGCTGACAAAGCAGCTCCCTCCTCCTTCCCTTCAACCCTGGGGCACATTCCCTGTCCCCTCCTGAGTTATTCCCGTTCCCACCCCGCGCCCCCAGTATCACTGTGGGCAGCAAAATGAATCCACGAGCAACACGGAGCCCTCCTGGCTGCCCTGGCAGCTGCAGGTGACCCCACCACGGTGATCCCCAGGTGACCCCACCACGGTGACCCCCAGGTGACTCCACCACGGTGATCCCCAGGTGACCCCACCACGGTGATCCCCAGGTGACCATACCACAGTGATCCCCAGGTGACCCTACTATGGTGATCCCCAGGTGACCCTAATATGGTGACTCCCGGGTGACCCTACCATTGTGATCCCCAGGTGACCCCACCATGGTGACCCC
>VZTF01005238.1:341720-366384 GCA_013397755.1 Cnemophilus loriae
TTCCTTCCTTCCTTCCTTCCTTCCTTCTTTCCTTCCTTTCCTTTTTCCCTTCCCGAAACCTTCCCTGTTTGGCCCTTCCCTGTTTTTTAAAACTCATTCAGCAAAGCTGTCCTGGGCTTTCTTTTCCCTGCTCTGCAATTCAGTGCTGTTCACATTCCCTACCATTTAGGGCGTCCTCCTCTCAAAGCAGAGCCCTGGTGATTTAGGAGACCAGAAAGTTATCAGGAACTGAGGCTCCCTGTGTCCAGCCAGGAAAAGTTCAGCTCTGCAGAGCTGTGCTTAAAACTCTTCAATAAATCCTGCTTTTCAGAGCTTTCCACACTTTTCCTCCAGAGGAAGGAAGGAGGAAATTTTTTCATGCAGGAAATCAAGGCAGGGTAATTTTACCACTATGGGACCAGGCTGTGAGCTGGTGGCTGTCCCCACACTCCCAGCCACAGTGAGTGACACATCCCTAGGCCAGGACTGAGCAAACCTCCGTGTCTAGAAGGAGATTAAATCCCTGGCACTTGGAGGAAGAGCAGGAGTGGGAATTCAGGGCCTGGGAGAAGGGGCAGTCCCAGGAAGCCTCACCTCTCGGAAAAGCGCCCCGTAAAAGGTGACGGTGAAGGGACAATCCACCGTCCTCATGGAGATATCCAGATCCATCAGCAACCTCTTCTGCTCCTGGCTGTTCACCGTGGCTCGGATCCTCTGGAAGGCAGAGCGTGTCAGGGGTGGCTGCCCAGGGCCTCGGCACCACGCCTGGCCCCCTCCATCACCCCTCGTGCCACCCCTTTGTCACCGCCTTTGTGACAGGCACGTCCCCAGCCCAGCACCCACGGCAGGAGCACCCGGGGCTCTTCTCGCCACACGTGGTTTTGCTCTTCTCTGCAAACACCACTCTTCTTGCAAGAGCCAAAAGAGTCCCAAGAGTCCCAAGTCCCAGTGGCTTGGGAGAGGAGAAAAGAGGAGGAAATCAAACTCCAGGCTGGTGGAAAGCTGGGACTTTTGGAGCTGCAGTGGACATCTGCTAAATCAGCAGGTTCTGGGCACAAGAGAGGGCTCCAGCCCTGCACCAGAGCCCACGGGCTGCCCACGGCTTTGGAAAAGGGGCATTTCCCAGTGCGCCAGGAAGAGATGTCCTTGATGTGAAACACCTGGAGACCCTCGGCTGCCAAACACCACAGCCCACCACAGGTCACGCACACGTTCCAGGCTCCTTGGCCAAAGCCACTCGGGGTCAGTGATGGGACAGAATTCAACTGCTCAGCATCACAGAGAGCCTGAATGCTCCTGCCACGCCCAGCTGAGATCTTCCATCACCCTCAGAGAGGTTTCTGGCAGTTTGGTGAACACCAAAGCAAACAAAAAGGCCAAATGCAGAGCACAGAGGCCCTGGGACATGGCCCAGCCAGCACCCACAGCAAAGTCTACCCACAACTGAGGAGCAAAGAGTTTTCCTTCAGTTTGCTCAGAGCTTCCAGCTCTGCATCTCTTACTCTGAAAGGAAACTAACATTCAGCCAAGCGAAAACTGGTCCTTCCCAAACTTTCCCATGACCATTTCCCTAATCTCCAAATTTATGAGTCTAAGCTGTTGTTATGAAAACTTCTCATGATAGTATCTACAAGCCTGCCATGAGTCAAGATCCCACTGCGGCAGGCAAAATGTGAAAATCCCAACAAAAACTTCCTGTTCCATGGAGACTGAAAAAGTCCCAGATGAAGAAAATTCTCTTGTGCAATTAGATTTATTCTTCTTTATAATTATGAAGTGAATCTGAGGGGCTACAGCAGAAATAAAATGTGGAAATTTATATGTATATTTAAAAAATGATGCTAAATTGAATCCCAGGAAAACAGGAACATTGTGGATAAAGGTGAATAATGTGATTGAGGCACAACAATGCTGGAGCATCCCACTTTTAAAACACCCCCCTTTTCTTGGTTAAATAACCCAAATCTCCCTCGGGCCCTGTGTGCAAAGATTTCATGATTTCATGTGATTTCATGAGGAAAGCAGCAAATCCCGGGAAAGGAACAAGGGGGATTCCAAGTGTGCCCAGCACCCCAAGAAGCACAGAACCCCCCGAGGCTCACTCTACCTTCACTGCCATGATCTGCCCGCTGGGCATGTGCCGCATCTTCTCCACCACCCCGTACGCACCTCGTCCCAGCTCGGAGATGGGCTCCAGGTCATCGGCCTTCACCTCAAAGTTCTGGGGGACAAAAGCCATCAGTGGCCCCTGGGTGTTTGCTCTGTGCTGTGTGCCCACAGTGCAGCTCTGCTGTCCCCAAAGTGCAGCCCTGCGTGGCACATCCTCGCCCTGTGCATCCCCTGCCCGGCTGTGCCCAGCAGGTCTGAGAGAAACTCGCAGCCCTGGGAGGCTGCAGGGAGGAGCAGGCACCAGCACAGCGATCACGGAGCTCTGAGGGGACGTGTCTCATGGGCCTGGCTCACAAAATCACACTCACAGCATGGGGAAGGGTGGAAGGGACCATCTGGTCCACCCTCCCTGCTCAGGCCGTGTCGAGGGGTGTCCTGAGCAGGGCAGGCACAGCAGGACCATTCCCTCAGTGGGATGCTCACACCCCACTGTCATGGAATCATGGATCACAGGGTCACAGAGAACTCTGAGGGGGAATCATGGAATGGTTTGTGTGGGAAGGACCTCAAAAATCCTCTCATTTCATCCTCCTGCCACGGGCAGGGACATCTTCCACTATCCCAGGGTGCTCCAAGCCCCGTCCAGCCTGGCCTTGGACACTTCCAGGGATCCAGGGGCAGCCACAGCTTCTCTGGGCACCCTGTGCCAGGGCCTCCCCACCCTCACAGGCAAGAATTTCCTCCTAGTATCAATCTAACCCTACTTTTCTTCTTTTGAATCTATTTCCCCTTGACCTGTCACTCCGTGCTCTTGTCTTGTCCCTCCCAGCCACCTTCAGCTGGCAGCACTTTCAGCCTCTCCATCCTCTGAGGGCTGCCATAGAAAACACCACAGCAGCTTCTCCTCTAGGAATCACCTTCAATCTTACTTCATTTTATTTTCCTTCCATCCTCCTCTTCCCCCTAAATAATCACAAAAACATCCCCAGGTTTTTTAAAGCTTATTTCTCCAGGCCTGCAGATGGGCCAAATAGCAGCTGAGTGCGCCCCATTTTCAAACCAGGGAGGATTTATTTTATCCATCACCATTTTCTCCTGCCTTTACACAAGGGATGACTTTGTTTGGACCCTGCATTCCTGCCCTTCTCCTTTCTGCCACGATATCGTGCACCCGCTCTATTTTTTGCTTATTATTATTAATTATTATTATTATAATTTCTGAATGTTTCAAATCTGCCTCTGCCACTAAATCCAGCCATGCTGTTTGCTGCAAGCACAACCCCATCAGTCGATCCCCCTGCAGGGGGTGAGAATGAGCTGATTCCCAGGGAATAATTCCCAGGCAATAATCCCACACGGCTTTTTGCCGGCGCAGCAGAAAAAACCCTGCAGCCCGCACCGAGCTGCCTGGAGATGCCACAGAGAGCAGGGAGACACTCTGGGAACGTGCACGAGGAGCCCTGATTAATATTTTGGAGTCACAGCAGAGATTTAGGCAGCCCTGACTGCCTGACACCACTCCTGCTGTTCACCAGGAGCCTCTCCAAAAACGCGCTTGGAGCGCTCTCCTCAAACGAGCAGCAGAGTTTAAAGGGAGAGGAGGGAAAGGGAGAGGAGGGAAAGGGAGAGGAGGGAAAGATCCCCTCGGGATCAGGGGGAGTGTGGGAATGCTGGTGCCCATCCTAAAGGAACCTGGCTGGATGAACAGGTCACAGATCCATGGGAAATGCAAGCCGAGGCGTGCCGGTCCCTCCGAGACAGCCACAGACCCGTGCCTGGAAAACAGCCTGAGCTCTGGGGGCTGTGAGCGTGGCTCCTTTGCAGCGTCCAGCCCGGCCTCACTGCCTCCTGCACGGAGCCCTTCTGGAGCACCGGAGCCTTCCCTCATCCCTGGGACTGCAGGGGAAAGGTGATTTTCTTGGAGCAGGCCCTTGCTCCAGCAGCAGGCGTTTTCTCTGCCTCGTGCTGCAGCGTTTTGCATCTCAGGCACTGTTTGCACCTCCCAGCCCCTGCTCCAAGCCAGGGAAAATACAAAATCCAAAACGAAAGGAAAGCCTCCAAAGATGGGCATTTTAAACCACTACTGGATTAGCATTTCACTTCATAAATTACCTCGCTGACACCGAGCCCTCTCTTTTGCACCTCATCAATTTATTGTCCAGCTTTAAAATGCTTTTTTGAATTCTGCTCTGCCTTTTTCTCCTATCAAAATAACTGCCCTGGGGTTTGTTTTTTCTCCCTGCTATTTTTTTTAGACCAGGTGGATTGGTTTCCACGCTGCCAGGAGGATTTACTTCCAGGGCAGGAACATCTACCCTGATTTTGACTCCTGAGGAGACGACCCTCAGTATCAGCAAAGGGAAATCCTTTGGGTGAAGGCTTTAAATCAGCAAAGGGACTGCAGAGGAGAGTAAAACACTCTGTCAGCAACCCCCTTGCTTTATAA
The DNA here is from genome assembly GCA_013397755.1 of Cnemophilus loriae. Lineage (NCBI taxonomy): Eukaryota > Metazoa > Chordata > Aves > Passeriformes > Corvidae > Cnemophilus > Cnemophilus loriae. The sequence continues at coordinate 346,255 of VZTF01005238.1, forward strand.
TGGTTATTTCCAGGGGATTAGCTGCACCTCGGTGCAGCAAGGAAGGAATTTCCATGGTGGAAAATATGAAGGGAGCCCACGTGTCACGGGAGGCAAAGGGCGAGTGCTGGGGGCACGTTCGGCAGGGCAGTGCCAACCAGCAGCTCCAGCTGGCCCTGGGGCCACGCTGGGCTCCCACCCACACAGGAGCACAAACACCAGCTGCCGCTTGGATATTTATGGCTGGACGTGGCTCCCAAGCCCCCAGAGCTCACGAGCTCCCAAGTTGGGTCTTCTCAGCTTTTATTCATCCAGCAACTGCCTTCTTTTTCAAGTGAAATGGGCTGTATTGTTTATAATAGCTGGTGTTTAATTATCTGCCCTTTTCTGGGGGGGCTGAAGTGAAGCAATGCCACAAGCAGCCAGCCCAGGGTGGTGATCTGATCTCTCTCAGTCTTACCTCCTCACCAATAGAGATGCAGGCTTTGGAGTCCAGATCTCTGGGTGGCCTGCACGAAAGAAAAGGGAAAAGATGTGAAATATTCCCTACAAAGATCAACTTTCCCTCAGTGAGTCAATCCAACCCCCAAGCCATCCCCTCACACCTTCAGGCCCTGAGCAACCTCCTGGCTTTGCAGGATCAACAGGTACAGCCAAGATCCACAAAGTCACCCCAAAAAGGGCTCAGGGAAAAAGCAACTGGAATTGGCATTTCTCACACCCAGCTTGCCCCTGCAGGAACCCAGAGGGATTCACTGTGAAAGGCAAGGCAGGTGGCAAGCACCAAATCTCTGCCAGCCTCTATAAAAAATGGATTAAACGGGCATGAGCACCTAAACCTGCTATAAATCATCACCTCAGTCACACAGCACAGGTTAACAGGCTAAAAACACTCAATCCTCACAGAAGCAAAGAAAGCCAAGCAGGCTGGAGCTGCACAAAGTGCCTTAAAAACAGAGGGACTCCTTCTGCAAGGCTGAGGGGGCAGGGAAGGGGATGAGGGACGAGTTTTTCTGCCTTGACCAAAGGCATGTTACTCAAACTGGTGGCCAAAGTGCCACACCAGTCAAAACTGGGGGCCCATTCTGGTTTTTATCTTTTCCTCCACCGTTTAGCAGCACGTGAGACACAGACGGGTAGAGGGTGATGGGCTGAGACCCCCTGAGAAATACAAGGGTTGTGAAATGATCACAGAACCCCAGAACAGCTGTGTTGGAAGGGACCTTAAAGACCATTTAATTCCACTTTAAGGGACTCCTTCCACTATCCCAGTTTGCTCCAAGCTCCATCCAGCCTGGCCTTGGACACTTCCAGGTGCCAGGCAAGGCTGGAAGGCAGCTGGGCTTCGTGGTTTGCTTTTCATTCTGCCTCAGTGTTTGCAGACTTACGTGGAGCTTGTCTGTGGCTGCTCAAATGCTTCTTTAGGAATTTTCAGCCCAGGGTTTCTCTTCTTGCCTGTGAAACAAGAAAGAGGCAGGGTTAAAGAAAGGCGCTGTTTTGTTGTTGTTGTTGTTATGGTTTGTTTGGGGTTAATTTGCAAAACACAGCTTGTCTGTATTTGCTGACCTTGTTTAACAGAAATGCCCAGCCAGGCTGGTGGGGCAGACTCAGGGCACAGAGTTCAAACATAAAGTGCCTTTGTTCAGCAAGGTTTCATTTAAACCTGCGAGCTCTGGCTGCCAGCTTGGTCCAGAAAACAGGCAAGAGCTCTGGCAAAGGCAGGCCATGAGAACATGCAAAGGGAAAGGTATTTCTCCTCCTACCCACACAGGAACCCTTCAAACATTTCTTAGATTTAAAACCATTCCAGATACATAACTTCAAACCCTGGCAGCATGAAACATCCTTTTAAAATTGCATCTGAAAGTGCAGATCCTGTTTAACTGCATGTAACATGTCCTGGTCATTAAAGTTATGCAAACCCAGCAAAAATAAAGCAGAATTCAAGCTCGCAGGCTTCAAAGCCATTTGTTTCTATTCCCACTGACCAGCCAAGCTTTTCTGAGCTGGATGCAGCTCAAGCTCTGAGGCAGCTCAGCTGCAGCTCTCCTGGAAAAGGGGTCCAAACCAGCAGCCACGAGAGCCAGGCCGAGCAGGGAAACACAAGAACCTTTTTATGGCTGCACAGATCCAGCCCCATTTCAGCACGGGGGCTCGAATTCATGGAGAAAATAACCTGGAAACATCAGTCATGTCACCAAACCCCAAGGTAAACATCTGGCTGCTTGGCTGGGTCATAAAATCCCTGGTCCACCCCCTCAAAAAAGGCACAAGCATCTAATTTAGGCGCTCAGCATTTTTAACCTAACAATTTATATCAATTACTCTTTCTTTTAAGCAGGAGTTTCACTGTCTATTCCCAGCCCTCTCTCTCCAACTTCACCTCTACATGTCTGAATTTGTTTTTCCTTTCGACACATCAATAGATGCCTGTGGATCCCAGTGCCAGAGGGGTGCTGGATCAAAGGGCAGGCACCCAGAATGGAAAATGGCCTTTATGAATCAATTAATCAATTCAGATTAGCAAGTTTTTTTTAAGGGTTTTGGTTTTTGGGTTGTTTTTGTTGTTGCTGTTGTTGGGGGCTTTTTTTGTTTTGCTTTTGTTTGGGGTTTTTTTAAAGTTGGAGGTTTTTCGTTTGGGGTTTTCTTAAAGTTGGAGGTTTTTTGTTTGGGATGTTTTTTTTAAGTTTTTGGTGGTTTTTTGATGGGTTTTTTTAGTACTTTTTTTCCTTGTCTGCCCTAAAAGATGGGCTCACACTCATTCCTTTTGACAAAGTCATTCCAGGACAGGAGAGGCTGCAAGAGCCCAGCTGACACCTCATGGGAACAGCATTTAGTGGAAACCCCTGTGCACACTCACTGCTGGGATTAGCAATCAACAGAGCTGTGAATGCACATAGGGAAAAATAAAAAGAAAAAAAAGCCAATTCTCTGCTCCCAGGAGCTTCCAATCTCATACAGTAAAAGCAAAATAAAAGCAGCAAGGTCGTGCAGAGCACAAAGAACAGCGCTGAGTTTTCCCAAAATGTAAAAGCTGGTCTGTAAGGAAGCAAAAACGATTCTAAAAACCAGTGGAGGAATTCCTACAGCGAGCAGAGCTGCTCTTTGACCCCTTTCCTTCCAGTTTTCCAGTTGCATCCAGAGGCAGAAGTGAGGAGCAAGCCCTGCTGGATGCTCCAGATTCCCTTTCCTGCCCAAGCTGTGCCAAGAGCACCTCGGATCCGTGGGGATGCTAAATGGGGAGGGGTGTTCTGGATGTTGGCACATTACCCAAAAAAAAAGGAATCTCAGAAATAGAGGTCTGGCAGTGCAGGCAAACAAAATCCCTGTTCCTCTGGCATTTTCCAAGCTGCCATCCCAGCGACCTCTCTGCCTCCTGTCTGCATCCTCGAGGAAACAGGCACAGGAAAAGCGTCTTCAAACTGATTTTGCACGTGGAAAAGAAGACACAAAAATCCACCCAACTGCCCATGGAGCAACTGCTTCTTTCAGGGCTGAACTGCCCCAGTTAACACTCAGCAGCTGCCTCAGCCCTTCACTCTGCTGCAGTCACACTGGCACAACCAAAATCAAACGAGAAACAGGCACAAATTTGCTCTGTTATTCCTTTTTTTTCCGTTTTATCCTTCATGGCTTTGCTTGCACCACCCCAGGTGCTGTCCCTGAGCCTCAGGAAGCTGCTCCCAGGCAGCTCTGCGAGGGGGAAATTGAACCTACTGGAAATGAAGCTGATTTGAACTGGACCCAGAACAGGTCGTGCAGCTTTGAATCTTGTCGTGGGTCACAAGTGGTGCCAGCAGAACCAGGGAGTAAAATGCCAAACCCAAATAAACATTAAAAGCCTTTCCGCCTCCTGGCGAAATCAAACCTGCACTTTGGGGAGTTTATTTTCCTTGTCTCTTCTTCACAGAACACAATATTTTGAAACTTTGCCATTTTTTTGAAGCACAATCTGTCCGTGCGTTCGGGCTGCCAAGGCACAGGCACAGTTTAACATTCTTTGGGGTTTTCTTTTCAAGAAAGGAGAAGGCAACAACGGGAGCTTGAATAAGACACGGATTTCACGATGGCACCGGGAGGAGGGATGGGAAATGGGAATTGCCACGGCCAGCACTTGCACCTGCAGCACCCACAGGTGCTGAGGGGAGACGTGCTGACTCCATGGGTATTTAATGAATCCTGGGTTGAAATCAGGCGATTTCATGGCTTTTAACTGGATCGGGCCAAATTTCTGAGCTCCTTTTGTTCCAACACGCACAGCACTCGTCTCTCCAAGCCTCTGGGGCCAATGTCTGCAAGTGGTTTGCAGGGAGCACCAGCAATCCTGAGCATGGCACTGCTTTGAAACTCAAAATGTGAAGCAGAAGCACCCCAGCAGGCTGCAGGAACCAGGATCCCCCTTCACCCCAGTCCCCAGCTCCAAAATTCAACAGTCCGGCTCACACACCGCTTGACTTTCTCCCCAAACACAAAGTTATTTAAAAGGCTTTTTTTTTTTTTTTAAGGAAAAGAATAATTGGAAGTCTCCAGATCAGTTGTGTTCGATAGGAACTGCCAAGCAAGTGTCTCGCTGTCAAAATAAAATCTCCCAGTTTGCCAGAGCAGATGTCGGCTTGGGGAGATGACGCCGTATTAAACTGCACAGAAAATCATCATCAGGAGCTCCAAATGTGGAGGCAGCTTAATAACACACAAAATTGGATGGTACCTGTTCCATCCACCAGCAAACCAGTATTTTCCACGGCGTTTTTATGAATCATTACTATTTTTAGCTTTGTTTCCTGGACAAAATCACCACATGTGTTTATCTGCCGGTCTGTGTCCCTTGTGGCAGCGTGAAGCCACGGGGCCATTTCAGCCCCATGTGACAGAGAAACTGAGCTTTTGGAGACTGCAAATCTGGGAAAAGCAGGTGATTAAATAAAACAGTCCTCAGCTCAGGGACTGAAGCACAAAAGCCACCCATGGTAGGCACCAGGTATCCACACAGGCCCCAGGTGCCTCAGACACCAAAATTACAGCACAGGGCTCAATCCTGAGGTAAAAACCAACACTACAGAGGGTTTTCACTGCAATCCCGGGATTTGCAATAAGGAAAGCCCCAGTGAACCACCACACACAGCACAAACTCTAAATGTGGCTCCTTCTGCAGAAGGTTCTGCTGGTGGCTCAGCAGATGGGATCGCACAGCCGCTCCCCAGCACCCAAAAAACCCTGAGTTTTTCTGTGTAAACAGCCCCTGGAGCCTTGCTGGTCCCTGAGCCTTCGAGCTAAAGCTCATTTGAGAGCTCTCCCTGCAATGTGGCACATGGAGACATCCACAAGCACTTGACTCAAAAGCCGAGTTTTAAGAACAATTGAGGGGGAAAAAAAACGAGCCTGGTTTGGAGTGATGCTGAGAGACATCTCCAGAACCCAGTTTTGATTCAGCAAAACTTCCAGGGTATCTATAACACGAAGCAGAAGCTTAAATCTACTTCCTTTTAGCAATAAAAATGACCCACAGTAAATATTGAACCGACTGGTGCTGGAGAAGGTGCCACCTTTGCAAAGCCTTTCTTGCAAGTGCACTGCTCAAGGCAGCAATTACACCTCAGGACGAGAGGAAACAGCCTCAAATTGTGCCTGGGGAGGTTTAGGTTAGAAATTAAGAGGAATTTCTTCACCTAAAGGGTGGTCAGGCATTGGAAGAGGCTGCCCAGGGCAGTGGTGGGATCACCATCCCTGAAGTGTTCAAAAGATGTGGCACTTGGGGACATGGTTTAGTGGTGGGCTTGGAAGTGCTGGGTTGATGTTTGGATTCAATGAGCTTGGAGAGCTTTTCCACCCTTAATGATTCCCTGATTTTCTGGTTCTAATGCCAGCAGCTGGCTGCAGCATCCCTTGAACCTCCCGTGCCCCAGCACCGACCCCGACTGCTCCTGCAGGGACTGGACCAGCCCAACCCCGAGAACCAAACGGGGTCTGAGAGCAAAACTTCAATAGGAAAAAGAAACCCTGACTTAATGAAAACACATTAAATACTTCCCTGTGAAGGTCTTAAACCCAATTCCTGAGGGAGGGGAGAAAAACACGCTTCCAAGGGGCTCGTTAACCTCTTCCCACCGGCACAGACACAGCACAGGGATGGATGTTGTTAACCCCCTTCAACTAGGGCAGTGCTAAATATCAATATTGAAAAAGGAAACTTCAAAGTTTCACAGCGAAAAGAACAGAGAATAACAAAGAAAGGGAAGACAGAGGAATTCGCTGCCCACATGGGCTGTAACAGAAAATAAACTTCGACTTCTGAAGGAAAATCCCATTCCTCAGTCTCCAGACTTTTCGCTGCAGTCAAAAACTTTTTATGATATAATCCAAAATAAATGGTTCCCTGCCACAAAAGGCTCCTATTTCCTTCAAAGGATATTAACTAGTTCTGTCTTCACCACAATTTATTATTAAAGCTGTGTTCAATAGCCATGTAGCAACATTTCCTTTCAAACAACACTCTTTAACATACAACTTGCTGGTAAAATTTCACAAGGGAGAAATGCCTCTTTCTCTCATTTTTTTAGGAGATAAAAGTGGCTCATTTACGATTCCTGCCTCTCCCAAGGATTTTTTGTCTGATTTCCTGGAAGGTTTTGAAAGCTAAATGATCTGGCTTTTCCCTATCAGCTGTACTTGTGTGAGCAAACCCCCACCCCAAAAACGAGGGCAAAACGGGAATGTTTGGTGGGTTTCCATGGAAGAAGAGTGAATTTTGGAGGCTCATGGGCAGCTCACGAGGCTCCACAACCAATGCCTGGCCTGATCCTGAAGTGCCCCTTTGCAGAGGGAAAGGACCCATGGCCATGGCTTAGGTGCAAAACTCCCAACCCAGATGGTTCTTGCAAAACCGAGGAATTAAGATTTTTTTTTTTGTGTGTCTCAGCCACCCTGGAGATGCCCAGCAGGAGAGTGCTCTTCACCTTGGTCTGCCAGTGCAAAGGGCACCTCTTATCCACAGCTCAGTTCCAGCCCACATTTCAGCAACAATGGTGGGTTTGATGCTGTCAAAGAGAACTTTAAGCCATGCAGGACACCTGGAAATACCCAAATCTCTGAGAAATTCACTCATTAATCCCCCTGGACACAAACCCTGAGATATCTCACAGCTGCTGACGGCACCCAGGGCAGAGCAGGGTCACCTGGAGCAAGCGCTGCTGTAGGTGTAGCAACCTTGTATTTAAAAATATTTTCACACAACGACCAAAAATGACCAAAGGAGTGAAAAAAATATTTTTAACAAGTATTAAGGATCGCCTCACAGGTTCATTATTCATATTCACAAATTCTTACGGTTGTTACACAAACCATCCTGGCACAGTCTGAGGGCTGGGGATGGACTTGTCCATCTCCTTGAGTCCTGACCCTGCCCCAGCACCAGATCATCATCACCGCCCAGTGCTCAAGGTGAAAAGCCTTTAAAAAAGCACTTTAAAAAAGTGCCCAGGTCTCTCCCCCACGGAATTCCACACGTGGGGAGGTCCCAGCCCAGCGTGAGAGGCGCGGGAAGGTCGGGAACATTCCTGGTGTCCCCGCAGCCAAACACTGCCCGCTCCAGACTAAACAACGGCCACCCAGCAGAGCCTGGGGCTCTCTGCCGAGCTGCTGCGCTGAAAAATTAAAGTACACAGAGATAACAAAGTATATTCTCAATGAGTGGGCCCGAGGAGAAGCCGTGCTGCTGGAGCCGTAGCCGGATTCCTTCTGGCTCCATTCCAGCTGAAATGGGAATCAAGCCCTCAACGAGAACACAAAGGGGGGTGCATTCCTCAAGTGGCCACTTCTGGTGGGTTTTGTAGTACAGAACCCTGGTGGCCACATCCTCACGTGTCCTCCTCCCATGTGGCATCTCCACAGGCGTGACCACAGTGACTCCTGCACCACCACCTTCCTCCCACGGGCTCCAAACGCGTGAAACCCTTTGAAATTTGCCATTTGGGCAGTCCAAGTGCGGAACCAGGCTATGGATTTTGGATTTAAATGCCTGTGGGATGGACTGCAGGTGGCAAAGGTGTTGTTGGTGACAGCGGTTTGGTGACTGCGCTGGGGAGGCACGAGGGAAGTTCTCTCACCACTTCTGCCCCCAGGGCTGGGTTGTGTGCCTTGGTAACCTTCTGGTAAAGGTGCCTAAATCCCTGCTGTGCAGAGTGGACAGGGTGGGTGAGTGGCTGAGCTGTGCCCACCATCCCATTTGTAAATGCAGAGCTTCAGCTGAGCCCTAATTTCTGGAAAAAACCAAAAACCAGGTGTTTGTGTAAGCACCAGTGATGTGGAAAAGTGGGTCTGAAAATCTGGTTTCCAACCCCTTATTAAGACACAAAAAAAAGAATTTAATATGCGAGAGATGTTTAAAAGCTGTAGAAGTTTCAACCAAAGGCCATGGGACGGGACGAGGTGGATTTGTGCTTTATGTCTCTCTTTGAAACCTGATGGAGCTGCTCTCTCCTTAGCCCTGCCAGTAAGTGGCCAAGTGCCACTGGTTGCTCTTCCATCACTGCCAGGAGCAGCTGGATCTGTTGGAAGCAAATGGAGATGCTCCAGGGATGCTGGTGTGTCCTCTGTGCAGGACAGGGACATTTCCCACACGTCCTTTATCTGCGCCTTCCCTCCCAGCTGTCTGCAACAACTCCTTGGAAACAGCAAACTTGAAATGTGTTTCCTTAACAACATTTCTGAGCTGGCTGGGGAATGGAGCTGAGCCTGCCACGGTCGTGGGGCCGAGGTGGCTCCAGCTCCAGGCTTTCCTCCTCTCGTTTGGATGCCACGGAGCTGCTGGCACATCCAGGTCTGAGCGCACCATGGCCCCATGGTGTCCACGCTGCAACTCACACCTTTATGTCTGAATTAAAGCATTATTTATTTTGCTTTCTGTGCCCTAGGAGTCATATTTTGGGTCAGGCAGCAGGAAAGGCCTGAGCACTTTTATGGCTGTGGGGAGTTTTTCCAACATGTATCAGAATGAGAGCACAGCAGGAAACCCTGAAACCCTGGCACAACACGGGGGCAGACGATGCTGCACTCGCATCCCACTTTAATTCCCAAGGCTCCTGAAGAGGAGAGCACGGCCTGGCACGGCCTGGGCACAGCTGCCCCAGTGACCACGCACCAGCTGACCCCAACCTACCCACTGACAGCGTCAGCACCCACACGGTAACGGTGGGAATGCAGGTCACCGTCCTGTCCCGAGGGTGGCCATGCCCAGCACCTGTCTGTGCCCCAGCACGCAGCTGTGCCCCATCACTCAGTCCTGTCCCAGCACCCAGATGTGCCCCAGCACACGCCCATGGCCCCAGCACCCAACTGAGTCCCATTACCTCCCCATGCCGCAGCACCCAGCCATGTCCCAGCAACCAGATGTGCCCCATCATCTCCCCACGGCAGTCCTCCATGGCTCCCAGCCACATCCCAGCACCAAGCTGTCCCAGCAACCAGATGTGCCCCNTCCATGTCCCTAGCACCCAGCTGTGCCCCAGCACCCAGCTGTGCCCCAGCACACATCCATGTCCCCAGCACCCAGCTGTGCCCCAGCACCCAGCCATGTCCCCAGCACCCAGCCATGTCCCCAGCACCCAGCCGTGTCAGCGGCTGCCCCAGGGTTTCTCCGTCACAGGGCTGAACTCGCTCCTCTGACTCAACCCTGCAACCTGTAATAAACCCCGGGCAGGAGAGGCTCCAAACCAAAACAGCAGGGCTGTGCAGGGAGCGGGCGAGGTGCACCCGGTGAACCGGTGGCAGGCTTGAGCAATGCCAGGGTTATTTGCGTCCCAGGGCCCGGCTCTGCTGCGGGAGCCGCGCTCCCGACCGGCGGCGGCTGACGCAGGGCAGCCCTGCTGAGGCACAAACACTGCGGAGACAAAGATCTCCGGCTTTGCTGCGAGCTAAAATCACAAGGTCAGGGCTTCGTGCCTGCCTCAGACCGGCCTCCAGCAGGAGAAGCTCTGAACAGCACCAGAAGAAAACACTGGAACAAGGCAGAGCAGAGAGAGAGCTCTGCGACCCGGACTCCAGCAGACTTAATCTGTGGATCCTGCAGTGCAGACACAGAAAGAAATGTCACCAAACTCTGCAAATATCAGGACCTATTTGCCCGCCTTTCAGTAAGCTCTGTATTTCAGTAATTGAATTTTGAAGGTAATTTCCTGATTCGGGCTAATCTCTCTCACTCTGCCCATTTTCCTCTTAACACACCCTGCGAAAAGGGCTGCAGGCTGCTGGGTTACTCATGTCAATACCGAAACCAGAGGGATGCAATTTCTTCTTGTTTATCTGCACTTTTTGGTTACGAGAGTCTGTCTGTCACCCTGATAAGAGTGCACTTCCAAATTTTAGAAGAGTTTAGACCTTCTGAGTGCAAAGCGGAAGAGACACTTCGATAGAGATCAGACGTGAGATCCTGAGCTAAGATATGCCCTGAAGGGGGGCTGCAGGGACCCTGGGGAGGGGACAGGGAGCTGATACAGCTTTGGGGCAATTCTGCACCCCCGGGAGCCCCCCACCAAACACATCTGAGCCCCCCTGCAGCTCCTGCAGGGAGCACTGGGATAATCACATGCTGGAGCAACCATCCAGCAGGTTTTGTGGGACGCCAGCACCCAGAGCCAGTCTGGAGATAAAGGCTGGTTGTCTGGTGGAGAAGGTCCTACAGGTATGGGAGTTTAGGATCCTTTGTGTCCTGTGGACATCACTGACAACTCACTGAGCTGTTTCATGGGCTCCCACGCTGGCTTGGACATTCCAGGACCATGGATTTCACTTCCCAAACGAGCTCTGCCCCAGTGTGTTTCCTCCACCCCATTCCAGTGCTGGCCTGCAGGAAAACCAACCTGAGAGGAAATGGGGCCTTCAGTGCCCATTTCCACACTCACAGACCAGCAAACAGCAGCCACTCGCTCTCTCCTGCTGCTAACGGGGAGGTGACAACAAACAGCTTCACCAGACAATGTCCCTTCCCAGACAATGTCCCAGCCCAGACACAGCACCATCTCCAATCCACCACGGGAACAGCGCAGGGCCACCCGTCCTGTTCCTGCCGGGCTGGTGCCAGCACCACGCTGGCACCTGCAGATGTGACAAGGGCAGACAGAGCCCTCCCCTGACACCCCGCCCTGCCAGGCAGCCTCGGGATCAGGCAGCTTCCCTTCAGACAGCAGCTGCAATGCAAAGCAGCCCGAAATCCATCGTCCCTTAGGTGCTGATGGGAGATAGGAGCGCTTTGCCTGCCTACAGCTTTCAGCACAGGCCACGGGAGACCTGAACATTAAAAACCCTGTTACAACACTTTGGCTGAACTTATCTGGCATGTGCATCCAGCTGCTCCGACTCCGATGGCCTGGGGGAAAGGGCACAGCTCCTCCCAAACAGCAGCACCTCCATGCAGACAGTGGCATCATCACCCCGCAGGAACGGCACCTGATCCCAGGGAATTCCACCCACCTGGGGCTCGGCTGCCCTGAGCTGACCCCAGCACCTGCCCTCGGGGATCCCAAACACCCTCCTCCCAGGGGGGTGCAAGGTGGGAATGCTCAGCTCTCTCCTGAATCACCCCAGCTGCAAGAGGCTCTGTGAGGGACAGGCAGTGCCTCGGATCCACGGCACGAAGAGGGGAGGAGGTGGTGGTGGAAGTGATGGAGCACCGGGGTGTGCACACTCAAATTTCAGCCCTAACAACCCCATCCATGGCCACGGGTGAGATGGAGAATCACAAACATCCCTGCTGGAAGGGATCCACAAGGATCTCACCGGCTCCCTAAGCTGCACAAGCCTTGTCCGCGTGTCCCCTCCGCCTGGTGTGTGCAGTGAGGAACTCAGGCAGAAACACCTCTGCTGCTGGGGGCTCTGAGCCACATCCACCAAAGCAAGGCACTTCCGTGGATGTCAGCAGCTGCCAAAGGATGGAGCCCACAAAATGCAGAATTCCATGCTTTGTCCACGCACCCTCCCATCTCCAACAGCCTGAGAGGCATCCCATGGGACCAAAGCCTCTTCCTTCCTCTCACCTTCCTTTGCTTAACTGTTTTTCCACCCAGCAACTTGATTTCACAGGTGGCCCAAGCCTCCCTTCCACTCCTCTTCTCCCATCACACAGTCTCAAACGCCCTCAAATCCTAAAAATCACTCACAGCTGCACGACAGGGAAGCCGCAAGAAACACGCAGCCAAGATTCAGGGAAATCCTTCTGGGATCCAAAAGGTGCCCTAAAGGACTTGGTTTTCTGCTCCTCGTGGTGACTGGAGCTGGCTGCACCCCTTGTGGCCTCCAGCCGTGGGATGGCCACATCCTCCTGCTGCTCTGGGAAAGATGTGATGGTGATGGAGATCCCAAGCAGCAACACAGGCCGCTGGAGCCTCACGGCCTCTCCCCTTCCCCCCACATCGTGAGAAATCCCAGCAGCGGAGCTCCGGGCAGCGAGCGGATGGGGCAGGCGCTCCCCCAGCCACCAGCACACCGTAACTCACACCCCCATTTTCCCTCTGCCAAGGTCCACTGGCTTCGCTGTCTCCCCATCCCAGAGCCTGTTTCCTTTGCTGCTTTGTCTCGAATTTAGGAAATCCACAGGAGGTGCAGGCCAGGGAAGCTGTTAGACAAGAGCCTCCAGCCCTGGCCGGGGGCTTTTTACCGAGGGACTTTTCATTTTGCTGCCGCTTTGTTTTCAGCCCTCGCCTGTCTGCTTGCAGTGGGAGTTTGCTGGAATCAAAACTGGAGAAAAGCTCTTGGAATTCACCCGGGGAACAAAAGGGCTTTTGTGCAGGAGGATTTGGAGGACGAGGCTGCTTTCGCTGCCGCTACCTCCGTGCCTGTTTTCCCCGTGCCAAAGAGCACCTGCCCATGGCAGAGCAGGAGGTGGGATGGGGAGGACGTGGGCAGAGGAGGGGGTGGGCTCTGCCCGGGCACAGGGGACACGTGCTCCCACACCTGCCAGCAGCGGAAAAGCAGCACAGAAGGGCCAAGAGCTTCCCAAATATTCCTGCATCGTGGCTCACCCAAGCCTTTGTGCCTGGCTCTGCCCCTCCAACAGAAGGCAGGGAGGGCTCTGCCCCTCAGGGCAGCAGCAGCACCCTAAGAAATCTCCCAGGGGACCCTGCCATGCCAGTGGGTGTGCCCCATGCACCCCGTGGATGAGGGGATGAAGCTCCCAGACCAGGAGGTGAGCTGAGGGGATGCTGTGGGTTCCCCCTGGGCATCACTCCCAGTACTTCGCTTGCTTTTTTTCACTTCCCCTTATCCACCAAGATTTCACCTCTGACCACCACTGTGAGTGACCACAGGACTCCAATCAAGTTCCCACACAAATCCCGAGCAGGCAGCAGCAATCGTCCTGTATCTAACACAAAAGCAGGTGCTCCATCTGCCTCAGCCACAAGGGGTGCAGGATTTGCCTTAAATCCATGAGGCCCAGCCCAGCTACAAACACTTCTGTACTTCCCAAACCCACTGCTCCCAACGGTAAAGTATCCAGTTCATACAATTATAGAATATCCTGAGTTGGAAGGGACCCACAGGATCGAGTTCAACTCCTTTCCACACCGCCCTGTGGAGCTTCAAACCCCAATTTTCTTAGGGTGACAAGATGCGCTTGCATCAGACACCCCACAGACGCATCTTTGCTCAAGGTCTCTCTCCAGTTCCAATATTGCTTTCCAGGTTTTTAACGTGCTCGGTGCAGCTGGGATTTTCTCCCAGCAGATCCTGCAAAGGGGTTTGGAAGCAGCAGAGAGGGAGCTCTGCAGCAGAGCTGCATCTCCCCTGAAAACACAGACCAGCTCCTGCCTCTGCCCTGGCTGCAGGGGCAGCCAGCCTGGCAGTGCCAGCACCTACCTCCCGAGCCAGGGCCTCCCGGAGCTGTCAGCTGTGCTGCCAGCACGGAGAAATGCAAATGGCTTTGGAAAAGGAAGGTGACATTGGCACCCGCTCGCTGATGCTGCTGCAGGCACAGCCCGACCGCGGCTCAGCTGGGAGGGTTCTGAGCCTTGCTGCTGCTCAGACTGAGGCACGTGCTCAGCCTGGGCTCATCTTCCCATTGAGGCTGGCCTAAGATCTAAGCAGGATCAGGAGTGTAAAAGCTGTGCCAGACTCCTGGCTACAGCTCTCAGCCCATCCTTCAGCCCCAAAAGGGACACCCCACACAGGACCAGGATCATCGGGGACACCCCACACCGGTGGCTCCTCAGCACCACCCTCCCAATGCTGCCTCGTAGCCCCCGCTGGCAAAGCCCCACGGGCAAGTGCCGAGGCTTGTCCAGCCAAAAGGAGTCAGGAGGTTTAAACCTGGGAAAAGCAGGGCTTGGACATCGAAAGGGTGTGATGGATCAGGAAGGACTCGCCTGGGGAGCTCAACCATTATCCCCAGAAGAGCATGCATGGGAATTCATCCTCCAGCTGCTGCTCTCCACACCTTAACGCAGCCCCATTCCCCCACGGAGATGCTTTTGCTCACTGAGCACCTTCCCTGTGGGATCCGTGTCCTGGTGCCATCACCCTCACAGCAGGCTGGAATAAAATCCAGTCAGGGCAATATGAGTTTTATTTCTGTTACCAGGGGCTCCAGGCAGCCACAGGAGTCTTGTTTTACCGAGCGCAGGTTGGGTTTGTTCAGCTTATTGTAAATTTGGACATTTCAACTGCACTGCTATCAGACACCTCCTGCTGATGCTCTGCATGGAAAACTTGGGAGTTAGAATTTTCTGCTCATGAGTAAAGATACATTGGGATAAAACGGGCCATTTATGCTCCACAGAGAGAAAACTGCCCATTGATTTGGTCATGCTTTGAGTTATTAAACATCAATAACTTTTAGAGCCAAATGGGAATACCCATGGAAACACAGGAATGTGCCACAAGCCATTTCTTTATCGAGCACCCTCGCCTTCTGCAGAAGGCCCTGATGAACAGGAGAGCTGTGTTAATCCACGTGCAGGTCAGAAATCAGGTGGCAACACTGCCCAGAGTTTTCCTGCACGAGAGGAACACCACAACACCAGCAGCTCTGGCATGGTAGGAGAGGATCTGCTTCCTTGCATCTAGTCATGGGGAATTTTTGCAAAAGTTCGGCCAAATATTGTGATTAAGTCTCAACATGGTCAAGGCTTTGATCAACCTGCCTTTGTGCCACACCATCAGGCAGCTCCCTTGCTATTCTTTAGCGATGTAAGAGCTTACTTGCTTATTTTTCGATCTCAGTTATTAAAGATGGTATTTTATAGTCCTGGCCAGTGCAGAGGGGAGGATCCAACTCCTGCTCCCTCTGCTGGCAATGCCTCCAGCAAACGTGTAGGTCCTCCTTTAAAAACACCCAGGAATGCATTCCCAGGGAGAAGCCACAGGAACTGCAGGAAAGCCAAACCCGCGTCCCCTGCGAGCCCTGGCACCACCCAGGGCTCCAGCAGAGCAGCTCTGGGCACTGCCCCAGCACCAGGGCAGGCCAGGAGCTCCTGGCAATAGCTGCCCTCCTGCTCATGGCACTGTCAGCAGCGACAGGGGCTGCTCCAGGAACCCACGGGCACAGAGAGGCAAGGCCTGGAGCTGCTCCACCACCACCCCGGGCACCAGGTCTGGGTGCTGCAAACACCTGGGCAGTGCAGGCTGGCACAGGAGGAAGGCTCCAGGAGCTCCAGGCCGTGCAGGGCAAGATGGATGCAGCTTCCAGGGAAGCTCTTTCAAGTTCAAACCCATTTAAGCCAGAGGTCAGAGAGCACAACCTTCCAGACACCTCCTTAGAATCAACCTGAGCTGGAAGGGACCCACCAGGATCATCCAGTCCAACCCCGGCCCTGACACCCCAACAATCCCACCCTGAGCATCCCTGGCAGCGCTGTCCAAGCTCTCCTGGAGCTCTGGCAGCCTCAGGGCCGTGCCCGTTCCCTGGGGAGCCTGGGCAGTGCCCAGCACCCTCTGGGGGAAGAACCTTTCCCTGAAATCCAACCTAAACCTGCCCTGGCACAGCTCCAGCATTCCCTGGGTCCTGTCCCTGTCGCAGCGAGCAGAGACTGGAGCTGCACCTTGGGAAGAAGCTGTAGATTGCTGAGATCTCAGTCTCCTCCAGGCTGAGAAGCACACATCTGCTTGTCTGGCATGTAAAGAACACAAGCCATATATAAAGAACAAAAGCCTTTCCCCAGTTTTTGTCACGCAATTTTATCTCAATTTGGAAAACACACTGAAGAAATCCACGACAGCACAGTCCTGTGACAGCAAGTCTTGTCCTCCCAATAAAGCATCCCTGACACAAATGGGCAGATTTTTTTTCTCTCTACGTATGTCCACGTGGATTAAAGCCCGTCAGGTCACATCTCTCCACCCAGCTTTCTAAAGCAGGAGCTGAAAATACAAACCTCCCTTTATGAGCCTTTCTGTCAAAGCCTCCACGGAACTCCCCATGTGAGGTTTGAGGCTGTAGTTTCACTTACACACACACACAGTCCCAAAAATGATACTGCTTTCCACGTGCACGAGCAGATAAACAGAAATGGGAAAAAAGGAAAGCAGAAATGGGAAGAAAAAGTAACCAAGAGAAGCAGGGTAATATAAATCATCAACACAGATCCATAATGTCCATCCCACTTAGCAACCAGGACAAAATACTTCCCAACCTTGTAAATTCTTATGTGTGTGCTCAACCCTAATCAGGCACATTCAGTCCCACTGAGTCCTGCAAAAGGACTCTGGTGCTGCGAGTTTAGCACGTGCACATGCACTTTCAGGATGAAGACATGAAAAAAACCATCCTATTTAGCCTCTCCTTTAAGGGAAAATAAAAAAATTCTCCAGCCTCTACTGTTCCAAACAGGGCCAAGCTCTGCATCAGCTCTGAGTGAACCCCAGGATTGCTCCTGCCTTTCTGCTGTGGCGATGCCTTTTTAAAAAAACTCTTTTCTAAGCAAACTGCTGCGAAAGCAGCCCCCCTGGGCAGGAGATGCTCGCACAGGATGGACCCTAAATGAGAGTGCTCCGAGGTAAAGCGACGCTGGAAGCGCTGGCATTGTTCTGGCTCGGCGCAGGAAGAGCCAGAGGAGGAATTCTCTCCTACTGCAGGAAGCTGTTCCAGCCCCTTATCAGACAGAAAGCTCCTGATTTCTTGCGGGGGAAGTACCAAATGTTTTTGAGGGGAAGGAAAAAAAAGAAAGGGGAAAAAAAAAAAATGGCATGCCTGGCTCTAAAGGAAGCTGCCTGATGACATGAATGGAGCTGAAGTCATGCTGGGAGGAAGCCCGAGGTGCTGCCCGGCTCAGGTGGCTCTGAGGAAGGGGACATTCCCAGGGCACATTCCCCTGCTGTCACCCCACGGGGCCCTGCAGAGGTGCAAGCCCTGGGGTCCTTCCCTCTGCCACACACTGCAAATTCAGCCTCGTCTCATTTCACAGAATCCCGGAATCACAGAATGAACCAGGTTGGAAAAGACCTTTGAGATCATCGAGTCCAACCCGTGACCCAACACCTCCTCATCAACTCAACCACGGCGCTGAGTGCCACGTCCAGGCTTTTTTTAAACACGTCCAGGAACAGTGACTCCACCACCTCCCTGGGCAGACGATTCCAGTGCCCAATCACTCCTTCAGTGAAGAATATTTTTCATTTCTTGTCTCCAAAAAGCAACTTGTTTCTCGTCATGTCTGAGTGCAGCATCTGTGTCACCCTCCCCAGCTGCCAGGGGCTATTTTGGGCTCTCCCTCCAGTTCCGATGCTGCTGTCAGGGGGCTGCTTTGGGATGTGGGATGTCCTTCCATGCAATGCACAATCTGCTCTTTTCGGTTAATTTATAAAACTGATTGCTTGGCAGGAACCCAAGTTCTCTGCAGACATGTTCCAAAGTTTTATTAGCAATGAGCAAATTGCTGGTGTCCTTGGGAAAGGTAAGGAAGTCAGAGTCTGTGTTATTTGCCTTTATTTTTTTCCAGAGGGTGCCTCCCAAATGACAATTCCATGTCACAGGGCAGAGCTCTCTGGCTAGACAAGGACCTGTAGATATAATGGTTGTCTTGGCTTATTGCATAGGTATCTAAAAAACTTGAATTTTAAGTATGTTCACTATTTTATCAGATTTTATGCCTTGTTTCTGCCAAGAACCCCTTGTCTCAGCCTGGCTTCTCCTGGTAGGTCGTTAGGGGATTGTGGTTTTCATCTCTTAGGAGTTAAAACGCAGAAAAACACTTTGGAACAGGTCAAAACCCAACAGTATTAGAGCATTGCCTTTCTTCTCCTTTAACAGGCTACTCTGACAACCCTCTGCTTGTTAAATGAGAGAAAAATCTGTGGGCAATGCAGTGAAGGTCAATCTTGTGGTTTTTGAAAGCATTTAATTAACACGGTTAAGTACCAAGGTCTGCTTGGGAGGGAGCTTCTGCATTAACCAGCAGCACCTTCCTCTTCAGAGAAGCAAACCTGCAAGAGGGAACTGGCTGCAGGATTTTCTACATCTCCACGTCCCAGACCTCAGTGGTGCTCGGATTTAGCTGCAGCAGCTTCCCTGTCCTGCTGCTACTGCCAGACCTGCAAGGAAATCATGGTCAGACCTGTGCCTGCACCTCTGAGCCAGCAGAGTCCCAGCTGGCCAGACCCCGACCCCCTTCTGCAGGGGCTGGGCTGACCCCCTGCACCCCCAGAGCCCCTCAGGGCTGCCAGAGCCCCGTGCTGTGCCTTGGACTTCTGCTCAAGGCATTTTTGTCAAGTGCTTAAACAAATCTATTTAAGATGTAGCTTAGCCCAAAGAGGTTTTGGCGTTCTGATGGCAGCACGTAAAGTCCCTGTCTCTTCCTCCAGCTATTCTCAGCTCCTACAGGTGCTCCTCTCCTTGGAGAAAACTACAGTAAATATCCCATATTTGTGCTTCAACCCCGGGCAGTCACATGCACAAACCCCACAGTCACAGGCTGACAGCTCCTCTCTGAAAGGTCACAGCATCAGCTGGTTGAGAGAAGAAATCAACCCCAGCTCTCACCAAGCCAGACTGGCTTTTATTTCTTCCTACTTTTGGAGACCCTAAGTGCAGGCAATTAAAGCAGCCCTAGCAAAAAGGGCTGTGTTGAAATCCAAGCTGGGAAGTGTGGCTCTAACTCGGGGGCAGCTGCCAGCGCTGGAGCGGTGCCCTGCAAGGAGGAGCCGTGCCCAGGGCTGGGCTTGGTGCTGCACAAACCCTGCAGGCAGAGCTGGTGCCAGAAGGACCTTCTGAGCTCGTGTGCCCTGCTTTGGCAGGGACTGGTTCCCCTCCTACGTGCAGGGACTCGAGGCAGCCTGGGACTCTGGCGGGCTCTGACCGGGGCTGCTGCACACGGGAGGTGCTGAGAGCAGATAAAATGGAGCAAACCCAGAGGAAGAATCACCCAATCATGGAATCGTTTGGGTTGGAAGAGACCTTAAAGCTCATCCCATTGCACGGGCAGGGACACCTTCCACTATCCCAGGCTGCTCCAAGCCCTGTCCAACCTGGCCTTGGACACTTCCAGGGATCCAGGGGCAGCCACAGCTTCTCTGGGCACCCAGAGCCTCACCACCCTCACAGGAAATAATTTTTTCTTAATATCTAATCCAAACCTACTTTAAAACATCAGTAATCAATGCTGGCTTTGCCTTTAAAATCTTCTCTCTCCCTTCCCTTTCGGTGCCCATTCTCTGGGAAGGTTTGTCTCTGCTGGATTGGGACTTCCATCACTTCAGAGCTGTCAGGACAGCAAAAGACTTTTGAGTCACTTTCGATATCTGACCTTGAACTACTGGAGAAGCAATAAACATTCCTAAGAGGAACTACCGTTCCACGGAGTGAAGCTGTAATTTTTACAACTTGTTGCTCAAGTGTGAAATGAGCCCTGCTGAAAAGCCAGGAGCGAGGAACCGGGGGCTCAGCCCCCGGAGCAGGATGAACACAGGCACGCAAACACGACGCCTGGCACTCGCACAGAGCAGCCACGCGGTGCTCCGAGGCCATTTGGCACTGATAAGCATTTTTCACGGAGTGCAATTACATATTTTTGTTTAGGAAAAGATTCTCCTTCAAAAGCAGCTCCCTCCCAAGTCCGTGCTGATTCAGCCTTCATTAAAGGCCTCTTCTTGCAGACACAGAGAAGTGTTGACTCCTGCACTGATTTTCTATTGCTGCCTTATCTTTGGCATCTCATCTGCAACTTCTGCTGG
>VZTF01005238.1:373282-384395 GCA_013397755.1 Cnemophilus loriae
CGGGGAGCCGCCGGCAGGGGGCGCGGTGAGCGCGGCGGGGTCCGATCGCTTCGAACCGCTTCAAACTGCTTCGAACCGCCTCAAACCGCCTCAAACCGCTTCAAGTCGCTTCGAATCGCTTCAAACTGCTTCAAATCGCTTCGAATCCCTTCAGTTCGCTTCAAACTGCTTCGTCGCTTCAAGTCGCTTCAAACCACTTCAAACAGCTTCAAACTGCTTCAAGTCGCTTCAAACCGCTTCAGATCGTTTTGAATCGATTCAAACGGCTTCAAATCGCTTCAAATCACTTCAAACCGCTTCAAACCGCTCCAAATCACTTCAAATCACCGCTTCAAATCGCTTCAAACCACTCCAGACCACTTCACACTGCTCCAGATCTCTTCAAATCGCTTCAAACCGCCTCAAGTCGCGCCAGATCCCACCGCAACGCATCGCACAGCATCACACCACGCTGCACCGCTCCGTCCCTGCGCTGTTCTCTCCCCAAACGCCCGTGCCTGCGCACGAGCTGAGTGCCTGCCTGCCCCCCTGCCTGTGCCCCTGCCAGCTGCCATCCCTTCCTGCATCCCTGTCTGCATCCCTGTGCCCCTGCATCCATCCCTGCATCCATCCCTGCATCCATCCCTGCATCCCTGTGCCCCTGCATCCATCCCTGCATCCCTCCCTGCATCCCTCTGCTCCTGCATCCATCCCTGAATCCATCCCTGCACCCATCCCTGCATCCCTGTGCCCCTGCCTGCATTCCTGCCATCAGCAAGTTCTTCATCCATGCTTTTTAGTTTTTTCCCCTTGCAGGCAGATCAGATGGAGCGAGCCCATCCCGAGCCAAGCACGGTGCGTTCCGAGGTGGGCATGGAGGTTTCCCATGGGAAGAGCCAATGGACCTGATCCGGTGACATTTCCCTGAGATGGGGACACTGTCCACATGGGAAACTCAGGGGAGCACCCGTTTGCCATGTAGGAACCCCGCTTTGGGGAAAAAACCCTAAAGAAAGGTAAAATTAGACCTTCCCCAAGCAGCGCTTCCCATTATTTATATGTTTCCTCGTAGCAACACCGGTAGAAAATAAATAAAATTTAATCAGAATAACTGAGCGCTAAGAAACGTGCGCTTCAAAACCATTTACAGTTAAATTAGTGCCGAGGATATTTTACACCCCAGCAAAATACTGATGGTAAAGGCACAAAATCCAGTGAGAAGGTTGCATGGAGGGTGTGGCTGGGAGTGAAAGCAGCACTGCCACTCAGTCCTTGGGCTGGAAAAGGTGCATTAGAGCTGATTTTGGTGCCGTGCCTCCTTTTCCCAGCCAGTCCCAGGCACTGAACCTGCACTCACCTGGCCTTGTCATTTTTAGCTGCAAGGGCCAAAAGTCTGAAGGAGCTGCAACCCTCAGTTAGGGCTCTGTGTGTAATTCCTCCTGTTCCGAGGGATTCGGGGATGAGGGAAATGTGCTGCTGGTCGTGGTCCTTCCTGCCAAACACTCAGCTCCAGCAAATCCTTCCAGCCAAGGAATAAATCCCCAAAATTTGGGTTTGCCGTGGAAATGCTGACACTCGCACGTTACAAACGGCAGCACTGGGAGCAGGATCGTGGTGGGCACCCAGAGACCCTGTCCCATGAAGTGGTGCTGCGAGGCTGCACCTTTTAATTAGCTTTTAATTGGCTTTTAATGTTTCTAACAAACTTCTGTTGGTCAAACCCGCACGCAGGTGGCAGCTCAGGGATGCTCCTTTGGGTTTCCATGAAGATTTCAGGTGGCTGTTGGAAGATCATCCACTGGGCCACATCTAAACCCAGCTGTTCTCATGGAATCACGGAGTATCCCGAGGTGGAAGGGACCCACCAGGATCGTGGAATCCGAGTCCTGGTGCTGCACAGGACACCCCAAGAATGCCACCGTGTCCCTGGGAGAGCTGTCCAGACATTCCTTGAGCTCCTGGAGGTTTGGGGTGTGACCACTTCCCTGCTCCAGGGCCCAGCCACCCTCTGGGGGAAGAACCTTTTTCTGATACCCGCCCTAACCCTCCCCTCACACAGTTTCAAGGCATTATTTTCCATAGAGGATGGAGTCCTCGTTCTCCATCATTTCCTGGAGCGCTGGCCCTGTCCCTTGCTGGCTGCCACGTGCCACCAGGCACACTGGGATGTCCCTGTCACACACACAAGCTGGGCCAGCACAGCAAACCCTGTGTCCCTCCACAGCACAACGTCACTTTTTACTGTCTTTTTTCATGTTTTTTCTGTTCCCTCTCTTCAAAGATGTCCAGAAATCTGGGGTCCCACTGCTTTCCCCAGGATTAGGGCACCCTTGCACATCACCTTGGGGAATTTTCTCCCAATTTGCACGGGTTTAGGCTGAGCTGGGACCTGCAGAGGCTTGTCCGTCCCGTCAGTGGTTCATGTGCAGGGCTGGAGGGTGTGGGAGGCCGGGCTGGAAGACCAGTCCTGGCAGGCTGCAGCAGGACCGGGCAGGGCAGGGGGAGGCACGGCAGTGTCACCCCAAACTGGGGGGCTGTCCCCAGGTGCCAGGGCTGCAGCTCCCCCGGCCCTGTGCTATGCCCTGCCCTGCCCTGGAGCCGAGAGGGGACATCAGAGGGTGACACGATGGGAGCAGGACTGGACTCAGAGCATCTCGGTGGACTGGGTACTGCCAGCTCTGAGTCAGAGTGGTTTGGGTTGGGAGGGAGCTTTAAAGGGCGCCTCGTCCCACCCCTGCCACATTCCACCTTCCGCTGTGCCAGGCTGCTCCAAGCCCCATCCAGCCTGGCCTTGGACCCTTCCAGGGACGGTGCAGCCACAGCTGCTCTGTCTCTCCATCCTCATCGTACAAAAAATTCTTCCTTATATCTAAATCAAGTGGTACCAAAACACATTATTACCATTATTGTTCCTGTTTGCTCCAGCACAGTGCCTGGCCTTTCACCTTCCAGTTTCCTCTTTACGGAGCCTTTTCTTATTCAAATATAAATTCTGCACACAATGTGACCAGATCTCCCTTGTCCAGGTGGGATTGACCTTCTTCCTGTCCAGTGACAGGCTCAGGTCCCCATCTCTGCTGAGAAGGGGAAAGGGAAAGGGGAAGGGGAAAGGGGAAGGGGAAGGGGAAGTAGAATTAATGCAGAGCTGACTGAAGAGATCCAATTTCTACTTCAGGTCTGGCCACAAGTTTCTTCCCTAGCACTCCCTGCCTCCAGTAGTTCGACTTTTCTACAAGTTCTGATTTATTTATTCCCCCTCCCAACTCACTCCTTCCTTGCTAAGGAGCGGATTTGCTGCAGAGAAATTGGACAAACAATTTCTGTGGTTTCGCTGCTGCAAAATCTCCTCTCTGTGTCTGTAAACAGAAGGTTTGCCCCGAAATGTTGTTTGTTTTAGACACGAGGTTGTTCCCAGCGTTGGCTTTGATCAGGGAGCTCGGGAGGCGAGCGGAGTCATGTGCTGGGTTTGTCCAGGGAAAACACAATTGGAGGCTTCAGTGTCAGTGTTTGTGTGAACGCTCACTCCTGGGCCAAGAATTAATCCCAGAGCTCTGTCCACAAACAGCCGCGAGCTCCAGCATCCCCAAATTCTCCTGCTCCACTCTTGCAGGACCTTTGTCAGAGGTTGTTTCCATATCCCAGTTTCTCTAACTCACTGGGGAGGGGGGTGCTTTCCTCTGGTTCATCTCCCTTCACCAGGAATTATTTGGAAAATTCACATGCTGCCCATGTGAGATTTTCAGCTGTTATAATCCTAGGTGGTGGGAAACAGGAGCGAAACTGTGTCCAGAACACCTGTGGTACCTCCTGCAGCATCCTTGAACACCAAGACCAGATTTCTGGGCTTAAATCAGGATTTTTCCAGTGTTTCATGTGGTGGGAAGGGGCCACAGCTATTGCTCTGAAGCTGTTGTGTATTTTGGATGACAGCTCTGTGCAGGGACAGACAGAAGTCCTGTTTTTTCCAAAAACAATGCACTTTGCAGATGGAGAAATCAAGCTTGGTGACCAAACTTCCACGGAGCAGGAGGTGGGACAGGCTTCAGCAGCTCCTGTACTGAAGGATCCAGTGGCTATTTCGGTTTCTTTGGCTCTGGTTTGTGTTTTTATTAGATTATTCTGCTCCCATCCATCACCTCCCTTCATGGGAATGGGAGCTGTGGGGAAGGAAGGATAATTTGGGACGAGCGTGGCAAGGTTTGGCTTGGCCTGTCCTGTGAGAGGCAACGAGGCAATGACATTTTCAAGCGTGATCCCATCCCCTGGACAGAATCTCATGAAATTTCTCATTATTTTTTAGCTCAGGTAGTGGTCAGTCCCCGCGGAACAGCCGGACAAGAGAATGCAGCCGCTCCCTAATGCTCCTAAGGAGCAGGAGCAAGCTGGAAATTAAAAATAGGAGGAATAATGACCCTGAAGGCCCTGGCTGCCATGGGGCAGCAGACAAGGCAGGCTCTCTGCTCCAGAATAAACCACAGGAAGTTCTCCAATACGAGAAGGACCAGCTGGGAAAAGGGACCCTCCCAAGGGATGCATGGGGAAGGAGCTCCAAGAAAAACCAAAGCAAACAGAGGGTGCAGATGCTGGGGAGGAGAATGGGGCTGGGGCAGAGAGGAGGTGAGGAACAATGAGCTGTCCTGAGCACCATCTGCTCCTCAGGGTCTGAATGGTGCCGCCTGATATCCTGCATTCCTTTGTTCCCCGGGAATTGCAGCCTGCAGGAATTTAAAGCCAAACACAAGCCCTGGGAGTTCAGCCCCATCTTACCTTTTGTCTGAATTTCCTCCTCCTCCTCCTCCTGCCTCTCCTCTTGCAGCCCTTAACTCCCAGCACGTTTTTCCACCCTGGATCCTAAGTGGACGGATTAAAGCCCAGGAGGGCTTGGAATTCTCAGAAGTTCAGCGAACTGTGCTGCCCCAGCACACACAGGGTGGGATGTCGGTAAAATCTCGCTTTAGCTGGATAGCTGGGGAATTGTGAGGATAAAACGACCCAAGAAGCACACGCAGCTCATAAAAGAGGCAGAGGCCAGTAAATGAAAACGACTTTTAGCCTAGTAATAATAAGGTTTCAGAGCCATAAATCTGGCTGGACAACAATGAAGGGTCAAGCACGCCCTTCAGGGGGGTGAGGGTGATGTTTGTGTGTGTTAACCTAGAGGAGGGACAGAGGGGGAGAGTCAGGTAGGAATTTTAAATTTTTAGAAAAATATGCAATTAATGCACAGGTGAACTAAAGCAGCCTCATACCTCTGAAATCATTGATCTGGGGGGCTGGGGGAAAAGGTGTTTTTATACGGCCTGTCTTAAACCGCTTGTGTTTCCCTCTGAGCCTTGCATTCCTGCTCTTGGGGACGGTTTTGTTTCTTATAAAAAGCCTGAAATTTTACCTGCTACATCTTTTTTTTTCGTGTGGTCACCTTTTCCTGCGTCGCTGCACAGAGATGTCCCTGCAGAAAGTCAGAGGTGCCACCCCTCTGTCACACTTTGGGGTTGTCACAGAGGGACAGAGCTGAGTGTGGCAGGTTTTCCTTGGCTGCTGGCGTGAGTTTTAATGCTGCAAATATTGCTGGATTTTTTTTTTTTAGCGTTTGCACTTGCTCCTTTCTGCCCTGCCTGCACCTCTCTCTCTGTGTAACAGATTCTGCGTTTGCTTCGGTGCAGTTACGGACCCAAATGCATCCTCCAGGCTCCTGGGAGCACTTAGTGCAGCCCTCAGCCCCGGCCCTTTTGTGTCTGCTGCATTCTCAGGGCTGGCTCTGGGTTACATCCCGAGCTCTCTGTGCACAGCCCCGTGCCTGCCCAGCCCTGCCAGGGACAGCTGGATGCTTCATCTTTTAAGGTCTGATCCATCACCTTTAGTCCCCGTGGGTTTCACATTTGCAGGTCGCTCTCCAGGCATTGTTTGAACACCCAGGAACTCCATCCCAAAGCCAGGAGCAATAAAAGGAATTCAAACTCTCCTAAACTCTGCCCAGTCCCCCACACCCAGCCCTTTCACCAGGCTGAGTGCAGCACCGCCTGCGCTGCTCCGAGGGCTTTTTAAATCACCCCATCAAGGCTCCCCTGGACTCAAAACATCTTTAAATCAGTACCCACCAGGCAGCCTGCCCCTGTTCGGGGAGGGATTTCCCTCCTTCCCAGGAAGGAGAGGTGGGGCAGGACCCCGGGGAGCTGGAGCTGTGGCAGTGCTGGGTGGCACTGCTGGGTGGCAGTGCTGGGTGGCACTGCTGGGTGGCACTGCTGGGTGGCACTGCGTGGGGCACTGGTGGCTGCGTGGAGATGTGGCCTCAGCCCTCCCTCGAGTCCCCTGCCCTGCACCCCTCCCTCCTGGAAGATGTCAGCATTTGGGATTCGAGATTTGGGGTTTGAGGGCGAGGGTTTCACCTCGGGGCACTGCTCTGCCCTGAGGACTTGGTTTCTCACTGGTTTTCCCCACCTGCTTCATTCCGCCCGATGCTTTTTCAGCAAAATGAGCTGCGGGGTTGTTCAACAACTCAGTCAAGGGTTCAGTGGTGAACTGCTCGTTGCTCTGGATCCCCAGGGATGCAGAATGATTTTTTGAGTAGGGATGCAATGCTGGGTTTCCAGCCAGCCTCAAAATTCCCAGTATGGAGTGTGCAAGGCAAGGACAAACCTGGATATTTAGGAATGGAAGCTGAGGCCTCACCGGCAGCCAGGGAGAGGAAAGAAGAGGAGGAATCCACTGCAAAAATGTTCTAAAAAATGGTGGAATGAGGCTGAGCAGCTCCAGAGCTAAATCAGGACAGGTGGCACCTCTGTCTGAAGGGATCTTTTAATTGGGGTGGCAGCAGGAAACATCTCTTCCTTTAACTGACATGGATATCTGGGCTGTGCTGCAGTGCAGAGCCAGCCAGGGGCTTTTTTAAAGCAGGAAATCATATTTCGAAATCCATCCAGGAAAACCACTGGGAAGGGAACACAGCTGGAGGTGGGCAAGTGGCTGCAGGACCAGGGGATGGTGCCACGAGAGTGGTGCTGACAAAAAAATCCTTATTTTCTGTCACATCCCCGTCAGGGGTGGGTCACATTTTCCCCCCTCAAACTCTGCTGATTTAAGAGAGGCATTTTGGTTCTTTTTTCTGCAATCATGAGGTATTACTCACGGCCAGAGTGAATCTATGTTTGTACCCATCTGGCTGTAATTATGGCATTCTATATGCATTGCACACAATGTATATATTGTGCATTGAGCTGCTGGCACGGCTCTTGTTGAGACTCTCTTGATGCTTCAGTTTAAAGCTCGTTTTATTTTTTTTTTCCCAGAGGTTTCTAACTTCCCGTAAAAATCTATTCTGGGCTGGGACTCGCCGTGCCAAGTCTTTGGCCAAGATTGAAATATCTTTTATGAAATTTTATTCTGAGCCAGTCTGGATGTTGTTCCAGAAGGTGGGTGAGGGCACGGAGGAAAATCTGTGTCCTGCGTGGTCTGAGCAAACCTGACTCCTAAAGAACTGAAATTTGCATAACCACTTATAGAGGTGCAAAATGCTGCAGCTCTCAGCTGGATTTTAAGCCCTTTCCTTTAAATCCAGGGATAAATTGTACTTGTTAATCGTGCCCTGGGTCTGAATATCAGGATGTTTTTGGTGTCCAGGAGCTGGTGGCTTTGGCAGTGGCCGAGCAGCCTTCACAGTTTGGTGCAGCTGCAGTAAATGCTGGAGGAAGTTGGGTTTTGCACAGTTTATTTCAGCCTCTTTCCAGCCCCAAAAGGAGGCAGGCCTCTAAATGAGGTGCTCTGAATTCCTGTTGAAAGGCTTCCCTGGCAGAGAATCTGGGCTGTAGAGGATCCAACTGCATCTTCCTGGTGCTTATCCACAGGTTTAGTGATGCAAACACACCGCTTCCAGTAAACGTGCAGAAGATCTCCTCAGCCAGTGCCTGAGCCAGCTGTGTGCACCAGAAAAAGAGATCTAAACAGTCACAAGATACAGGCAGGAACAGGGCTCGAGTTGGTTAAAAAGTCCAAAGGAAAATGTAAAATAATTCGGGTTTCTCTGCATTTGAACCCGAGGAATTTCTGTGATGGGCCTCCGGCTCCCAAAGGCCTCTGCAAAAGCTTTGATAAAAAAAGAAGCTGTGAAAGAGCAGCTGTTTACCTGCAGCTTCTGCATCACTGCACAAAATCGTTCCAGCATTCCTGGGCTTCCTCAGAGGGCTCTGCAGACTGGGAAGAGCAGTCGGAGCAGGCGAGCTCTTCCCAGCCAGAGGGGACGGAAGGGCCGCATCCACCAACCTGAAATCCCGGGATAACGTCCCATCTCTGGCCATTTATTTGTTGTCTCCATACTGAACTTGTTGTGCCCTCTCTGCCCAGCACAGACCCTCCCATATTTAAGTGCAAGAAGCAGAGCCTGCCCTGCTGGAGGCACCTCCCTCCTGCTCTGCTCCACATCCAGCACAGAAGGTTTTCCACAGCATGAGCAGGGATGCTCCAAAGAATTTGGGAATGGTCCTTCGTGATTTTAACGCCTTTTTTTTTTCTCTTTTTTCTCTTTATTTTCAAAAGGCTGAGTCACAGAAAGAAAGAAAGGGAAGAAAGGAAATTCAGCCAGTCATGTTTCCCTTCTGGATGAATTCATGCATTCCCTCTGCAGTGCGCTGAGCTGTGCTTCCATAATATCCTGTTTGCTCAGTTCCTGAGAGGAGCACCTGGGCAGCACAATTTCAGTGAAATGCTCCTGGAAGGAGATCCTTTAAACAGAGAGGGGGAGAAATGGCCCGGCCTGGCAGGGAGGAAGTGCCATTCTACGTGTGCTGCTGTGGCTCTGAACTCCTGGTGTGGTGCACATCAGCCCAAAGTGATGAGGACTGGAGAAATTTCCCTCTGCTTCAGCACGAACAACCCCAACTCCCTCAGCCTTGCTGCACGTGGAGCCACTGGAAATTGCCACCATTTGGTGCCACTGCCTGGTGGAGTTGTTTAGATCCCTGTTCCACTTAAAGAGATTAAATTCTGCTCTTTGTCTTTAAATCCTTTCGCTTGGCAGTGTCACCTGGACAGGTTTGTGGTGCAAACACAGCACCCACCTCAGCACAGACTCCTTTGGTCTGGAACAAATTCCTTCACCTTTGGCTCTTTGTGCCTACAAACAGAGGTGATGTTTGAGGCACCTGAGCACACGGGGCTGCTGTAAAAATTAATTAGGTGCTGGTTTGCAGGTGCTTTGAAGATGAAAAGCAGCGCAGTGCTTTAGGTTTGACGGCTCTCTGGAGGTTCTCTCCCCGTGGTGCAGGTTGGGTTTGACTCTCAGGTGCTGCTGCTGTTTGGTGTTTCCCTGGATGCAGCAGCACCCAGGGAACACCCCAGGGTGTCTCACCCATCTGCCAGGAACATTTTAGGGGATGTTTTCCTCCCAAGTGACACAGCCAGATGTTTTGGAGCACCCAGCTCCTGTGCTCTGTGCAGACCCCTCCCATTTTGTTGCCACGAACTGCGCTGGGGGGTTGCTGCTGTGAACCACTCAAGGAGGAGTTGCTGGGCTGAAACACCCTAAACTCCAAGGAATGACAAACTTGGCAAGTAGAGCATAAAATCACAGATTCATAGAGTGGCTTGGGTTGGAGGGGACCTCAGGGACCATCTGGTTCCAACCCCTTCCACTAGGCCAGGAAGGAGTAGAACATGAATAGGAGCAGTTAAAACTTTTGAAGTATAAACAGAGACCACAACAAAGTGACCAGAAGAATTCAGCCCCAGACGGGCTTCTATTGTGTTTAATGCTTGATGGATGAAGGTAAGAAGTTTTGGGGGGTTTTTTATTGAAGTTGTAGTTATGTCATTGTATTTACTCAGTATTCTTTAGGCAATTATTTAATTAGAGTCCTTTGAGCTAATACTCTTGGTTAAGGCGGAAACTAATGAAAAAAAGAGAACGTTTCCATGAGATTTGTGCTGCTGTAGGGGGCTTGTGCCTAACGAGGGCCCTGGGACCAGGCTGGGGCTTGAATCCTGGATATTCCCAGTCATAGCTGTGGGCAAAGGAGTGGATGCAAAGGCTTTTGCATGGCTGTGAGACCTCCCTGTGCAAACAGTGCTTTTCACTTAACGCTGTGCTGTGAGATCCTTTTCTTCTTTCCCGATGAGGACACAGTGTCCTGATCTCCATTTTCCAAGAAAAAAATGTGGAGTGCCTGCTGTGGTTGCAGAGCTCGGTCACTGCTGCGCGTGGTGCCCGTGCACAAACCAACCCAGACAAGGAATTCCCAGCCCCTGCGGGGATCCAGCAGTGAATCCCTGCCGGAGCAGGAGCTGCTGGCTGTTTTCCCGAGCACGGGTGCAGCGTCCCTGCAGCGGGATTCAGGATTGCTGCTCAGCTCAGCCTCGCCCAGCAGCTCACAGGAGGCGCTTAGGAAATCGGAGCACGTCGGGCCGTGCTCACATTGTGCTCTCAGCGATGGGAACAGGGTGATGAACAAACACCTCAGCGGGGTTGATCACATCCCACCAGCACCAAAAGGCTGCTCACGGACTCAGCCCCATCCAGAGGGTGACAAGGACACTGGTCAGAGGGGAATAACTCCATGGGAAGCATGGAACCAGCACCCACCTGTATATGGCAGGAATTCTGTGTTGGTCTTCAGCGTTTTCAGTGCTTTAATTATATTTTGGGTAATGTAATAAAATCCTGGCAGCCTTGTGGATGCAGGCAGGAGCCAGGAGCAGTGGATGGAGTGAGGCAGCTCCCGCCCAACCTTAAACCTCCAGGCCCCCAGGACATATTTCCAGCCCCTTTCCTCTGCTGCCCACCAAGGCTGTGCTGGGAGGTGGAAAGNAAACCTTGGAGACGGGTGTACCTTGGAGGAGGGGGTCACCTGCAGGATGGGAGTCCCTGTGAGGGGCGTCCTTGGGACAGGTGATCACCTGGAGAATGGGGTCCCCAGGAGGAGAGAAACCTTGGAGAGGAGGGGTCCCTTGGAGAACGGGGTCACCCAGAGGATGGGAGTCCCTGCAAGGGGGTCTACCAGAGAATGGGGTCCCCAGGGTGGGGGGTTCTCAGGAGAGGTGATCACCTGGAGAATGGGGTCCCCAGGAGGAGAGGGGGTTCCCTTGGAGGAGGGTGTCACCCAGAGGATGGGGGTCCCTGGGAGGGGTGGTCATCCAGAGAATGGGG
>VZTF01005238.1:393924-414534 GCA_013397755.1 Cnemophilus loriae
TGGGCTTTTTTTATGTTGGTTTTGGGGCTTTTCTTTGCTAGTTTTGGGGGATTTTTTTGCTGGTTTGGGTTTTTTTGGTTGGTTTTGGGGTTTTTTCTGCTGGTTTTGGGATTTTTTTGCTGTTTTTTGGGGTTTTTTTGTTGGTTTTGGGGGGGTTTTTTTGTTGGTTTTGGGGTTTTTTTTCCTGGTTTTGGGCTTTGTTTGCTGGTTTTGGGGGTATTTTCATTGGTTTTGTGGGTTTTTTGCTGGTTTGAGGTTTTTTTGGTTGGTTTTGGGGGTTTTTTTGCTGGTTTGGGTTTTTTTTTTTTGCTAGTTTTGGGGGTTTTTTTCTGGCATAAAATATTCTGGCACTTCCATCTCAAAGTGATTCCCTTTCCTGGGGCAGCCACAAAAAAACCCAGCAGCTCTGGGGCTGATTGAAGCCTCTCCTGTGGCATCCTGGGCCAAATTCAGGGGATATTGTGCGTTGTTTTCTATGCTGGAGTCACCATCAAAACAGCATTTTTAATTTCTTTTAATTGCTGATCCTCATTAACGCTTTGTCACCTCTTCTTTTGAAAGCAATTTTCCTTTTTTTCCCCCCTGTTTTCGTTTTTTTCATGTTTGTTTGGAGGTTTTTTCCTCCTCGTTTGGGTTTTTTTTCTCCCTCTTTGGTTTTTCCTGATTTTTTTTCTTCTGTTTGTTTATTGCATATTTGTTTATTTTACCCCATTTATTGTTGTTTTTTTCCCATTTGTTTGGGTTTTTTCCTTGTTTGTTTTTCCTGGTTTTCTCTTTACGTTTTCCATTTGTTTGGGGGTTTTCCCTTTTGTTTGTTTTCTTCCATTTGTATGCTTTTTGTTCTCATTTGTTTGGTTTTTTTCCTCATTTGTTTGGTTTTTTTCCTCATTTGTTTGGTTTTTTTCCATCTGTATGTTTTTTTTCTCATTTCTTTGGGTTTTTCCCCATTTGTTTGGGTTTTTCCTGGGTTTTTTTTTCTCTTTTTTTTCTCTTTTTTTTGTTTTTCCCTGCACCCCTCACACATAACAAGAACTTATTTCTCCAAACCCTGTTTCTTTTTTTAGTTTGGGATCTTTGATTATTTCTTTATGTTTTTCACCCTTCAAAATTACCTTGGAGCCACAGCCCAGCCCCACATCTGCACCTCCCTCAGCTCCTCTTTCTTCTCTTCCCATCCACTGCTGAAATCAGTGACAAAAACACCACATTTTGATGGATTTCTCCATCTTCACCATCCATCTGCCTTTCCTGAGAAGTTCTGGGAATAAACTCCAAAGGATTGGGGCACAGAAACTGCGGGAGCAGCAAAAAATGTCTGGGGGGAAAAGGGAAAAATTCTGGGGTAAATTTAGATTACTCCCCCTGCAGTGCTGAGCTGAGCTCCTGCAGTGTCCGTCCACGAGAATATTTCTCTCCCTGTGACAAAAATAAATACAGATAATAAAAAATCATGGCATGGTTTGGGTTGGAAGGGGCTCCAAACCCCAAGAAGCCACGAACGTGGGTGATGCTTCTTGAAAGCGTTGCACGTTTTCATTCCCGGGCCGTGCCAGGGAGTGAATAAAAACCGGTTAATTTGTTAATTAACACCTCGCAGGCCTCATCACTGAGGAGTATTTGAGCGAGGAGGAGCTGGAGGAGGCGAGCTTCCTCAAACCCTCCAACTTCGTGGGGGTGGTGTTCAAGGACTCCCTGTCCTACCAGCTGAGGTTCCACGACTCCATCGCCATGTCCTCCATTTACACGGAATCCAGAGGTAAATCCGCGTGGAGCTGCAAAATCCTTCCGTATTTTCCTTTTTTTTATTATTATTATTATTATTATTATCTTTTTTCGGCCCCGGCGCTGCCTCGGCCGGTTTTGCGGAGGCCGTTGGCGGCCTCGTCGGGGAGCGGGGGCAGCCGTGGCTCTGGTTTTTGGGATTTTAACGTGGAATCGTGGAAGGGCCGGGCTCGGAAGGGATCCTGAGGGTGAGGATTGCGTGGTTTTCCCCGCAGCCACGTGCTCCAGCCTGCGGAAAAGCTGCGAGTCCGTCACCTACTGGAGCTCGGGGTTCACGGCGCTGCAGGCCTGCATCGACGCCGCCATCATCCAGGTGAAAAAATCCCACAAAATCCCACCCTAACCCCGAGGAAGGGCAGATCCAGGGGCTGCCCAGGCTCTGGCTGCTTTTCTGCTGCTGCCTGTTAATCCTGGGAGGTTAACAGGCTGTGTCAAATTATCCTGCTGTGTCACATCTCAGCTGGGATCTGAGGAGAAGGGAGAATGTTTCTGGGTGGGTTTGGCCATGTTTTGTCCAGGTATCCCTGCGAAAAATCCCACAAAATCCCACCTTCATCCTGAGGAAGTGCAGATCCAGGGGCTGCTTTTCTGCTGCTGCCTGTTAATCCTGGGAGGTTAACAGGCTGTGTCAAATTATCCTGCTGTGTCACATCTCAGCTGGGATCTGAGGAGAAGGGAAGAATGTTTTGGATGGGTTTGGCCGTGTTTTGTCCAAGTACCACTGCGAAAATCCTACAAAATCCCACCCTCACTCCAAGGAAAAGCAGATTCAGGGCCTGCCCAGGCTCTGTTTGCTTAATCTGTCTGGTAATCCTGGGAGATGCTGTGTCAGATCTCAGATGGGATCTGAGGAGAAGGGAGAATGTTCTGGGTGGCTTTGGCCGTGTTTTGTCCAGGACTGTTTTGTCCAGGATTTCCCCAATCCTGCTGGGGTTGGATAATGAGGATTTTTGTCTCCATTTGCGTCCCAAATGAGCCTGAACATCCAGCACAGCCCTCCTCAGAGCACAGAGGCTCCACAGTGCTCACCCCAAAATGCCATTCCAAACGGGGGCTGCAGGATTTGCCTCGTTTTGGTGTCAGTGTAGCTCAGCAATTTTCCCCCATTTCCCTCCCCTCATCCCACTCGTGATGACAGCAAATTCCATCTTTTTTAATGACAGAAATTCCACTTTTGCTGATTTTATCTCCAGGCATGCAGATGTGTTCCAGTTTCCCTGCTTTCAGCCTGGGATTTGGGGTCAGGAAAGTTTTGAGGTCTCCAGATCTCCCCCTGCCAGTGGGGGTGGAGACAGTGGTTGGGAGGGGGCTGAAAAATAAGGAAAAAATGTCAAAATAACTCTTCCTCCTCTTCCTTCCAGCTGAAGACAAACCATTCAGTTTGGGAACAGCTGGAGTGGACCAGAGCCGTGGTTATGGGAGAGGCTGCAGTGGTGGAAATTGATAATTTCCCTCGTGCAATCATTTTAATTTACCTGGTGATTGCCTTCTCTCCCTTTGGGTATTATTTGGCAATTCACATCGTGGCAGAAAAGGAGAGGAAGCTGAAGGAATTCTTGAAAATTTTGGGACTTCACGACACTGCCTTCTGGTATGTGAGTGTTTAGTATTAAAAAATAAAATACATGTATATGTAAAGAAATATTTTTTAAAAATTATGTCTAGTTAACCTCTTGTATCCCGCCCTCCTGTTCTTCAATTGTTTTCGGTCTTTAACTGAAAACAACCAAAAACTGAGAGGTTCTGTAAAATCAAACAGAGACACACTTGCAGTGCCATGAAAATATGAATATTTTAATAAGTAATCCTGCTGCATTTATTCATGGAAAGCCACGCCAGACTTAGAGGGATTAAACCTCATCATGTGTGAGGTTTTTTATGGAGGTTTTTAAATCTTTTTGGCTCACCACCTCCTTTCCTAGAAGCTCAACAGCTAATCTGCAGCCTGGCCCATAATTAAATGAACCCAACTCTGTAATTTTAACGTGCCAGAGCAGTCTCAGCAACAGGTTTTCAATTGTTTCCTCACCCCGATGAAAATTGTCCTGGGCAATAGAATATTTTATTTTTCTCCCAAATGATGGGTTAATTTGAAATCATTGATAGCTGAGGAGGTAAAAACGAGTTTTGCTTTGCCCTTCCCCACAGCGTTTTCACATCTGCACTGAAACAGCCACCTGGGGTGGTTGGAATGATATTTTTTTTTAAGTTGTTGCAGAGGAAATGTGTTGTTTTGTGCTACCTGGACGCAAACCACCCCTGATTCCTGAGGTCAGAGTTGCTCCCGGACTCGCAGCTCTATTTTGCAGCAGAGCAGGATTTTGTTACCCTGCCCAGCGCCCTGTATTAAATTTTAAACAGAATTTCTTGAATTATTGAAACCTACAGCTCTGTTACCCTCTTTAGCCTATACCAGGGAATTAATTATGCAAGCTTAAAAAAAAAAATAGCGGTGAATCACCTGATTGTGCATCTTTAGCTGCCCTGGGTGTCTCTGGGTGCCGAGAACAATCCCAGGGATGCTCACAACAGCTCCTTGATTTGGGGGCTCTGGTTTTGTGGCACGCTGGGCCTTTGGTGCAGTGCCTGGAATACTGAAGAGTGGTGGGTTTTGCTGTTTGTGTGGCTGGGGATTCACTCATTTTCCTGTTTTTTTCCCCCTTTTTCTCCCTAGGCTGTCGTGGGTGCTGCTCTACGTGAGCCTGATCTTTGTCATGTCCATCCTCATGGCGGTGATCGCCACGGCCTCGTCCCTGTTCCCCCAGAGCAGTGCCTTTGTCATATTCCTCCTTTTTTTCCTCTATGGAGTCTCCTCGGTGAGTATTCCTGGCCCTGTTCAATTCAGCCATCCCATCCCTGAGGGATTGGTTGTTTTATTGCCTTCCCACCTGATTTTGTTCCCTCTGACAGAGAATTCAGGGCAAAGGTTGCTTCTGTAGGGCTGAGCAGTGCTGAGGATCTGAGGTGTCCCATCCCTTCCTTGGGTTTTCTCCTGTTTTTAGGATGTTGTACAGGTGTCACCCATCACCCTGAAAAATGCCTTTCCTTCCTGAAATACCTGAATTTGTAATCATCAGCTTTTGAGTTCTAACCACTGCACAGAATCTGCAGTCCAGGTCCTCTTCAAAACGTTTCCTGTTCCTACAGAGTTTAATGCTAAAACCCTAATAAAAGGTCAGAGAACGGTACAAAAATATATTATAAATATATTTATATGGCCAGTTGCTTGTCTGAGTTCATAAGAGGAACAGTTGGACTTGATCTTGAAGGTCTTTTCCAGCTGAAAATGATTCCACGATTCTGTGTGGGTGAATGCTGGAGTGACTATACCAGGAAAATTAAATGATTGTCAGAGGCAGCTATGAAATTTTCCCTTAGTTTTTCTATACCATTATTATTATTATTATTATTATTATTATTATTATTATTATTATTATTATTATTACTGCAGTATCTTCCTATCTGTTTTTCCCTCTGCCCTCAGATTTTCTTTGCCCTGATGCTGACGCCTCTGTTTAAGAAGTCCAAGCACGTGGGGATAGTGGAGTTCCTGGCAACTCTGGTTTTTGGCTTTGTGGGCCTCAACATCGTCCTGCTGGAGGATTTCCCCAAATCCTTCGTGTGGATCCTCAGCCCTTTGTGTCAGTGCAGCTTCTTGATTGGTGTTGCACAGGTAAATCCCCACCTGCCCCTCCAGCAGCAGCCCTGGATCACTTGCAAACAGACGGGGGTTTTAAATAGATAATTTATTTTTAATAAGCTGGTGATGGTGGGGAAAATGCCTTTTTTCATAGCAGTTTAATACCCAGCACTGTAAAGGAGCTGTTACTCTTTGTGTCCATTGTGATCTCAGTCACTTTCTCAATATTTTTGGGGGTTTTTGCCAAGTTTTGCACTGTCCCTTTCTGGTGTGTGACATCTCTCCCTGCAGGTCATGCACCTGGAGGATTATGAAGATGGGGCAACATTTGCAAGCATCAATGCTGGTCCTTACCCTCTGTGCATCTCTCTGATTCTGTTGGTGCTGGACAGCATCTTTTACCTGCTCGTAGCTGTCTACCTTGACCAGGTTATCCCAGGTGTGTTCCTGACAAAATCTGGGCCGTGGGAGGATCATCCTAAAATCCTGAGCCCCCCAGGCTGGTGGCATCTCTCACCTAAATTCTGTGGGGAAAGGAGGTGATGCTGTTTTCACCTAGATTTTCACACTTTTAGCTGAAATAATTTCTGTTTTGTTATGAAACTGTGAGGTGTGAGGAGGGGTTTTGGCGTGGCCTTGAAAAGCTTAATTTTCCCCTTTTTCTAGAGGAAAACCTTTCTTCCTGAGTTAACAGCAAGCTCAGCCTTTACAGTTTCCTCTCAGAGGGTTGGAAATCAAAGGCTGCTCTGCCTCTTGCAGATCTCTCCCTGTGACACGAGTAGTTGAACCTAAAACACAGAATAAAGTTGTTAATCTTGAGATTAAAGCCTGGTTAAGCCCCTCAGCTCTGTTCACCTCCAGTCCCTCTCTTTTCTCTCTGCCTTGTTTAAGTCACTGCTCTTTCAGCACTGGGGATTTCTCTTGAATAGAAGGAGATTTGCACATTTATTGAAATACTCAGCGAAAGTGGAGCCTGCCAGCAGTGGGGATGGGGAGTCGTGGCTTAAATGGAAACTTGGCTGATGGAATCCCTCAGGAGCAGAGGTGTGGGCTGGCTACAGGAGGAGCCGAAAGCCCAAAGCTGAGGAATATTTGCGGTTTATGCTCAGGAACTGCCTCTTGTCCTGTCCCCCAGGGGAGTTTGGCCTGCGCCGCACGCCCTTTTTCTTCATGAAACCCTCGTTTTGGTCAAAGCACCGCAAAAACTACGAGGAGCTGTACGAGGGCAGCGTCAACGGCAGCTTGAGCTTCAGTGAGATCGTGGAGCCCGTGCCTTCGGAATTCCAGGGCAAGGAAGCCATCAGGTACAGCCCCTGCCCTGCCCGTGGATGAGCAGGTCACCTGAAATGTTAATGGGCGGTTTGGAAATCACCCTCGGCTCTCCGCTCCTCGGGTTCGAACAGCGCGTGGATTGCACAGAGCCCTCCACGCGGGGAGTCCCGGTCCTCAGGGACGTGGATCCAGGGAGAAATCACTGGGATTAGCGAGAGGGATTGTTGTGTTCCCCTGCTGGAGCCCTCTCCAGCCCTGCTGCTTTTCCATTCGCTCAGTTTCTCACTGAGGCCGCGGGCGCCGTAAGCGGTTGCAGATGTTGGAACGCCGGCTCTGCTGGGAGGGTTCAGTTCCTGGGAACGCACGTTTGAGGGGAAAAAAACGGAATTCTGAGTTCGTGGGAAGGCTGCGGTGTTGTCCTAGACCAGAGGGGAGTTTCGTGGTGGTTTTACCCAGCTGCCACGTACAAGAGGATGAAGAAAAAATAGAAATCATGTCCACACTGTCACCTTTTGTGCTGTGCTTTGTGTCACCTCTTGTCTTGCATCTGGGCTGCCGTGTGCTTTTTGGGGTTTCTCAGTTGTTGTTTTCAATGTTTTCCTTTTAGCTCTTGTTTCCATCGTTTTCCAGTGGTGTATCCTCATGGGAGATGGGGAACATCTTCACTCCTGGTTGGCTCCACTGATCTCAAATATTTGAGTTTAGTGACCAGCATGAGCCTTGTGTTGTCCACACCACCCAGGTCTCTTTGGGCATCTGCCACAGGTTCAGGAGTCCAGTTTTAATCCTGATGTTCCCATGAGAACATCGTGGCTGTTGTTGCATTATTCATCCACCCAGGACTCCTTCCACATCATCCCTCCACCAGCTCCAGCATTTTCACCCAGTCTCATCATCTTTCCATGTGCGAGTTTTCTTTGCTTTCGTACTCATTCTCTTCCCCATTACTCACCCTCTGTAATCCTCTCACCATCCTCATTTTCAGGGTGACGAGGCTTCCAAAATCCATCCTTGCTTGGTGCCTCCAGATAAACTGGCTGTTCTTTTCATTTGGAAAAACAGCAGGGCTGGAAGGAAGGTTTTTACCTCTCTCGGAAAGAAAAATACCTGCTTTCTTTTACCTAATTTTGATCAAGAGCTGTCAGGAATCACATCTTTGGAGTCTGCTCTGCTGGCACCTCTTTTCCATGTCACGGCTGTGCAGTCTCCTGTTGTGTTGTGCAGCTGCTGGGGAGTAGCTGTTCCCTTCCCTAGCTTGGGAAGCCTCTAGTGCATTGTCCCACCACGTGAAAGAGACTCAGATTTGGAATAATTCCGTTTATCATCACAGGAAATACCTTAGAAGGCGACCAGGAAAAGCTTTCTGATGCCAGGGTGGGGATGGGCAAAGTTTTGGCAGAACCTGTCCTTGTCTCTTGACTTGCCTCGATGGGTTTTTGACACATCTGGTGCCACTTCGGTCTGCTTGGCTTGTCGTGATTGTTGCTGGGTGTTGATGGCTCAAAATGCCCTGTAAAGGGGCTGAAACAGCTTATGCCATGACGTGTCTTCTTTCAGAATCAGCTGCGTTCAGAAAACGTTCAGGAAAAAGGGGGAAACCGTGGAGGCTCTCAGAAGTAAGAACATTGCAGCTTTTTAGCTGCATGTGGGCTGCAGAGGAGCAGTAGCTGAGTTGCTGAGTGATCTTTTGTGTTTCGATTCAGGCTGGTTTTGGTTGCTTTTGGAGGGGTGGGGCCCCGGGGCACGAATGCCAGATGTGCTTGTGTGTGTCCTCTCTCACAGCAGCGGTGTCCAAACCAGCACCCCAAAAACGAGCCCTCCATCCCTAAGGAAAGCCTGCTGGCATCACCCCCAATTCCTCCTCTGCCCACGTAGCGATGGGATCTGCCCTGCCCCACCTCCCTGATGTTTTCACCTCCTTTCCCTGGGTGCCTTTCAAACGTGGCCACCCCCAGTGGGTGCAGGACTGTCCCAGCCTGAGGTGACCCCCAGGCAGAGTGTGAATGCAACCCCACATGTGAGCATTTGAAGTGACCCTGGGGGCAGGGGCTGGCTTGGGGAGCCGCGGTCCCAGCCCTGACACCTCCTCTCGCTGTGCCCTGGGAGCAGATTTGTCCTTTGACATCTACGAGGGTCAGATCACGGCGCTGCTGGGCCACAGCGGCACCGGGAAGACGACGCTGATGAACATCCTCTGCGGGCTGTGCCCTCCCACGGATGGTGAGTGCAGGGCTTGGGGGTGCCCTGCCTCAAAACCGAGCCTGATAACCTCGGTGGTTATTTCAGGACGCACCAAAATTTCTTTGGAGAAAGTCTGAAAGAGCCCACTTTGAATTCCTGTCCATGCAGGGCTGTGAAACCCTCTCTGCTGATTGCTCCTTCCAGTGGAGAGTTTCCCAGCCCGTGGCAGGGGGTTGGAATGAGATGAGCTTTTAGGCCCACTCCAACCCAAACCATTCCATGATTTTATGTGATTTTTTTGTAGGGTTTGTCTCAGTCTATGGGCACAAAGTGTCTGAAATTGATGAGATGCTGGAGGTGCGGCAGATCGCGGGGGTGTGCCCCCAGTCCGACATCCACTTTGACATTTTAACCGTGGAGGAGAACCTCTCCATCTTTGCTGCCATCAAGGGCATCCCTCAGAACGATTTGATACAGGAGGTAACTCACCTGGCCACAGGTGTTGTCTCACATGCACGTTTTTAACCTGGAAATCAAAATATCCTTGCGGGGTTTTCCTTTTGCGGGGAAATATTGCTTTATGGTACAATGGACAAAGAGGTGCAGGCAGACATTTAGACAAGGATAAACTTTGAATTTTTCCTGAGATTAAAATGCTCAGGAAATGTTTTAAATCTGGCATTTAGGTCCAATTATAGACACCATTACACTTGAAGTGTAGGTTGTGCAGTTCAGCCACAGAACACACTGGGAACCAGCAGCAGTTAATTTGAATGTTAATTGTTGACAATCTGGTTTAAAAAATTGATAGGTTTTTTTTTTTTTTAAACAATAAATGTGTTTTTTGTGTTTTGAAGGTGCAGAAGGTGTTGCTGGATTTGGAGATGCAGCCCATCAGGGACAATCAAGCCAAAAAATTGAGTGGGGGGCAGAAGAGGAGGCTGTCGGTGGGAGTTGCTGTTCTTGGGAACCCCAAGGTGAGAGGGATGGAATTATTCCCAGCTTGGTGTTGCTGATCCATGGAAGGCTTGGTGTCTCTTGTCAAAACCAACTAATGTGTAAAATGCAGAAATTGTTCCTTTGAGCACCTTTTTTTTTCTTCGTTTATGGTTTAATTACAATCATTTCAATCTCCCAGCCTCTATGCTTGGCTCAGGTAATGGCAGGGCTTTTGGGTTTGATCTCTTGTGGCGAGTTTTGTGGAATTTCTGGCAGGTAGCATTTATCCCCCAGCAGTGAAATTGTTGGATGCTTTCCTTCCCAAGCCATCCAGGCAGTGGGAGCAGGAACAGAGCCAGAGAGCTCTTTTGTGTTAGAGCTGTGAAATTTCTGGCCTGTGAGGACGGGGACTGCTTGGAGATCTGTGGTTAAAAACGATGTGTTGTGACAGTTCCTGGGGGGTTTAAAAGCAGGTGTGTGCATGTAACCACCCCTCAGTAGAAAGAGTGAATCCACGGCTAAGTTGTGATTCTACTACATAACTGTACTGGAACCAGAATAAAACAGGCTGTGGCATTAATTTCTTACAGGATTTTTCCATTTGTCACAACAGGAGTCGGATTTATTCAAAGCACGGTGACCAAAGCTGCCTCGTTGGTCTGGGCTGGTTCCTATTTTAGAGGAATAACTGGCAGGCTTCAAACAAACCCTTCTGGGTGTGCTGGGGAGGGATTGCCGAGGTCAGGGGCTGTGGCTGGGAAAGCCCTGCTGGTTTTGCCTGCAGGTTCTGCTGCTGGACGAGCCCACGGCGGGGATGGATCCCTGCTCCCGCCACATCGTCTGGAACCTGCTGAGGAACAGGAAAGCCAACCGTGTGACTGTGTTCAGCACCCACTTCATGGACGAGGCTGACATCCTGGCTGGTGAGTCCTGCTCCACCCCACGTGAATTCCCCAGCCCTGGGATGCGATTCGTGTGGGATCCACCGTGGAGGAAATCGTCGATCTGCTGCTTCAGAAGGGCCTTCCTGACTTTCCTTTCCAGATCGTAAAGCTGTGATTTCCCAGGGGATGCTGAAATGCCTCGGCTCTTCTCTCTTTCTCAAGAGCAAGTGGGGCATTGGCTACCGCCTGAGGTAATTCTGTGCCCGGTTTTGTACCTCTTCTGTGCCATCCTCCATCTCTATTTTCTTTTCTGTTGGAATCTCTAACAAAGCACCCCCAAAAACATCCTTTTATCTTGAATGGTACAGCTGAATGTTGGGTGCTGTTCTGGCGCAGTGTCAGGAGCAAGCCAAGCTTTAAACCCCAATTCCTGGTGGTTTTTTTAGCATGCACATCGATGCCTATTGCAACACAGAGGCCACCACCTCGCTGATCAGGCAGCACATCCCTGCAGCCAGCCTGATCCAGGAGAACGACGAGCAGCTCGTCTACACCCTCCCTCTCAAGGACATGGACAAGTTTGCAGGTATTTGATGGGGTTTTGTGGTGCAGGGATCAGTGACTGCACAAGGGAAGTTTATTAAGCGTGGATTTATCCTGATGTTCCTGATAAAGTGTCAGTTGTGCGTTTATGTTTTGATATTTATTATTATTTGGCTGGTAGGGAGTCAGGGAGGGTTTGCTCAGGTGAGTGAGGACCTGGTCACCTCTTCCAGCGAGGTGTCAGAGGGATTTGGGTACCCAACAGCAAGGGCTGGGGAGATGCCTCTGTGGTGAGGAGACCCTTCCACCTGAGCATGCCTTGCTCCTGCAGAATCACCATCCTATTGCAGAGGGCTCCAAAGAGCAGGGCTGGCCTGCAGCAGGAAGCAGGAAAGTCCCAAACCCTCCAAAAACCTTCCAAAAACCCTTCAAAAACCCTCCAAAAACCTGCCAAAAACCCTCCAAAAACCCTACAAAAACCCTCCAAAAACCCTCCAAAAACCCTACAAAAACCCTCCAAAAATCCTCCAAAAACCCTCCAAAAATTGACAACTCTCATTGTGAACTGCGAAGAGCATCATGTCACTGCCTTGAAACTCCGTGGAGGGAGGGAGCAGATGGGAGGATTTCACTAGATGGCAGCAATTATCTGAGCAGTCCCGGGCAGGGCTCCTTGCTCACCTCCCAGAAATAAATGGAATAAACCCCACATCCTTTGCACTGTGTGGGAGGCCAAGGGAGGATCAGTATTGATGGGAACGTGCAGCTGATATTCCATAAATGGTTTTTTTTCCCCCGTTGCATTGTGGTTAATGATTTATGAGCTTTGCCTTCAGCAGCCACTGGGTGCACTTTTGCAAAGAGGTTGAGATGGAATCAATTCCCCCAGAGTATTTCAGGGAGAACCCAAGGTTGGGAACACACCTTGGCAACTGGGGCAGGAGAAATTGTGGAGGCTTGAGGAGTATTGTCAAATACCCAAGTGCTCTTCCCATTTTATACATTTGAATTTCCCTTCAGCCTCACCTTGGCTCTGAAGCTCATTTTTTTAAGTTCTTATTTCGTAGGATTGACAAAAACCCAGTAACATTTCTCATCCCAAGGTGCTGTTAAGTTCTCCCACCCTGAACCTCACGTTGGTCTTCAAGCTCTGTGCCCTGTCCAGGATCTCCTGCCTGGTTAACCTGGCCTTAAACATCTGGGAATTTTTTAAAATATATATAAAAGTATGTATTTTTATAGATTAAAAATTACTCAGCAGTTTTATTTGTAAGATCCCTTTGTGCCTGGGCAGGGATTTAGACAGGATAAGCTGTCCTGGGTATGATTTTTCCAGGAGAGGGCACCTTAA
Source organism: Cnemophilus loriae (assembly GCA_013397755.1). Lineage (NCBI taxonomy): Eukaryota > Metazoa > Chordata > Aves > Passeriformes > Corvidae > Cnemophilus > Cnemophilus loriae. The sequence goes on from VZTF01005238.1 coordinate 406,517, forward strand.
ACCTGCCTTGAGGCAACTTTAAGCCCAGGAGCTTTAGGATGCTGAGATAGTTGTTAGCAAAACTTCAGCAAAAGCTGCCACATTTCCTGACCCCAGAGACTGAATTTTAATGCTAAAAGGAGCTTACCCCAACCTTGCTTCTCAAACCATGACCTGTGCTTTCTGATTTATTTGCTGTTCCCACGTTGGTGCTTTTTCCCACTGAGCAGGGGTGTGTGTGAGGTGCTTGAATGTCCTTGGCAGGTGCTGGAGCAGAGTGTCAGAGCTGCCTCTGTCCCTAGGTTTGTTCTCTGACCTGGACACCCATTCCCACCTGGGAGTCATCACCTATGGCGTGTCCATGACCACGCTGGAGGACGTTTACCTGAAGCTGGAAGTCGAGGCAGAGATTGATCAAGCAGGTGGGAAGGAGCAGGGCTGTTCCCTTGGCTCCCCTCAGCTTTGGGTTGGTCTCAATCCGTGTGGAATCGTCACTGCCAGGAGGAGGGAACAAGAAAAACGTCCCTCACAGGGATCCTTTGGTTCCCCCAACGTTCCAGGCTGTTGAAATACTCAGCATGGAAACCAGGAAAAGGCAGTGAATTGGGTGGGCAGTGATTCTGGGAGCATCCAAGGGAAAAGCTTTTTACTTAGTAATTTTTCATCCAGCTTGCTCACATCTGACTCCTTGGCTTTACTTGCCTTTTAAAATGCCCTTTATTTTCCTAATGGAGTTGCTTTCAAGAAATTATAAAAGTGCAGGATAAAATTAATTTTCAGCCTTTTGTGTGAACAGTAGCTGCACTTAGGGCTGAAACAGCTCAGCTTGTCTCACTCTAAATTAACTTCCAGTCCAAATGAAAAGTTGGGACTGCTTAATATTACTCCAGAATGAGTCAGTTGTTTTTTTAATGTCAGTTTTGGATGGTTTGAGCTGTTTCAGTTGTTCCAGAGCTTTCTGTGTGATCCAGAGTTATTAGGATAAGTAAATATATGTACTCTGTAGTGTATATATGGTATAGGGGTATGGAAATTAGTCCCTAATTAGACTGACTGCCCTGCTCCACAGAGTTTCTGTGTGGCTTTAAGAGGATTTAACAGCTGAATGTGCAGGTGCTGGGTAATACAGGTGCACACACAGGCCGAGGGTGTGAAAATGGGGCAAATCTGCACCTTTTGGTGGCACAAATTTGAATTATCTGCTTCAAGTATCTGTAATTTATGTGGTTGGGCTGGGTGAGTGTCACTGACCTTGAGGTTAAATTGAGGGGATGGGGTGGGATGGGATGGGAGGGGATGGGATGGGATGGGATGGGATGGGATGGGATGGGTGAGATGACTTCTGTCAGGTGAGGAGTCTCTGGCCCCTGGCTCCTCCTCCTCCTGCCCCATTTCCAACCCCCAGCTGTGTCAGAGCATCAGTTCCATGGGGGTTTTCTCTGCCCTGTTTCAGATTACAGCGTGTTCCACTCGCAGCAGGCGCAGGACGAGATGGATACGAAATCCCTGGATGACATGGAGCAGAGCCTGCTGGTGCTGTCCGAGGCCAAGGCACCAGCCATGAGCAACTCAGCGCTGTGGAAGAAGCAGGTTTCCACCATAGCCAAAGTGCACTTCCTCAGCCTGAAACGGGAGAACAAATGTGTCAGAGTTATGTGAGTACTGGGGCTTCTCGTTTGTGTGTGAGTCCCAAAACCTGCCTGAGGGACACCAGAGAAAGCACATGCTGTCCTTCATTTTTCCACATAGCTACATTTAAAAAACAGCAAGTGTGGAGCTGTAATTTTTGAATAAATGTGGTTTTGGGGGGTGAGGGAGGCGTTGTTTTAATAGCATGCACATAAAACTGGGTTGGCTTTCACTGGATTGTAATAAACCCCAAACTTCTATTTCTTTCAGGTTGTTGCTTTTCCTCATTTTCCTTGTAGTTCAGATTTTGTTGTTTTTCATACACCACATCATCAAAAATGCTGTAGCTGCTATCAAACTCTCCCCAGATTTGTACTTGCTGAAGCCTGGAGAAAACTTTCACAAGTACAGGAGTCGGCTCCTGCTGCAGAACTCCACAGGTGGGGTAGCAGCTCCTGTCTCCACTTCTCTCCTCCTCCCAGTTTTTGGGGTTGGGAATGAACTTTTTCCTTGAAATGAACCTAGATGAAGAGTTTCCAAGTGCCCAGGGATGGTGAAGAGTCAGTTTGTGCCATAGGGTTTGGTTATCTTCCTCTTCCTCCCATGTCCATGACCTTGTACTGTGTCAGAGGATGATCCAGGTGAAAGAAGCAGCCAGAAACATTGAGATAAATCAACATTAAAATCCTGCTGGGAAAACATCTGGGAAAATTCCTTTTTGTTTCAACTGAGGATGTTTTAAAACTGCCCAGCAGTAACCCAGGCAGTAGAAACCAGCACCTGTTTGAGCTGTCAGTGCATGAATAATTCTGTGTAAAATACTCTGGGCTGGTGATGAGGAAGGATTTAAAAGTGGCTGGACTTGATGATACTGAAGGTCTTTTCCAGCTTCAACGATTGCATGTTGTTTTCTGTCCCCAGAGTCGGATATCAGTGACATTGTGCACTCCCTGGGGAGCATGAACATCCTCTGGGAGATGTTCAATGACAGTGATTATGTCTCAGTGGCACCTCACAGTGCAGCTCTGAACGTGCTGGTCCTCGAGTCCACGCAGGTAAGGCACAGACTGGCTGGGCTGTGCCCAAAGAGCAGCTGCTGGGGCTGGCTTGTGATATTCTTACCTGAAAAGCACCTTTTTAGTCATGGAATCAGATAATATCATATCATGTTGCTTGTACAAGAGGCTGCAAAGAGGACAGAGTGGGAATATTAGCAAAGTAAATGTTCTTCCATAATTATAATTACAGTAAACCAATCAAACTTTCATCCCCCTTCTTCCCTACAAGGGCACAGAAAGCCAGGAGAAATGTTCTAGTCCACTGGCAGAGGAATTTTTTATGATTTTTTTCTATTTGTACTGTCTGAATTGCACAGTTTGACAGAAATATAAATCCGTGGTGCTCGGATGTGTGATGAAAAATCAGTTTCTTGGGCTGTACGTGTTCATGGAAACAGGAAGATCTGAACTTTGGGATCATACTAAATCCCAGAGGGATTTAATCCCGAGGGAACTGCTCTGCAATGTGCCAGCTCTGGCTCTTGTTCCCATTTTTATTCCCTGACACTGCTCCCATCAGGGTGACAGTGCAGCCCCAGCCCCTGCACATCTTTGCCTGGCTGGTTTTAAATCCATTAGCAGGATCATCCCAGAGCAGCTCCTTGTGTGTTTTGTTTCCCAGACTATAATTGTCTGGAGTGCCATTTGTCAGAGAGTCCCTGCTCCGTGAAACATGCTGGGAATTTATTCCAAATAATTCCTTCTCTGAGAGCAGGAATGTTTTCCTGAATTAAACTGTGTGTGACAACACCCAGAGCAGCCCAGGGCTTCCTGCAAAGCTCTTGATTGTGCAAAGATTTATCCCAATGTTCAGGTTTAATTGAGGAGAGCCCTCTCAGGGCAGAAGGATTAATACAGCACATATTTTCCTTCCTAGAATTATGTTTTCCACATCATATTCAACAGCACCATGGTGCATTCCCTGCCAGTTTTGATGAACATCGTCAGCAACCTCCTCCTGCGCAGTTTGAACGTGACTGAGAGCATCCAGATCTGGAGCAACCCCTTGATTCAGGTGAGCAGCTCCCAAAAAATCACCCTGGAACGCTGGGGAGGGGGCAGGGCATCCNGAGCAGCTGTTGGGGCGGTTTTCTGAAATTCCTACACCTCTTGAGTCATGGAATCAGATAATATCATATCATGTTGCTTGTACAAGAGGCTGCGAAGAGGACAGAGTGGGAATATTAGCAAAGTAAATGTTCTTCCATAATTATAATTACAATAAGCCAATCAAACTTCCATCCCCCTTCTTCCCTACAAGGGCACAGAAAGCCAGGAGAAATGTTCTAGTCCACTGGCAGAGGAATTTTTTATGATTTTTTTCTATTTGTACTGTCTGAATTGCACAGTTTGACAGAAATATAATTCCGTGGTGCTCGGATGTGTGATGAAAAATCAGTTTCTTGGGCTGTACGTGTTCATGGAAACAGGAAGATCTGAACTTTGGGATCATACTAAATCCCAGAGGGATTTAATCCCGAGGGAACTGCTCTGCAATGTGCCAGCTCTGGCTCTTGTTCCCATTTTTATTCCCTGACACTGCTCCCATCAGGGTGACAGTGCAGCCCCAGCCCCTGCACATCTTTGCCTGGCTGGTTTTAAGTCCATTAGCAGGATCATCCCAGAGCAGCTCCTTGTGTGTTTTGTTTCCCAGACTGTAATTGTCTGGAGTGCCATTTGTCAGAGAGTCCCTGCTCCGTGAAACATGCTGGGAATTTATTCCAAATAATTCCTTCTCTGAGAGCAGGAATGTTTTCCTGAATTAAACTGTGTGTGACAACACCCAGAGCAGCCCAGGGCTTCCTGCAAAGCTCTTGATTGTGCAAAGATTTATCCCAATGTTCAGGTTTAATTGAGGAGAGCCCTCTCAGGGCAGAAGGATTAATACAGCACATATTTTCCTTCCTAGAATTATGTTTTCCACATCATATTCAACAGCACCATGGTGCATTCCCTGCCAGTTTTGATGAACATCGTCAGCAACCTCCTCCTGCGCAGTTTGAACGTGACTGAGAGCATCCAGATCTGGAGCAACCCCTTGATTCAGGTGAGCAGCTCCCAAAAAATCACCCTGGAACGCTGGGGAGGGGGCAGGGCATCCCTGGGTGGGAGGGGGAGTGCAGGAACACCCCACAGACCAAGGGCAAAGCTGGTTGGGAGTGTCTGCAGGATCTAAGAGGATGTGAAAGGTGCTGGAATTTTGCTCTGCAGGTTATGGAAGGGGAGGAAAAAGGGGCTTGGAAAGAGGATGTTGTGTCAGGAATTAAAGGTTGGGTGGGGCTTGGAGCAGCCCAGTCTCGTGGAGGGAGTTGGGCGCTGGAATGAGATGATCTCTACGGTTCTTTCCAACCCAACCCATTCCATGATCCTGTGAATTCATTATGAGTTTGTTGGAGGTCACCTGCAGTTCTTGGTCTGTGCAGAGCTGGAGGGGCCTTTGGGAGAGGAGAGGACCTGCTGCAGGAGATAAATGCTCTGAAAGTTCATTAGTTATTATTTATTCCTCATATAAATACTCCCAAAACTTCCATAGGTGTTTTTCTTCCTGCTGCAGCTCAGGTGATCCTGACATCCACAGACTTCTTACTTTAGCATTCACAGCCGTGTTCCAACTCCTAATGTAGTATTTTTCTGGTCACACTCCGGCATTGACTAAATCAGATTTCTATCCCAGGACCTTCCAGACACAATTTTCAGGCTGGAGATCTATTTTGAAGCCGTGTTACTGGGGATCATCATCACTGGGATGCCGCCCTACTTCGCCATGGACAACGCAGAAAACCACAAGGTAACGCCCAGGTGTCCGTGCAGAGATGCACAGGGAGTTAAAAATCCTGGGATTTGGGGGAAGATCCCAAGAGGGCTTTAAAACAACGCCATGGGTGGCACTGGGGTGGAGCAGATTTGGGAAAAGCTTTTCTGTGCAAAGCTCAGCTTGGCAATAACGGCGTGACACCGGGGCGGATTCACGTCACGACAATGTTAATTAACACGTCATTAACGCTGCCTTCTCTTCCCCTGTTGCAGATCAAGGCCTACACCCAGCTGAAGATTGCAGGGCTCTATCCCTCAGCCTACTGGACTGGCCAGGCTGTGGTGGATCTGCCTCTGTTCTTCTCCATCCTCACGCTGATGATCGGCAGCCTCTTCGCCTTCCACTACGGCGTTTATTTCTACGTGGGCAAGTTCCTGGCTGTGGTGAGTGTGGGGTGGGGTGAGAGCAGGGTTACCTCGTTTTCTGCAGGTCTTCTATTTCCCTTACTTGATTCAGCAGAATGTTCCCGGTGGATACACAAGGAAAACGCTGCTGCCACAAAGACAGAATGTTTTCCATGGGGAAAGCGGCTCAGAGTTTGGAGTTCCATTCAGGACTGGAATAAAATAAAGCAGGTTTAGTTTGGACACAGGAAGAATTCCTTCACAGAAAGGGTGGTTGGGACTGGAAGGGGCTGCCCAGGGAGGTGCTGGAGTCTCTGTCCCTGGAGGTGTTTAAGGACTGGATGTGGCCCTTGCTGCCATGGTCTGCTTGGTCACAGGCTGGACTCACATCTCAAAAGTCTTTTCCAGCCTTGTTGATTCTGATTTAAAACACCAGGATTTTCCAAGGAAACGCTGCCTTCTTCCTGCTGTCTCAGGCTGCTTTGTGCTCTGTGCTGTGATTGATAATTGCTCTGTTTGCTCCAACGTGCTGCTGATGACAAGGGCACGGTGACTTTGAGCTCAGCCCATCTCTGCAGAGAATTGCAGATGGAATTAAATGCAGGACACCACAAGACTTGATGTCTTTGATATTCAGAGCGGGCTTCCGTGTGATACTGGCTGGAATTGGGAGGAATCAGCTTTTCCCAGCTGCTTTTCCAGAGTTAATCATGTTTGGGATGTGGCTGCAGGGCTGGTTTTCTACCCTTGTTTGAATTTCTACAAAAATGCTCTGGTGGAATTCTTAGTGTTTGCCAGAATCTTGAGGTCAGCATTTATGGGAGCCTGTGTTATTAAAAAAAAAATGGGAAAGAGTTTAAAGGAAACTGAGGGAGGGAGGTTTTTGCCTCTCCACACATTCTTTAATTTGTGTCGTTAATAATACATTCTCTATGCACCAAGGCAGCAAAACACATCAAATAAAGTGACAAAGATGAACCCAGGGTTCTGTATCACACTGAGGTAATTCCAGCTGATCCTTATGCAAAAAAATCCCTGCTGCACATTTCCTGAGAAACCTTTCCTGTCTCTGCAGATTTTTTGCCTGATTGGGTACGTCCCCTCAGTCGTGCTCTTCACCTATGTGGTCTCCTTCACCTTCAGGAAAGTCCAGAACACGAAGGAATTTTGGTCATTTATATTTTCAGTGGTGAGTGACTTGGCCTGAAGATTGGTGATCTCCAGAGCCACAGCAGCTTCCCAGTTATTTTGTTGAACTGTCCTTAATGCACAGGAAATGGGAAACATTTACCAATGCCTCCCTCACTGCCATATCCTGAGTGATAAAAGCTTTAAGAAAAAGTGCCTTAAATTAATTAACTTATGCTTAGAGAGTCTGAAGTGGATGAAAATGGACTTTTTTTTTCCCTTTTCTTTGGTACAGACAGCCTTGCTCTGCACAGTTGTCACTGAAGTGTCCTTTTTCCTGGACCATTACCTGGTGACCACTGTCCTGCATTATGTCTTCTCCATCTTCATTCCCATTTATCCCCTCATTGGCTGCCTGATCTGTTTTATAAAGGTAAGGGCACTCCAGGGATCCTTTCCAGAACCCTTGGAGACACCTGGGATTGGGTGGGTGTCTTTAATGTGTCCTCTGTAGCCATTTAACACGTGAAGAATAACAACTGCTTGAGGAAAAATCACCTTTTTTCCTGTTAAGCAAAGTGGTTTGGTTTTAAAATGGGGAAAGCAGCAAGTTTTCCAAGAAATTTCCTTTCTCTGAGTGGAGGGAGCCTACGAGAAAGATGGAGAGGGACTTTTAACAAGGGCATGGAGTGACAGGACAAGGGGGAATGGCTTCAAGCTGACAGAGATTAGGGTTAGATGGGATATTGGGGAGAAATTCCTCCCTGTGAGGGTGGGCAGGCCCTGGCACAGGGTGCCCAGAGAAGCTGTGGCTGCCCCTGGATCCCTGGAAGTGTCCAAGGCCAGGTTGGACGGGGATTGGAGCAACAGGGAGTGGAATGAGATGAGCTTTGAGGCCTCTTCCAACCCAAACCATTCCATGATTCTGTGATTTTCCAAGGAAAGCCGTGTGTTCCTCAGTGAGCAAACCCAGTGCTGGGACATGGGTTAATTGGGAGTGGGTGGCTTGAAGGCAGGAGCAGCCCCAGGGATTTGGATGGAGTTTTTTGGATTTTTTTTTTTTTT
>VZTF01005238.1:414582-452447 GCA_013397755.1 Cnemophilus loriae
AGAGTCTCTGCAGAGCTCAGGGAGTGCTTGAGCAGCACAACCTGGATGACTGAGATTAAAGCACAGTGTAGCAAATGGAGTCTGTGGTGGGTGATTATTCACCTGACCGTGTTTTTCCCTGAATTCCCAGGTCTCATGGAAAGGCAAGAGTGACGCTGGGGGATACCACGACCCCTGGGACCGGCTGCTGGTGGCAGTTCTGGCTGTGAGCATGGCTTTGGATTCTCTGGTTTTACAAACAGCAAAAATTCCCAATTTGCTGCAGGGAATTGTGGTTCCTGCTGGGATCCCCTTCTGTCCAACGTCTTTATCAGTAGAGATTTGCTCTGATGCTGAGCCTGCAGCACGAGCAGAGTCAGGAAAGCCGCTGTGCCCACCAGCTCAACATCTGCTGCCCCTGTGGCCTGATTAACACTGCCAGTATTAATTCTGATTATTATGGGAATCCCTGCTGATGGAGCAAGAACTCCAGAGCAGGGACAGTCCCTTCCCTGTGCAAAGACCCCAAATAATTGCTTTTAAATCTAAGCCCACTTTGCTTGTGCATCCTCAGACCCGCTGAACAGCATTTAATGATATATTTCATATTCTTGGCAACACCAGCACATGTGTGGTGCTGCAGAGCTGGAGCTCCTTGTCCCTCATCGCTCTGGGGGGGTCACCCTCGAGGTCCCCAGCCTGGCTGGTGACCAGGGTGGTTTTTGTCTGCCTCAGCCCTATCTGCAGTGTGTGGTGTGGCTGTTCCTGCTGCGGTGCTTCGAGCTGAAGAACGGAGGGAGGACGGTGAGGGAGGATCCCTTCTTCAGGTGTGTCTCTTGAATGGTTTTTTTTATTTTCAAGCCATGGTGCAAAGAAACTGGTTTTGAAGGTGCTGGTGGTGGTTAAACTGGGGTGTGCAGTGGAAGAAATACACCACCTTTCGTTATATCCCATCTGAAATTGTCACTGCAGTGCAGAAATGGGGGGGTTTATTTCCATTCAAGTTATATCACTGCAAAATCAGGAATTTTATAAGGATGTTCCCTATATAAAAACAGGGGAGCTGCTGTTCCCATTGCATGGCCAGGGATGCTGCAGCCCCACCAAGAGCTCAGCAGGGCGGTGACACAGTGGCAGTCCCTGAGCTCGTCCTGCTCTGGCATGAGCTGCAGGAATCTGCTCCTCCCGGCCTTGGCAAACACAAATGGCTTTGAGAAAAGCCCTGAGCCAGCCTCAGCTGAGAGCTGAGCAGAGGCCTCGTGCCGTTTTCCTCCCTTTTAGAAAATGTTTTACCAAAGCCAAGCCTTGGAAGTTCCCAGACATCCCTCACGAGGAGAACGAGGATGAGGATGTGAAGGCGGAGAGGCTGCGAGTCAAAGAGATCCTGAGCAGCCCCAGGAGTGAGGAGGTAAAAGCCTTGCACTGCCCAAAGCCCCAGATTTGGAGGCTCCCCAGAGCTGCTGGGATCTGCAGCCACTTCCCTCTCCTCTGCCAGATGCCAGCAATCCTGGTCAGCAGCCTGCACAAAGAGTTTGATGAAAGGAAGGAATTTCTTCTGGGGAGAAAAATAAAGAAAGTGGCAACCAAACATGTTTCCCTCTGCGTGAAGAAAGGTTGGAGTTCAGTTGCTTGCTGTTGAGCTGTTTTATTTATAAAAACAGCTCTTGGGACCATTTATCTGACCTCGTGGGCAATGGTTTGTGCTGTCCTTTTTTAGGAGAAATCCTGGGCTTGTTGGGACCCAATGGAGCTGGGAAAAGCACATTAATTAATATGCTCGTTGGAGAAATTGAGCCAACCAGTGGGCAGGTATGTTCCATGCTACACTTACATAAAAAATCAACCCATATTTCAGTTTTATTGTTATTATCACAAGCATTCCCGAGCACATTCTGCTAAAACCATGCAAAACCAGTTTGGAAATTTAGAATATTCTGGATTAAGGTCTGGGCGTTTTCCTCGCAGGTTCTGATGGGAGATTATTCCCTGGGGCTGAGCAGTGAGGATGACTCAGTGAAATTCGTGGGGTACTGTCCTCAGACGAATCCTCTCTGGCCAGATATCACATTGCAGGAGCACTTTGAGATTTATGGTGCTATCAAAGGCATGAGCCAATCTGATGTTAAAGAAGTCATCAAGCGGTGAGTAGTTCATTACAGAAATCTTTGTGGTTTAACTGAAGTTGCCTTAGGTTTTTTTTATCTTCAGGCTTATTGCTGAAGGGGTTTTGGTGCTTTTTTTTGTGGTTTTTTTTTCCCCCTTCTCACCTTTCCTAATGCAGTTTTTGTTTTCGTTTAAGTTTGGGTTTAAGCTTGGTTGAAATTCTGCGCTTGTGAATTCCTAAGTGAGGAGATGAAGGTTCAGCCACACAAAATTCAATTGAGGTTTTAAATTTTGATAGATATATATTTTAAGCTTTTTTTTTAAGGTTATGAAGTAGTAATAATGACCTTTGTAGAATCTGCAAGGATGGGGAGTCCTGGGCTTGGAGCTGTTTCTGGGGTGTCACCAAGGCTCCTCCAGGACAGGTGGTTTTGTATGGAACCTCCAATTCTGCTTTTTGCCCTGCTTTTTTTATACCTGATCCACAAATATTTGTAACTGAGCTCTTCCAAAGGACCAGTTTTGCATTCTCTGATGAGGGGGAAGCCAAACTCCCTCCCAGCCTTTCACACCTGCTCCTTGCCCCACCCCAGCATCGCCAGTGTCCTGGATTTAAAGGACCACCTGCAGAAGACAACGAAGAAGTTGGGCATGGGGCTGAAACGCAAGGTAGGGGGGGCTCTGGGGTCACTCTGGGGGTCCCCAGCACCCTCCCTGTCCTCACCCTGCCCCTCTGCCTTCCCCCCAGCTCTGCTTTGCCCTCAGCATGCTGGGCAACCCGCGGGTCACGCTGCTGGACGAGCCCTCCACCGGGATGGATCCCAAAGCCAAGCAGCACATGTGGTGAGTGCTGGCCACAGGCTCCAGGGATCAGCCTGCTGTGGGGTGTGTGGCATCCCTGCTGGCACCAGGGAGAGCCACAGGCAGGGAATAATGAGTGGGTTGGGTTGGGTTGGAAGGGACCGTAAAGATCCTCCAGTTCCACCCCCCTGCCATGGGCAGGGATATCTTTCACTAAAGCAGGAATCATTTCTGCTTAATATCCCATCCATCCCTGCCCTCTGGCAGTGGGAAGCCATTCCCTGTGTCCTGTGCCTCCATGCCTTGTCCCAAGTCCCTCTCCAGCTCTCCTGGAGCCCCTTTAGGCCCTGGAAGGGGCCCTGAGGTCTCCCCAGAGCTTCTCTTTTGGTTGAACACCCCCAACTCTCAGCCTGTATCCATAGCAGAGGGGCTCTAGCTCTTGGAGCATCTCCTTGGCCTCCTCTGGACTCGCTCCAGCAGCTCCTCCTGTGCTGGGAGCCCAGAGCTGGACACAGGACTGCAGGTGGGGTCTCACAAGACGGGGAGAATCAGCCCAACCTTCGTGCCAGGTGCAGTGCAGCTGTGTCCTCTCCCAGAACAGCTTGGGAATTACAAGCTTGAAAGTTCAAAGAAATCCTTAAAATAATATAAGTAATACAGATTCCAGCCATCTTTGGGAAATTCAGGTGTTAACTGTTGTTGTGGGAGTAGCATTAATCCATAAATAGAGGGTCCATCACAGTCATCCTTTCCTCCTAAGGCAGGATTTGTTGTTCCCTGCCAGATGTTTTCGTTCAGGGATGGTTTGGGGTGTGTTTTGCAGGCGGGCCATCCGAGCAGCCTTTAAAAACAAGGAGAGAGCAGCCATCCTTACCACGCACTACATGGAGGAGGCAGATGCTGTCTGTGACCGTGTGGCCATCCTGGTGGCAGGGCAGCTCAGGTACCACCAGAGCCCCCCTGGGGCAGGGGGCACAGGCAGCTGGCACCTGGGATGTATTTCTCTGAAAATCCAGATCAATTTGGTACCTTAAATTTGGAGGGAAGTTAATCCTGACCAGCAAAAAGGGTCTGAGGTTGTTCCTGAGTACAACTTGTGTTTTCTGCCTGTGATTCGTAGGTGTATAGGTACTGTCCAACACCTGAAGAGCAAGTTTGGCAGAGGATACTTCTTGGAAATGAAATTAAGGGAAACAGCAGATGTGCAGCAGGTGGAGTATCTGCAGAGCCAGATTTTGCACATCTTCCCCAACGCCAGCCGCCAGGAAAGGTGAGGTTTGACAGAGACCCAGAAAATATTGATGTTAGTAAAACCCTCTGATTTCACAGCAGCTCCTTGGCATTGGGGAAGGAATGTAAATATTTACACACAGCTTTAAAAAAATGAAGAATGAAAAAGAGGAAGGGATGTGGAAGGCAGCAGAGCCCGGGCTGGCAGGGCGGGGGCGGGGAGCCCACGCAGATGTTCGGCACGGAGGAAGCAAAACTGGATTTCTGCATTGCTGCTGCCTGACAGCTTCCTCCTGGGTCAGGGCCCCCGGGAAAGGCTGAAATCCGAGTGTGTGACTCACTGCCCTTACCTGGAAATGCCTCAGGTCTCTGGGGCTCTCACTTTGAGGGTGGGCTGGCTGCTGTTCCACCAGCAGCTCTGAGTTTCTGTACGGACCCGAGGGTTCGGCTCGGTGTCTGGAGAGACTCTCCACAAAGGGCACTGCAGGCACCCCACGAGGAGTGTGATCCTTGAGGGATCCTGGGTGTGATCCTTCCTGAACGTGGGAGATGTGGGGGAGGGAGGGGAGTTCCCTGTGCAGCAGCAGATGTGCAGGGTGCAGCAGCAGATGTGCAGGGCGCAGCAGCTCCCCGTGCTGCAGTCGGGGTTGCGGGAACGGCTGCGTGATGCAAACTTCCAGGACGTGCTGAGACCTCCCAGCTCAGCTGAAAGGCAAAACCTCAGGGCTCTGGGAGTTCCAGGCAGCAAATCTGCCATGAGTAAGCAGAATAGAAATCACTGAATCTGAGTGGAAGAGCATGAACTTACAGCAGTCTCGGGGGAATCTCAGCTGATGCACCTGGAGCTGCATCATTCCCCTTCTCCCGTGTGATCGTGACACTCAAAATGCCTGGAGTAGCCTTCAGAAAAGGGGTTTAAATCCATTCCATTGGGTAGTAATATTTTTACTTTGAGTGATTTTGCTCTTAGCTAAATTTGTTTTGCTTCTTTGTTCCAGTTTTGCTTCTATCTTGGCATATAAAATTCCTAAAGAAGATGTACAGTCGCTTTCCCATTCTTTTTCCAAGCTGGAGGAAGGTAATGAAGCCCTTGCCATGCCTCACACTCACAAATCCTTTTGTCTCCCATAACTGACGGTTTTGCCATGTGGTGTCACTTCTCCATTTCTGTTCCAAATTTATTTAATTTCATTTTCTTCTATTGTTGTTGTCGCCAACTCTGTTTCTTGTGATATCAAGAGTAAGTAAAGTGTCCCTAAATCTGCTCTTATCAATTCTTTCACCAGTAAAACACGCCTTCAACATCGAGGACTACAGCTTTTCTCAAGCAACACTGGAACAGGTGTGTTAAATTCTGTTCTGTGACTGTAAACCCTGCCAGGTGAAGGTGTCAGAGGGCAGGGTTAGATGGGATTTTGGGAAGGAATTCCTCCCTGTGACGGTGGGGAGGAGCTGGCATGGAATTCCATCCCTGGGAGTGTCCAAGGCTGGGGTGGACAGGGCTTGGAGCACCCTGGGATAGTGGAAGATGTCTCTGCCTGTGGCAGGCAGTGAGATGGGATGGGATGGGATGGGATGGGATGGGATGGGATGGGATGGGATGGGATGGGATGGGATGGGATGGGATGGGATTTATGGTTCCTTCCAACCCGGAGCATTCCATGATTCCATGATGATGAGCCCTGTGCAGGCAGCTCATGCCCCAGGCTCTGCTCTCAGGCTGCTGAGGCTGCTTTGCTGCTGCCTGTTGGGGCATTTTTGGGAAACTAAATTCCCTTTTTTCAAAGTGAATCACATCTGCCAGCTCACTCCAGCTCCTCTTTATTTCTGTTTCCCCCTCTAAAAATAAGATGCCAACTGCAGTGACTGGAAGAAAGCAAATGCATGGTATTAGTGGAAAAGCTGCTCTGATTTATTCCAAGAACAGGCATTTGCTGTTTGTAGCTGGAAGGAGGGTGAAGCTGAGACTTGTTATTGCTTGTTGTGGATTAATTATTGCTGACAATTAGTGTCCTTTAGTGTTGAACTTCCTTTTCATTGTGCTCTTGAAGAAAAGAGGTGGGAGGGTAGGAGTAAGGAGAAAAACCACAAAATACTGAGAATGTCTTACTCAGAGATGAAGCAATACATTGAATACTCACGAGGATTTTAGCATGAGTTGGGTTTGTGACCAAGTTCCTACAAGGAGCTTTTCCATGGGGTCTTTTCCATGTTTTCCAGGTGTTTGTGGAGCTTGCTAAAGAGCAGGAGGAGGAGGACAGCAGCTTTGGCACCTTGAACAGCAGCCTGTGGTGGGAGAGGACGCAGGAGGACCGAGTCATTTTCTGAGCTCCTCGTGCTCGTGTCGGTGCCAGCGCCGATCCTCTCTCTGCTCCTGGAGCTGGGGTGGGCAAGGAGAGCTGGGTTTGGAAGCCCTGAGCATGTCCCACCATCCTGGCCTTGGGAATAACGCCGCAGGGGCGGTGAGCATCCCGCTGCTCCTCTGGCTGACCCCAGATCCCTCCTCCCCTCGCTGCTCCTGGTTTGTGTTGGGCAGGAGGGCACTGCCACAGCGGCCGGACGGCTCCTGGTGTTGGTGGCTGGTGCAGGAGCTCCCACCTGCCTTCCCTTGGCTCTGCTGGGCCAGAGGTTGGGCTGTCCTTCAGGAAAATCCCATGTTGGAGCAGAGCCAGTCGCTGCTGGAGCATCCTGCCCCACGGGGTGGCTTGCAGGGTCTGGCCGTGCCCTCGGGTGGGCACTGCTGCCTGCCCTGCACACCCATCCTTGCTCCTCCACCAGCTGAGCCATCCCTGCTTCTGCTTTGAAGATGCACCTGCTTAGAAGAGAGGGGGGAAAAAGCCACTGCGGGGTCACTGTCCCACTGCGGGGAGGCTCCTGAACCGCACGGCGAGCTCGGCTTGGCGTCCCACCAACGTGAAAATGTTCATTCGCAGACACAACTCGGCACTTGCTGGCACTCCCAGCCCTCCCCCCTGCAGGCTGGCAGCTGCGTGCTGCCATGTGGGTGCCACTGGGGTTTGCCCTGCGTGCTGGGGGTCACAGGGGGTGGCTGGAGTGGATGTGCTCCTTCCCCTGCTTGGTTAGAAGGACAAAGCCACGACTGTGTGGTTGCGGGGTTTGCAGAGATGTGGTTCTGCCTTGTCTCCGTTGAGAACAGTCTGATTCCTTCCCTGGCTGTAACAACGTGTGTCCTGCCAGCTGCTCTCACACACAGTGCTTTGGAGATGTTTGCATTTTCCTTGCCAGCGCATTCACGAGCTGCAGTGTTTCCCAGCCCCTCGTTGTTGTGGTTGCAGTCAGTAACACAGGGATGTTTGCTTGGGCCTGGCCTGGCTGTTTGTCACCCCCCTTTGTAAAACCCCAAATAAAATGGTCCCAATTCACAGCCTCACCCGTAAGAAAGGTGCCTTTGGTTTGCACAGAAGCACTAAGAAGAGTAGAATATGTGGTCCTTTAGCCTGAGAAATGACAGATGTCTGTTGAAAATATATTATTTTTTTGCTTTTTTCTACACAAAGCTATCATCACTTTTTTTAGTTTTATAAGGGGAAATTAAAGATTGCTGCCAGTTCATTTTGCTCTGCAGTGAACAGGTACAGAGATGTGTTCCTATTGAGACATTGGCTTCATAAGTCATATCATTTATGTATCTTCACATTAAAGTTAGAAAAGACCTTTGTTTTTCTTGAGAGAACTCAAAAAAATGGGTAAAGTTGGAGTTGTGTGTCCCAGCTGTTTGTAATTATCAGGCAATAATGTGTGTGGTATGTCTGATAATGGTTTATCAGTGTGTTCAGCCAAAATCTGCTTTCATTAGTTTCTTGACCAGGGAGATGTGAACTCCTTCTGTAGAATTTTATTTCCTCTTTTGTACTCACAGATTGCATAGAAATGCCCAGCTTTGGGTTTGGAGTTAAAATTTGAGCCCAAGCCCTGCAGAAAGCCCCGGACATCCCATTTGCTTCCCCGGGGAACCACAGCCCTGGAAATGAGGGATTAAAGGACGGGATTAAAAAACAGGATTAAAGCAAACTGCATTTTTTAAACTGCCTGACAGGGGTGAAACTTCCCTGTCAGAAAAGAAAAACCCCCCCAAATTCGGGTGTTTTCTTTATTTAGCCCCAGCCCTGCTGCTGGCTGGGAGCTCTGAGCCTTTTGCTTTATTTGGAGCAATTTGGGACTCAGAATTCTGTCCATTGGCACTTTCCCATGCAGGTGTGTACGAGCTGAGTGCATTTTTCCCAAATCTCACATTTCTTTGGTCTCTTTTTGCCAACGGTGTTTCAGCCAAGTGTCACCTGCCCATCAATCCAGCACATTCTTGTCACATGGATTTAGGGAATTAGTGTGACCTGTGAGCAGCCTTGGTGTCTGCCTTGAATTTATTCTTTCACTTGGAGTTAATAGTCTGTAAAATAGTTCTGTGCTGTCTGTTTCAGATATTTCCATATTTCCTCACGTTTCAGGTGTGAAAATTTTGGATTAGGAGCCAGATTAGCTCAGTTTGCTGCTGATGTTTATCTTGGAGGAGCCCAGTGGTTGGTGGCACTGGTTTTTGTGCAGCTACATAAAGGACAAAGAATTTGGCTCGTTAAGTTAATTGCATTTTTGGGTGGGATCCTTTTGGCCTGGTGACATCGTGCGTCAAAGTGGGGTAAAATTCCACCCCAAAACATCACTGTCCTCATATCAGAAGTGTTTCAAAGTATCCTAAGATGTCTGTAATTGCCAGAATAGGGAAAAAACCAGGCAAAATGAGACCAGGGAATGCCCTGGGAACGGCAGAGCTTTACTCCTGGGATTTGAAGCCCCTTTGTTCAGCTGTTACCAGTGCCATTCCAAATCCCATCCATCCGACACACACCCAGCCTGTGCTCCCAGAGATAAACTGGATTTGGGGGGATTTGGGGTAAATCCACCCAGTTTGGGTCACCATTCCCAGGTGAGATGGTGGAGCTGCCTTGCAGGGTTCTTGTGAGTAGCTGACGTATCCAAAGCTTGGAAGGCGCGTTCGCTTCGCGGTGTTGTTACGAGGTTGTATTTTTCTATGGAGAGTTTAACGTGTCTGGTTTTGTTCACGTTCCCAAGAAAAATCCTTATTTAAGAGTGTCTCTGTAGAGCAAGTGAGATTTATTGCACAGCCAACATCCAGAGCTCTGGCAGCAGAGGCAGAAGGTGTCAGGCCTGAAGGTGACGCGTTTGGGACTCTCCTCCTGCTGTCGGACCACGTGCACTTCATTTTACACACTTGCCTTTCTTTCACCACTTGGCTGTACTTGTAAAGGTGAGGATTTTCCTTCCCCAGCAGGAAGTACTTCCAAAATAAAGATGGATTGGGTTGGTAAACACTTGGCTTTCTGTGGTGTGGGTGTTTTCGCTGTGCTGGAAATGGGGATGGTTTTCAAAGCCTGGGCTGATTTTGGGGTGCACCAGAGTTTCAGGTGGTTGGGCTCAGGCAGAGCGTGGGGGGCCGTGGCTCTTGGCATGGCCAAGGCTCTCAGGCTGCAGTATTTACATATTTTAAGCTGAATTTGGGGGAACTTTGCAGTGTTGCAACATTTGGCATTCGACCGCCCGCGGTCGTGTCGCGTTTCACAGCCGGATTCACTCACTCCAGCTTTGGGCTAGCAGTGACCCCACGGCAGCTGTGTGCTCCTGGCATGGCAGGTGTTCCATCTGCAGGGGTGAATCACCTCCAGCCACTGGAAAATTAACCCCAGTGAAAAAAAAACCAATTCATTTTTGTGCTCGGAGCCGTGCCCAAGGTGAACTCGCTGGGTGGGTGCTGGCTCAGGGGTGAGGGGCAGTGAGGTGGGGGAGGTTTGGCTGAAGGTGGGGCATGAAATGTGCTCTGCAGGGATGGAGGGCACTGGGGGATGTCCTGTGGGACTGCCAGGTCCCTGGACAGACAGACCCTGCTGAGGAAGAGGAGGATGTGGTCACCTTCAGCCTCATGGGTCAGTGAAGGGTGTAGCAAAATAAAAGGGGTTTGTGCTCCCTGAGCCCCTCAGTGGAGAGCAAATAACCCCAAAGAAGTTTAGTCTGAGCTTGGGGACAGTTCCCAGCACTTCATACTCGTTTGTTTCTGATGGTGTGGAAGGGCAGTGTGCCATGGATTTTTTTTATTTTTTTTATTTTTTTTTAAAGCTGTAAAATTAATTCATTCCCTTATAATGCTTCTTTTAAGAGATGTCCAGAAAGTCCCTGATTTAACACGCTGAATTTCTCTTTGATAAGGCTTTCCCGGAGCTCTGGCTGTTCCTTTTCCCTTTGCTTGGCATGTCCCCCTGGAAGGGTCTGGCTCCCTTCCCAGCCCCTCTCCTCCTCCTGGCAGATACAAAGTCTGGTCCCGAGTCCCCTTCTCAGAAATCCTGTGGAGCATCTCCTTGGGGGATTTAATGAATGATATTTTGAGATGCTCTGTGCTCTTGTGCTGCTGCTCAGTGAGGCCCTGAGGTGCTGGGGTCCCACTTCAGCAGCAGGGCCAGGAGCAGGGTGGGAAACCCTAAGGAGTGCTTGGAGCAGGGGTCATTTTTCTGTGAAAAAGCCTTTTCTGTAGATAATGTGCAGTCAGGGCAGGGCTGGGTCCCACGCTGAGGCACAGGTTTTGGTCAGAGATGTGCTGGTTTTTGGTGAAGTGCATCTCAGATGGGCTTTCTGCAGTCACGAGGAGCCTTCCCCGTTGCTCCCCCGTTGCCCGATGCGAAGGGATGCCGGAAAACGCTTCTGCTCCTCTCCTAAATGAGCTCATGCTTTGAAAATGAGTAAATCGGCAGCTGCAGCAGGGCCCCGGCCTTTTGTTAAGCAACAACCAGACGGCCCTTGTGGTTTGAGGCAGCTCTGCAAATCAGATGCACAATCCTCAAGCTGTGGAAGTTCCGGGACACTCAAATTCGTTTAACTCGTTGAATTATCCCGTGGCCACGCACCCTTCCAGCTCATTTGGATTCCCTGGCTTGCCTGATTTCCTCACCTCCCTGTTTCGAGTGCAGATCCACTGGAAAGATGTTTTGTTTTGAAAAGCCCGACGCGCTCCATCCTGCTTCCAGCTGTGCGGCAGCTGCTGGAAAAGCAATTAAAAGGAGTGGAAATTGGGGAAAAAATCGCTCAAAACAACAGGGAAAGGAGAAAGAGGAACTAAAATCCCATTGGTCCCGGGATGCAGGATTTGTCTTAGCAGAGGAAGGAGCATTTGCTGAGTCAGGCTCCAGGCATGACGAGGACAAGGCAGCAGAATTTTCCCTCTGGAGAAGCTGGGACAGGGACAAGGTGGCTTTGCCACCTCTCAGGAGCGAAGGCTCACCCCATCCCAGGCCACCCCAACTCTGCTGCCTGCTGGGAACATCTGCAAGAGTTGAGTTAAATCCTCCAAACCGTGGTGTAAACATCCCCAGGCTCGGGGCCAGCTGGTTGTAGGTGTTGTTCCAACGTTGGGTCATCGCTCCAGAAGTTTTTGGGAGGGTTTGCCCGGGTGACGTCAGGCTGGAGAGGGGCATGGCCACCGGGCTGGGCCACGGAGCTGAGCCTGCCCAGGGCTGAAAAAGGACCAGGAGCCCAGACACCTCAGAGCTGGAGGAGAGCTGGTCCCGATGGAAAACACACCATCAGGTAAGGAGTTTGACATTTCTCCTTTTTTCACTAGAAAATCAATTTAGAAGTAGAGATGGAAAAAATTCTCCCTGAGTTTCGTGCGGGGGTTGAGTTTGGTGATCAGTTTTTCCTAATTAACGATGCTGAATGCATACAAGTTGCACCTTCCAGCCCTGTTCTCTGGTGGACTGTAAGTTCACATCTAAATATTTTAAAGGAAAAGGAGCAAAAATGTTCCTCTTTTCTGGATTTTGGTTCTCCCCGTGGGTGGGCTTCGGCTGCAGGTGAAGAGCTGCAGGTTGAGCACTGGGTGAGATCCCTCCCTCAGCTCTCCTCTTCCTGCCTTGCTGTCACTAACGGCATCTAAAAATGCAAAACCCCCAAATTTCATTTCTCTGTATGAGCTGAAGTGCTGAGCTTTGATTAAGGGCAGGCTTAGAGTCGTTGTTTTCAAGTGGAGAGTAGGAAAAAACAACCTGTTTCGAAGTTTGTGTGTTGGAGTGGGGTCAGTGCAGATCTGTCTCGGATTTCTCAGATGCAAACAAAAAAAACCTGCAAGAACTGGCAGACAGGAGGGGATGAAAAGAGCCCCTCTGCACTCTCCACGTGCAGGGATTAATCCTTGGCTCTGGGAAAGCCAGTGGATCCTCTGGGAGGTGTGAGATGCAGCGTGGATTTCTCCCTTTGAACCCAGCACTGAAGGCTCCTGAGGAGCAGCTTGATTTTAGAAACTGAAATCCTAAACTCCAGGAATACTTTGAGTTGGAAGGGACCTTTAAAAGTCATCCAGTCCAATTCCCCTGCAATGAGCAGGACATCTTCAACCAGACCTCAACAAGTTAAATTTACAGAGGAAAATAGTCTGAAGAGGTGCCAGAGAGGAATTCCCCGAGATAGTAAATAAAGGGATTAGATGGGATGTGCCTTCCTGGGACAACTTTTGGTAGAGCAGAGCTGCACACAGGATCCAGCAAAAGTTATTGCAACACCTTGGCAGGGAGTTCCTGGAGAGCAGGAAGTTTGGATGCACTTAACGAGCCCCAGGAGACATCCAGCTTTACAAGTGATGCTCTTGACTGGATTAAAGTTTCCCAAACATCGTCGCCTCCAGATCAGTTTCTGATGTGTTTATTTTTGCCTTCTGAATCTGACGTTTTGAGCCTCAGGCCTTGCAGAGGATTGTCTCTTGCTTATATTTTCTACCTCTTTAACAATAATCTAATAGATTAATTAGATACCTAATTTAAAGTTAATAATAGCTAATATTTATTAGGTATCTGATTGAAAGTTAAATTCCACAGCATTTGTAGGCAGCATCACTTGTTTGAATTTCTGGCTTTAGATTTGGCTCCCAGTGGTATTTGCTTCTTGTTCCACAGGCAAAAAGTAAATTAAAACTGGCAGAAACTTAATTAGAATTTTCTAAAAAGTTAGATTTGCCCCATCATTTTTAAAATTGTTTGTTGTGACTGTAGAGATTCCATGCATCTTTTAAAGACCATCATGTTTTCCTTGTTATCCAAATAGCACCACAGTTTGTTTCCTGCCCAAACATCCTGGGCTGAGCTGCTGCTTTCAGTTCATGACTGAAATCCAGGCCTGGGCCAAAAAAAAAAAAAAAAAGAAAAATGACACTTCCTAGAAATCTCTTCCTTTAACCTCCAGTGCAGGCAGCAGTGAGGAAGCATGGGAGGAAGCTCCAGGCAGGGAAAGCAGAGTGCCAGGAGATGAGATAAGATAAGCCCTGTGATAACACTCAGAAGGCAAACAGCGATCCTGGATCCCTTGCCCCCGCAGTACACAAATATTTAATTCTTCCAAAACACAAGCAGTGAAGGGAACAGAGCAGTGGAACCCTTTATTAACTCCAGCTGCCCAATCCGTGAAATCAGGAAGCGCTGCCCGAGGGGAATACGGAGCCCTCTGCCTTTGAGGTTGCTTTGATTTTGGGTTTCAGCCATTTGGAAGGATTAAAACACAAAAACACGCTGGGAGGTTCCCTGCCCTGCTCCCCTGGGCAGGGGGTGAAACCCATCGCTCTGAGCTTGCTCCTGTTCTTGCTGCTTGGCCACGGGATTAAATCTGGAGCTGAAATAAACATCCCAAAGAAATGCTCCCTGCTCAGTATTTATTGAGGAGCACGTGGGTGTTCTCATGCTGCCCTGCTCTAACTGCACTGAAGTTCCTTAATATTTGGGTGGAAACAGAGCAAACTGGCCTCTTACCAGCCTGGTGAAGGCAGGCAGTGGCAGCCTCTATTTGAGGTTATTTTTAGCATCTCACCAGTGTTTGTAACGTGATTCAGGGTCCGGTTCAGAACTCAGAGCACGTGAGCGGTGGTTTGCCAACAAACCACATGTCTGAGGCAAGACATGAATTCACTTTCTGCAGTGAAACGTGGAAAGTGAGCAGTTGTCTTGTTGCACAAAGCCTCTTTGGGATGAGGAAGGATGAATCCGAGTGAGGAAGGATGAACCTGGACGAGGAAGGATGAATCTGGATGAGGAAGGATGAATCTGAGTGAGGAATGAAGAACCTGGATGAGGAAGGATGAATCCGGATGAGGAAGGATGAAGCTGGGTGAGGAAGGATGAAGCTGGGTGAGGAATGATGAACTTGGATAAGGAAGGATGAATCTGGATGAGGAAGGATGAACCTGGGTGAGGAAGGATGAACTTGGATGAGGAAGGATGAATCTAGATGAGGAAGGATGAATCTGAGTGAGGAAGGATGAATCTGGATGAGGAATGATGAACTTGGATGAGGAAGGATGAATCTGGATGAGGAAGGATGAATCTGAGTGAGGAAGGATGAATCTGGATGAGGAATGATGAACTTGGATGAGGAAGGATGAATCTGAGTGAGGAAGGATGGATCTGAGTGAGGAAGGATGAATCTGGATAAGGATGAATCTGTGCACATGGAAGAGGCAGCTGAGTCCAGCCCAGCTCTCTGTTCCCTTGCACGATCTTGGACTATTCCCTTTGAATCTTAGCTGTCCAAAGTTAAGGAGACAAGTTCTCCCCCTTTGGCATGTCATTGGCTTCCTCTGAAGTGGTATTTATATCAACTCCTGGTGACCTGTTTTATCCTAAATTATATCATTTTCTTTCTCATCTTAGCTGGTAAAATGCAGAGGGTATCCAAGAAAGCCTCACAAATCTTTCAGCAAACCTGTGCCCTCCTGTGGAAAAATATTCTTCTGGTGTGGAGGTTGAAGGCAAAAAGTTTTCAGGCAAGTGTCGGTCCTTGCAAAGGGAAATCAGGATTTCCACTGCGCGCTATTTTCACGTTGCATTGTTTTTGTGTGAGGGGATGTGAGAAGGCTCAGCTGTGGTTCCCTGGGAAATGTCAGCAGTTCCTTCTTCCTGCGACACTACAAATGTGCCTCGTGACAAAGCTGGCTGCTCGCTTTTGCTTGTTGATCCTGCCCTGTCCAGAGGAACACAATGTCCAATTCATGGTTGCGGTGTCAAATTATCCCCAGGCCTCGCTGGCTCCGGGACTAAGAAAACATGTTTTCCATCTGAAGGCTTGCTCAGCTTTTAAAACCATCACACCTGTGGAACAGCTCTCCCTCGTGCACAGGGGAAAGGCCGGAGGAGCTGGGCTGGGCAGTGGGGTCGGGGCTGGCTTAGAAGGGTCCTGGAGGAGCCTCCCCACAGCAGCAATTCCCTGGGCTGCCCCGTGGTGCCGTGAGGATTTTGTGCCTTTCAAATACCTTTTCTGTATTCTCAGTGCCCTCAGCACGCATACTTGTGATTCCTTAAGTCTGATGACTTAGCAGAGCCCTGGGATTCCGTTAGGCCGGAACACCAAACATCCCGAAGGCCTCGCAGCTGGAGGCCGGAAAGCCCTGCGCCATCTCGAGAAACCAAAGTCCCCTCTAGAACACATCCTGTAAATCAGGATTGGGCCCATCAAAATACCTCGGGATGGGGGGGACATCACGCTATTCATTCCAGCCTCTCACTGGGACGTCTTCGTTAGATATGCTAATTTGTAAGGTCTATAAAATTGCACCCGCGATCCATCGCGGGCGTACATTGCGGCGCGCTCCACCTCGGCCAAGCGTTGCACCGTGAGGATCCTTACTAAACGCCAAAGTAAAAACCCTTTATCCCTTGATTTTAAGACCAAAGAAAAGGCATCACCCTCACCTCAGCATTTCCTTCCTTTCCCCCAGGAATGGGTGGCGGCGCTGCTTTTCCTCTACATCCTGCGCGACTCGGCCGGTCTGATCATGTACTACCCCACCCAGGAGTTCCCCTACAAATTCCTGGGGCGCCTGGACGACCCGGCCTTCAACGCCTCGGGGGTGACGCTCATGTACACCCCTGCAACCAACACCACCAGGAGAATAATGGCAAAAGTGGCTTCCAGCTCGCCACTGAGGGGTAAAAGCTCTTAAATCCACGTTCCTGCGGCGTCTGAGCTGGAGTTGTCCCACCCTCATGGCGGGCAGGGACAAGAGCGTTTGTCCCACGTGATTTTTGAGGGAACAAATTGTGGCGATGCCCATTTTCGTTGTTGCTTGACTAATCAGAGTTTCAGCGGTGCTGCTTTTATTTATTTTTTTTTTCAATATTATTTGTCTGTTCTAACGGCAGGCGTGATAATAGAAGAGATGGAAAATGAGGAAAAAATGGAAGAAAAAGGAACTTTGGAGGAGGAAACGATTGGTGTTGTTTTTAAGGATGACTTCTCCTACACGCTCAGATTTCAAATGGGCAGAGCGGTGTTTCCAAATGAAGGCTTCGAGCACATCGGTAACAAAATAAATGAAACCCCAGATTTTGATTTTGCTTTAAAAACTCTTTGGCTGGATTTCTGTGCTGCTGTGCCACCCCGAAGGGAGGCAGGCTGCATGTGCCAAATGGCTCAAGAAAGACGTGAGTTAAAATTTGAGGGTTTGTGTCTGTAAAAGGAAAAAAATATCAGAGAAAAAAATTTTGAAGAACATAAATGTCGCCCACAGTGAGAGAATCAGTGAATCCCAGAATGTTTTGGGGTGGAAGGGAGCCCAAAGATCATCCAGTGCCTTTTTGCCTCTCTCCCTTTTATACCTTAACACATCAAATCTTGCCTGGAAAAGGAGAATTGTGTGTGCATTAATGCCCCTCTAACATACAGTGCGTGGCCAGAGATTTAACACATTAAAAGATAAAAGGCTGAGTAAAACCACACCTCGATTTCCTGACACGTAGGTAAAACTCATTTTCAACCCCACATGTTACGCCCAAGCATTTGTATGCACATATATAGATATATGGAAATGTATTAATTAATATTGATTAATTCTTTTTAAAAAATTTGTTTCCCCAACAGAAAGCTGCTGGGATTTTTCATCAGCTCACTGCAAAGTTCCTCTATACTGGTACGGGGGCTTCCTCTCGGTGCAGTCCAGCATTGATGCAGCAGTCATAGAAGTAAGTGTGGTCATGATGGAATTTGCTGTTCTTTCCAGAGTTCTGTGTAAACTTAAAACCCAAACTGATTAAACAAAACATAGAGGGAAAAAAAACCCCCCAAAAACCAAGAAAACCACCAAGGCAGCCCATTTTTCCATCCCTAAAAGTGTTCAAGGCCAAGTTGAACAGGGCTTGGAGCAACCTGGGATAGTGGAAGGGGTCCCTGCCCATGGCAGGGGGTGGAGCAAGGTGATTTTTAAGGTCCTTTCCATCCAAACCATTCTGGGATTCTGTGATACTCTGATTTTCTGTGGTCATCAGCTTCTTAAATACATCGTGTAATTCAAAATTTTAAAAAATGACAGGTCATTCTCATGGCTTAGGGCAGTGAATGGAACAAGGATTTAACAGTGTTAATTGCCAGGCAGTACCAAAAGAGACTAAACACTGGTTATTTGCTATAAACATAACCTTATTACTGCCAAACGAGTAATTTTAATGCTTCTAACCCCCTGTGTGTTCTGATGTTGGCTGCTTCACTGCAAAAATGAAACGAATGAGTGATTTCTTTCCTTTAGATGAAAACCAACCACTCTGTCTGGAAAGAAATGAAGTCGATCACTGGAATTCACCTGAAAACACCTGTGATGAAACCTCTGTTTAAACTGGACTACCTTTGGTTCATTATCTGTGCCGTACTGAGCTACTGCCCATACATGCACTTTTTATCAGTGAAAGTCCTCAAGGAGAAGAAGAGGCTGAAGATATTGATGAGAGCAATGGGCCTGCAAGATATTGCCTTCTGGTGAGTCTCAGAAATTAATGTGCAATTACGGGGATTATTTTATCAAGTGTACAGAGCAGCCTGGTCTGGTGGGAGGTGGCCCTGCCCCTGTAGGGGATCTTTGAGGTACTTCAACCATTCTGGGGTTCTCTTTGCTGGGGGACCTCTGTTTCCAAGCCTGTTGCTCTGAGACAGGTGTTTTGTGGTTGTTTTGTTGCTCTTCTCCCCGCCCTAAAAGACGAGGAGCCCTCCTCGGTGTGTGCAGCAGGGCTCTGGGTGTGGAGGGGTTGTTTGCCTCCAGAAAATGGGTGGGTGCACACAGAAAAAGTGGAGAAACAGCAAATTCTGGAGAAAATCCCTAAATGCTGAAGCAGAGGAGGGGCTCAGGGTCGATCCAAACAGGCTCCCTCGTCCACCTGGGCACGAGTATTTCAGAGGTGGGTAAAAGGTCGTGGCTGCAGGTTCTCTGTGGCCCTTTGCTGCCGTCGTCGCATCTGCAGAGATTTGGGCACGTGCAAGACCTGAATTTGTGGAAGAACTTTTTTCCTGAGCACTGAGCAGGCTGCCCGGGGAGGGTGTGGAGTGTTCCTCAGTGGAGATGTTCCACACCCACCTGGACACATTTCTGTGCCCTGTGCTCTGGGATGACCCTTTCTGAGCAGACAAATCCACCCTCTGTGTCCCTTCCAACCTGACCCTTCCTGTGGCTCTCTGATATTTGCACCTCCCCAGTCTGGAAGCTGTAAATGGATGAAATTACAAAATATTTGAATTAAAAACAGCGTGCCTTGTACTGGCTATGTCGTGGCAAGCGCTGCCGTGCTCAGGGACAGAAATAACTGTGCCTTGCTTTGTAGGTTGTCCTGGAGCTTGCTGTACACCGTGTACATCTCCATCATAGCCAGCCTGCTGACCTGGGTCACCCTGAGCAAAGTTTTTAATCACAACAGCTTTTTGGAAGTCTATTTTTTTTATTTCTTTTATGGCATGGCATCTGTAAGTCTGATTTTGTATTCTTAGATGGTGCAGCTTTTTTTTTTTTTCTTGTTTCCTATTTCAAATATCTGAAAGACCGCAGAGTTTTCTAGGGCTGGTATTACATGAGAAAGTAACAAAAATACTCTACTGTGATTTATTGTTATTATTTGTAGACTTTTATATCACTCCCATTGCATTTTAGGAGATTCTCTGATTCAAAATCAGAGTAAAGAGAGGTGCTAAAATGAGGCTAGGAGTGATTTGTCTGTCCCTATAAACCTGCCCTAAATCTCAGAGCTGTCTGCTAAACAAAGCCTTGTGCATCTGTAGGGAACAACTGAAACTCAGCTGGGTCTCCAATTTTGCTCCTGTTTTCATGTTGGTTTTTTTTTTTAATTACAGCAGAAATGCATCTGCTAACTGCTGGTTTTCTCTGCTGCAGATTCACTTCACCTTCCTGCTCAGCTCGTTGCTAAAGCAGCCAAATATTTTCAGTTTTGTGGGATTTCTCCTTCACGTCCTCTTTGGGTCGCTGGGCTTTTTCACGTTGTTTGAAAAACTGCCACGGGCTTTGGAATGGATTTTAAACCTCTTCAGTCCTTTTGCCTTCACAGCTGGCCTTGCAACGGTATGTCCAGAATAAAACCAGTGCATCACAAAAGTTCAGCCCCCAGAATTCTGCCGGAGAACAGCAAAATCCAAAATTTGCATCGCCAGAACAGCCTGGTCGCCTCCCTCTACTTTAGATGCTTTTAAAAAGAAAAAAAAACCTGGGTTAATCTCCAAAAAAATCTGTGTTAATTCGCAGCAAAAGATGGTTGGACACTCAACTGCATCACGAATTTTCCTGCAACAAATATAAATCTTTATGAAAGGGTGGCAGCAGTGGGACGTGGCTGGTGGGTACCGAGAGCTGTGAGGGCTGGAAGCGCTGCCTTTGCAAACAGCACGTGCATGGCTCTGTAACTTCTGCATGGTTTTGAAATTCAGCTTACTGAGGCATTTCTGGTGCTCGTGGTCAGGATAAACCCCTTGCCTCCTTCGAAACAGCGTTGTGGTCACGAGAGAATCGGGTTTTTAGTGAAAATGGCTGTGATGACGCAGCAGTATCTCTCACCAAGTATTTCTGCCTGAAGGAAATGTTGCATCTGAATTGTGCTTTTTTTTCTTTTTCCTCCCCTAGATGGTAAAACTAGAAAAACATGGACCAGCATTTTCCCCAGAGCCGTACCCTTTCTATAACCTGTACCTCATCCTGAACCTTGACAGTGTCTTGTATTTCCTGCTGGCCGTCTACTTTGATAAGGTTTTGCCTGGTGAGTGGAAATGTGAGGGCAAAAATGCAAACTTCCTTGCTTTTTCTTCCATAATTCTCTGCTTTGCAAGGGGAAAGTTACCAAAGGGGAGGTGGGATGAGAGAAAACTGCAGCCCTGCAGCGAGGCACTGATCCTGCTCCGACAGCCCTGGCCACTGGGGTTGGAAGGGTGGTGTAGGACTTGGTCTGATTTTTTGGAGCCAAAGAGGTTGTAAATGGGGTCTTGGCTGTGATTCTTCCCCACCTGCACTGACAGATCTGGACGACTTAAATTGCAGAGTTTATCAATTCTTTCGCTCTGCTGGGAGTTCACATTCTGCAGCTGCCAGGGAAGCGGTGGCCGGGCTGGGCGTTTATCAGAGTGGACAGATGGAGGTTTTGGGGCTGACATTTCACCTTCTCTGCCTCTGGTTCAGGCAAGTACGGGGTCCCACATCCTCCTGCCTTCTTCCTGAGACCCTCATACTGGCTCGGGGGCAGCGGCGGGTACGTGGGGGTGAGAGCTGGCAGCAGCCACGACCCCGTTCTCGGCTGTGACACCGAGCCGATGCCGCCGGGCTTCGACGGCAAGGAAGCCATCAGGTGAGGAGCTGCCTTTGGCATGAAAAAATACAGCTCTGCATGGATTGCTTGGCTCTGGAGAGCACAGCCACGCTGCACTGGTGAGCGTGAGGCTGTCAGCTGCCATCTGAGATAAGATGAATGCAAACATGTGAAAGGGAGGGGTCGTTCAGTGTTTCATCCCACTGCAGAGCTGGATTTGAACATTTACTGGGCGTGGGGCATCCTCCAGCTCCCTGCCCTGCACTTTCATCTCAGCAGTGAGTCTGTTCCCCTTCCCCATCATCTCCAAGCACAGAATGTGCTGCATAAAATGCTGCTCTGCCCATCCTTGCAGGGCTGGGTGGGCTCATGGCCGGTGCTGCCTGCTGGTCATCACCAGAAAGCAAACAGAAATCTGCCAAAATAACTGCTAGGTCGTCACTCTGAATTAAATAACCACAGATTATCTCATTCCCTAGAGCCTCCTCCTTCATTCTTAAGTGTTCCTCGAGTTTGGCTTTGAAACCTTTTAAACTGCTTCTAGAAAAGCACAGGACCTAATCCTGCTTTAAAGGTACCAGAAATGAATTACATCAAGGGATTCCTTCAGCAGGACCAGCTTGAGGAGGAGGTTGGGAAACATTCCCCCGGTGGTTTTCAAAGGTTATTTTGAGGTGGAGGAAACAGCCCCGAATCGTGATTCAATAAGTAATGGCTTGCTTGCTTTTCTTTAGACTAAACAATATTAAAAAAATATACAAGAAGAACAACAAGAGCACCGAAGCTTTAAAGGGTAAGGAGAGGCTTTGTAATTCTTTTATTCGTCGATAAGAACCCAAAGTGTTTTGAAATGTGCTGGCTGTACTGAATTCTGCCTCTGGGCCTGGTCAATTACGTTGTGCAATGGTTATTTCTGCTGGGCTAAATTACTGGCAAATTTCTTGCAGGTCGTTATCTCCCTGTTCCCCTCCAGGAAAATCACTGTTTATTATTTTTTGCAACAGCAGAAGTCTCCTTAAAAGCTGTGTTTTTGCAGTGATGAACCACTCTAGAAATCCCCTCTCAAACCTCCTTTTCGAAATGTAAACTATTTTGGGCAAACTTGGGATTTTATGGCCAAATCTGCTGTCCCTGCCTGAGCTGTGTTCTCCAAGCACTTGCCAATGCAAATAGTTGACGCAGTCGTAGGAAAATCAAGGGGTATTTGTTAAATGGCTTTGTTTAACAAGAATTCCAAGTGAAAAGATCAAAAATGAAAAATACAAAAATATTACAAATATCAATATGGCCTCAAAGGTCTATACTGAGTGGAAAAAACAAACAAACACAACTCGAACGACCCACAGAAAGATAGAGTATTTTTTAAAAAAGAAAATGGGGTAGCAAAGTCTGGCTGCTTTGAAATAAGTCCTGAAATCTCACATCTTGGAAAAGCTCTGGGCTCTTCTCTTCCTGAGGACTCCTTCTTGAGCCACACTAAAATAAAATGTTATGAACCTCGTAGAAAACTGAAGTCAAAATTCTTTAAATATTGAAGATAAAGATACGTTTATTCCCTCAATTTAGTCAAGACATGGTTCCTTACTAAGCTT
This sequence comes from Cnemophilus loriae, assembly GCA_013397755.1. Lineage (NCBI taxonomy): Eukaryota > Metazoa > Chordata > Aves > Passeriformes > Corvidae > Cnemophilus > Cnemophilus loriae. The sequence continues at coordinate 436,910 of VZTF01005238.1, forward strand.
AGGCCTAACTCCTGAAGAACTGACCCGTGCTTTTGGATCTGGTTTTGCCTCTCAGCTTCCGAAGAAATGTCACTTCTGTCACCTGTGGCAACAGCTACAGGTCCAAGTCTGCTTCTCACACACCTCCATCCAACTGTTGTCCCATTTTTATTCCAGGTTTGTCCTTAAATATCTATGAAGGCCAGATCACTGCACTGCTGGGTCACTCTGGGTCTGGGAAAACCGCTCTGTTAAACGTGCTCGGTGGATTTTCCAAGCCTTCAGCAGGTAAGATGATGGGCCTGGAAGCTGAAGAGGAGGAGCTGTTTGTTTTTTCAAGTGTAAGGGGGAAATAGGGGAAAAACCTCCAAGTTTTCCCTCGGTCATTGGTGCTGGGTTGTTGTCAGGGCAGATTTCCCCTTCAGCACGAGCTCCAGGGGAAATGGATCCCTCATGTGTGCACCATGGTCATTTGTCCACCTGGATGACCTTGTGCTCTCCATGAGCTGCACACTTATAGGAAATATATTTTTATTTTTGAGGAAGGGATTTGGTGCTCTGAAATATTTCTGAAGGGTATTAAAGCTTTGGGCTACCCAGTTGTTTTGCTTTTAAATTTTTTTAAATTTTTATTTTAACACTTGAGAGACATCTATGGTTCTGGAATTAATGTCAAATGTTTTATTGATCCCCCTGTGCAGGTTCTGCAATGATCTACAACTACAATGCTTCTGAAGTGTGGAATATGGAAGGAATGCAGGCAAGGGTTGGGATTTGCCCCCAGATTAATTTGCATTTTGAAGCCTTAACAGTGAAGGAAAACCTGAGAATTTTTGCTCACATCAAGGGGATTCAGTGGAAGGAAGTAGATGAAGAGGTTGGTATGTGATTTTCAGCCACTGACTTCTCTTTCATGGCATCTGGGGCACTTTGTGCTTTATTTAGAAAAGATTATCACCTGCTTCTTGTTCTGTGGAAATGAGAACAAACCTAATTTTGTGGCAAAGTGGTTTTCCAATTCTTTCTTACCCTCATGTCATGAGTTAAAACTCAGATTTGTCATATTTATCTCCAAGCAAAGCCGTTTAGAGTAGGCAAGTTTGAAATCTTGCAGTTATACTCTCTTGTAATGTTTTTTAGCCATTTATGAATTTAACTGTGCCCAGTGCTTTGGAAATCTGACCTTTGCCTTTGTGTGCTCCCAAGGTGCAGAAGGTTCTGGTCATGCTGGACCTCACCGACGCTCAGAACGTTTGTGCTGATGCCCTGAGTGGGGGGCAAAAACGAAAACTGTCCCTTGGAATTGCAGTTTTGGGGAACCCCCAGGTAGGCACCGGTCGTGTTGTTTACGCACACTCAACACGTGCTGTTTTGGGGCATAGCTTTGCATTTTGACTTGGCACAGCGACAGTCGTGATTTTCCCCTGCCATTCCAGGCTACTAATTCACTTGCTGGGAGGACTGGGGAATCTGGTTCAATCAGAGCCGTAATTTGAATTAGAAAGCTGATAATATTGCAGTAGGAGAAAGCAGTAAAAGCACTTGAGGACGCATTTCCCCCTCCGAGTGAGATCACCAAAAGCGTGAAATGAAGCGAGGCGAGCGCGGAGCTGAGCCCCGTGGGCACACGGGGAGCCGTGATCTCGCTGGCCCTTGCAGGTGTTGCTCCTGGACGAGCCCACGGCCGGGCTGGATCCGTGCTCCAGGCACCACGTGTGGAGCCTGCTGCGGGAGCGCCGCGCCGGCCGCGCGACGCTCTTCACCACCCAGTCCATGGAGGAGGCCGACGCTCAGGCTGGTGAGCCCGGACTGGCACCTCGGGGGGCTGCAAACGAGGGTTTTCCAGGGCACAGCCCACGTGTGGGTGCCGCTGTGGCGCAGCTGCTGCTCGCTGGACACGCTTTGGCAGTGACCGCCCAACCCCAGCTGGGCAAAGGCTAAAACTGGGCTGATGTGTCCCTGCAAGGCTTTGCTCATGCTCCTCCCCAGGATAAAGCGCTCTTCTCCGGGATAAAGCGCTTCCACGTTGTCTGGATGCGTCACTATGTCAGAGAAATTCAGTTTATTTTGCTGGATTTCACTTGACGTTATTTCCCTATTTCGGTATTATTCCTGTGCTGCATGGGAAATTCTCCACAAGCCCACCGGAACGCATAACTGAAAGAATTAACCGTGATGTTGAGGAGAAAGGCATTGGTTTAAAAATATATTTTAAAAAATAAACCTTCAGCCCTGGCCTGGTTTTACTCCTCTCATGTTATTATGAAAATGTCTGCTGAGTTCAGAAGGAGCAGAGTGAGGTCAGTCTGCTGCACTCTTGTAAATCCCCCTAAATCCTTTGTATTCCCTCCTCCTTAGATCGGAAGGCTTTCCTCTCCAGTGGGAGGTTACAGAGTGTTGGCTCATCTCTCTACTTGAAGAGAAAGTGGGGAATTGGCTATCACTTAAGGTAAAACCTTTTGCTTTGGCGATCATTCTTTTCGTGAAAAGCTTCTATTTCTCATGAGTATTTTCGTGGAGAATCTGTGTTTCTATGGAGCTTCTATATAGGGTAAATAGAAATCCTGACAATTCATTTTAGAAGGTTTTCAAGGCTGCCAGAATTTCTCCGCTTTGGACAACAAGTTGCTTTTCTTTGGAACCCAACCCTGAAAGCTCTGAGCGCGCAGCTAAAATGACTTTGCAACCTCCTTTGCAGCTGAAAGGGGGACCAGAGGGAGGCGATCTGTGGTGCCAGAGTGATGTACAAAGGCTTTGATGCAAAGTTGTTTTTCTTAGGAGTTTGATTCCCAAGTTCCTGGTTTAGCAGCGCTGGCCAGGATCATAATTCTTAACCTCAACCATTTCGTGCATGCATGGCAAAAAGAGGGGCACTGCAGATGGCTGTGAAAATTCCCACTGAAGTTCCGCCCAGTTTTGGAGGTTTCCCTGTGGAAGAATCACCCCTGGCTTTGTACTCCAACCAGATGATGCACGCATTTTTTTTTTTTCTTGCTTATTTAACGTTATAACAATGGGGGTTTTTTTAACAGGATGCACATAAATGACCTGTGTGACCCGGAGCTTGTGTCATCCGTGGTCAGGCAGTACATCCCTGCTGCCGTGCTCAAGGGACACAGGAGGGATGAGCTGTGTTTTACGCTGCCTCTGGAACACACTGACAGCTTCCCAGGTAAGAAACCTGTCCCTGTGCCAGGGTTTTAAAGGGAAACCTAGTGGTGGGAGAAGCAGAAATCAAAGTTGCTGTGAGGGGAATAACTGTATTCCTTGGTCCATGACGTGTGGGATTAAGAAGCTGCATAAATACCAGTTTTACAGAAAGTGCACATGTTGATATTAATAATGAAGATGAAAAAAAAAGAAAGTCCACCAACTAATCTACCAACTAAGATCCACCGACCCTCAGCTGTTTTCAGGATGGCCCATGAACACCAAAACCACTGAATCTTCCACTGGCTACCTCTAAAGAGCACAATAAATTCGTGATGGCTTTTAGGTTATGGGGATTCATGATGTGAATGCTGGAACATCCAGTGTCAATTGGCTGAGCCTGTGCTCAGCACCGGCCATGGTGCCTGGGCTGAGCCTGGTTGTTTGTCCCGTGCAGATCTGTTCAGCCACCTCGAGAGCAGCCTCTTGCAGGGGGTTGTTAATTACGAGGTGACCAGGACAACCCTGGAAGATGTTTTCCTGAAGCTGCAGGGTGAGGAAGCCGTGGATCCAGAAGGTAAAGCATTGACTCCCATAAAGTTCCATCTAAACATGTATTTTAGTTGAATATCTAATAAATTTCTGCTAAATGTGAATATTGGTAGGCCCAGAGCAGCAGTTGTATCCCATTTGCTTTCAGTGAGGAACATCTTCTTGGAGAAGCCCAAATGATTCCATCTTGGCTTCCCAAAGCCTTTCAACACAAGAATTAAGGCTGCTGTGGGAGGGGTATTTACCTCTGAAGGGTTGTGCAGCCCAGAGCAGGAGGTGGGAAGGGATAAAGTTTGCAGGAGGCGCTTCCCAAGGCCAGTGAAGATCTTGGATGTGTTGCCACACCAGCCAGTCTGAATTCACCAATATAAATTCTATTCTGAATAAATTTAGGCCCCTTTTCTCTGCCCTTGTTACTTCTCTGTCTAAAAAAAAATAAACCTTAAAGCTTCCCTCTGTTCAGAGCAGAGGATCCTCATCGAAATTTTGGGATTAAAACGCGTCCTTTGAAGGCTCTTTGTAGGTAATGGCATTTCTCACGGTGAACACGCAGGAGACGGAGACCTCGAGGAGAGGGATCAGAACCTCCCGGGGTTCTCCAAGCAGGGGATCCTGACCATGAGCGGGATGATGCTCTGGAGGCAGCAGGTGTGTGCTGTGCTGAGAATTCGCCTCCTCAGACTGAAGCACGACGGAAAATTTCTCAGGGGCATGTAAGTACAGGGGCTCCCACCTACCCTGCAGCCCTGGGGTGGCTGAGGGAAGGCCTAAACACTGCTGGAGATGTTTGGGAGCAGAGAACTGGGTGGGAAATGTTTCAAAGCTGCAGAAATAAGGGCAGTCTGAACTTACTGGGAGAGCTCTGGCTTGCTTCGGTTTTAAATTTCCCCATAAATCACGCAGTTACTTCAAGGTGGAGTTCCCCTGGCCTCACTTACGGTCTGTTTTTCCATGCAGATTGATGTTATTAGGAACGTTTATCCTCCCACCAGTGTTGGTTTTGCTGCTTTTTCATCTGTGGCACAACTCCAGCAGCTGGGAAATCACGTCTAGCCCGTATTTTCTTCCCACGAAAGAGAAAATTCAAAATAGGTCTACGAACCTCCTCATCTTCAATGACACAGGTGAGGAACATGTGATGGTGACTCACTTTCTGCATCGATGTGAATTTTTTTACAATTGACAGACCGACCTTGCAAATGGCACAAATATATAAAGGAATGTACACTGGGAGGTGTTTTCTTTTGAGCAAAAGCAAATGCAGTTCTAGTGATGGTATCGATTATATGTAAAAGAGTAATGAACCAGGCAAATTGAAAAAAAAAAAGGCAATAAATAAACTAAGTATGGAAATGTATATTTTGTTTAACCAGTTTAATTAAAATAGAAAAAATATAGGAAATATGTGTTTGCTTAGAATCTCAATATTTGGGGTTTTTAACATACCTCTGCTTTGCAAGTAGGAACTTGTTTATATAAAACTGTTTATATTTAAAGAAAAAAAAACCTCTAATGACTCCCATTTCTGTCCTTGACTTGATTTCAGGATCAGAAATCGAGGATTTCATTGCTGCTTTGAAGACTCAAAACATAATCCCAGAAATAACTCCAGAGAAAAACATCACAAGCCTTCCAGATTATAATGGAGCTATAAAAATATCCCTGGAAGGCAAGGTGACGGATATTTTTTTCCTTCTTTCATCCTGTACATCAACAGGATTTTCTGCAAAGTATTTAAATGAGAGAAATAAACACACCAGGAAAGGGAGAATATTTTTTTGGCAGAATAAATAATTTCAGTAGTGCTGCTCACACCTCTCAGGGACATGAAGGCCTTTTGTTTTGACATCTTCAGAGCCACCAGTTCACGGTCATGTGCAGCCCAGAGCCCATCAACTGCTTCCCTGTGCTCATGAACATCCTGAGCAACACCTTCCTGAGGCTCTTCAACTCCACCGCGCGCTTCCGCGTCTGGAGCAAGCTCTTCTACGAGGTGAGGGCCCTGCCCTGCTGGGCCAAAGTTAACTGGGATAGCTGAAGGGATGAAGACTGGACAGCTTGGAAAGCTGCCCCCAAAAACTTGGGGCAGTGGTGCCCCAGCTGGTGGTTCCTGGGGGTGTTTAATGATGATCCAAGGGTTCTGTGGGGTTTCGGTACCGTCAGATATTTAAGTTTGTGCTGTTGGGAGGGAACAGGGATTGTTCTTGGAAAAGAGAAGTTTCGGGGTGACCTAAGTGTGGCCTTCCAGTCCCTGATGGAAAGATGGAGATAAGACTGTTTACAAGGGCCTGGAATGACAGGACAAAGGGGAATGCATTCCCACTGAGCCAAATTGGTTTAGATTGGATATTAGGAGGAAATTCTCCCCTGTGAAGGTGGAGAGGCCCTGGCACAGGGTGTCCAGAGGAGCTGTGGCTGCTTCTTTATACCCTTTAAAGTTTTGAGCCTGCTTTGCCCTTCTCCTAATCCTTATCTCACAGAAGAAAATGAGTAAATCATTTTAGTGGGTGCACTGGCATTTGGCCAGCGCTCAACCCACCACACCCTGGATGCCTGGAAGTGACCAAGGCTGGGCTGGACAGGGCTTGGAGCACCCTGGGATAGTGGAAGGTGTCCCTGCCCACAGCAGGGGGTGGAATGAGACGAGCTTTAAGGTCCCTTCCAACCAGGCCATGCTGATGAATATGGTGGGAACACAACAGTGATCTCTGCAAACCCCACCTTTCCTCAGCAACAAAAAGCTGGTCTCCATCCTCAACAATTTACATTAATCCAAATACTTTCTGCAAATTCTAGGATGCTAAATGTCTTTTTTTTTTTTGGTTCTTTTTGCCTTGTTTTCTGTTCTTAAACACAGCTGAGTTACCATTAGTGTTCTTGCTCACTTGTACGTTCAACCACCTCATGAGCATCGAGCCAGCCAGATTTTCCCTGGGCAGCTGTCGACTGTGGATGACTCTGAATTTCTCCCCACAGGAGGAAACCTCAGTGCTAAAGAACTACATTTTTTTTGGCTTATTCACCTACCTGCTGGTTTTGGCTGCTGGTTTGCCTCCTCTCTTTGCCATGAGCAGCGTGGAGGATTACAAGGTAAAGAGCACGAGCTGCGGGTGGTCGTATACAAGGAGTGAATGTGATGCAAAATGCCTGTGGAGAGCACCAGTGGGGAGGCCCTGGCACAGGCTGCCCAGAGAAGCTGTGGCTGCCCCTGGATCCCTGGAAGTGTCCAAGGCCAGGTTGGGCAGGGCTTGGAGCACCCTGGGACAGTGGAAGGTGTCCCTGCCCACGGCAGGGATGATCTTTAAGGTCCCTTCCAACCCAAATCATTCTGTGATTCTGTGATTTCTAGGTAGGACGGTAGAAAAAAATCAGTCAGATGAGTACCAAAGTGCACTTCTCTGCATCCCAGGGAACCAGCTGCGGCTCACAATAATTTGGATGTTAAGAAAGCTTTTGAGATCGGAATGATTTCTTTTTTTTTTCCTTTTAGGAATGACGTGGTTTTCAACAACAGTTGAACTAAGAATTGGAAGTGCTCGGAAAGGAGAGGGAGGCTCAGCCAGGGAAGGGAGGAGCGAGGGAATAGAGAAGGAGCAGGATTGATGTTTTAGACTTCCCCTTTTCCCATTTTTGTCGCTTTGGCAGCTCCAGGCTCGCTCCCAGCTGCGGCTCGCGGGGCTCTTCCCCTCGGCCTACTGGTGTGGGCAGGCTGTGGTGGACATCCCGTTCTTCTGGAGCCTGATGTGCCTCATGTTCGGGATCCTGGTGCTCTTCACCCGCATCTTCCCCTTGGAGGCCAGCACTGTGCTGACCCTGGTGAGCTCTGGGCAAAAATGGGTGGGAACAGCTCCCTTCCCTCATTTCATAGCAGGGTTTGGCTTCAAGGAGTTTCTTTGCGATGGGCAGGTTTTCATATATCCACAGGCACCTCGTTGTCACTGATGTCTCTATGTCTCTCTAGATCATTTGCATCTTTGGTTATGGAATATCTCTTGTCCTCTTCGTTTATTTATTGGCCTTCAAATTTCGCATGGGGCGAAGAAATCGTTACATTTGGTCTTTAACCTTCATTTTGGTAAGCGAGGAGCATCTTCACTCTGAAATGTTTGATTTACACGCCTTGCCACTTGGGGCTTTATCTCAAATTTGCATCAATAAATTTCAATCCATATCAATATTCAGCAGAATAACCTGGATCACTGACAAATAACCTGGTTTTTTAGCAACAACACATTAATGCTGGAAATAGCTTTTCTGCTTTATTCCAGGTGAATTATGCTGCTTTTATGAACAGTGACTATCATGAAGCAATTTTCTACACCTGTGTGCTGATTCCTGTGTTTCCACCTGTGGGCTGGATCATGTTCACTGGACTAGTAAGCAAAACACATCCTACTAAATTCAATAATTATCTTAATGGTGCAAACCAGCAAAGCAAGAGGCACTTCCCAAATTCCCAGTCAAAAAGAGAGAGTGGGAAAAGAAAACAGGAAAAGAGAAGTGAGAGAAGAGGCTGAGATCTGACCTGTTAATCCCTTGTTTGACTGGGATATTTTTGGTTTGTTTAGTCACAGAGAGCTGTTACAGCAGCTCTGTTTTGGCAGCCTGGGTGGCATGGGAGGGGAAAGTGGTGGAGTGGGAAAACCAGGAAGGAGGAGCTGGGAGAAGGTCAAAGAACTGGGAAGAGAGAAGCAATGGTAGAAAAGGTCGACTTAACCTGAGTGATTTGAGGCCCCTCCGAATTACTGCAGCCGAGAAAGCCACAACCCCCCAAAGAAAAAAAAGGCAGATCAAAGCTCCTTTATCCCATCCTGAAGAGAAGCTGAACATCCCTACCTGCCACGCTTGCTGTGACCCTGCCCCGAGACAGTGCTAAGGAATTTTCTAAGTGACTGATCTCCTTTTCTTCCAGAATTTCATCATATATAACGACGACACGATTTTTGAAACATGGAATCACATCTACGTGCCTGTCTTCGCGGTAAGGAGGGATTTGGAGATGGTTGCTTGGGCAGGGATGACTGCCACCGATGCAGTGGGCTTGCACTGGGCTTGTAAACTCTCCCCATAAAGAAAGGATGGGTTTTGTAGTCAAAATTTCCCATGAAGTGTTGGCAGGGGAGGAGAATTCCAAATAATCATGGCCTTGTGCCTCATGTGGCCCTTGGATGCTGCAAAAATGGGGCGGGGGGGGTTAAGTGGAGCTCACGTAGAAGGCAGAGATATTATTAATAAGCTGATCATTCCAATGCTGCTTCTACAAAAGGGTGATGTGATCTCCCATCCCACAGGATGTCTGTTGGGGTGCAGATGGATTATCTGGGCTAGAACTGCTGTAAGAAGCCAAAGCTTTTGCAAACAGAGAGAAATGGATGCGAAGCATCAGTTTAGCTCCTTCCCCTTGCAGACCTTTCCAACAGCCGAAATTAATGAGCTGGGTTCCTGCATCCCTTTACAATTAGAACTGACGGAGTGTGTTGCTGCCTTGTCTCCCCACAAACCTGATTAATGTCTGGCTTGCAGCCGTACGTCCACGGTGTGATTTTCGCTGTCCTCCTGCGCTGTTTGGAGATGAGATACGGAGAAGCAGTCGCGGGGTTTGATCCCGTCTTCAGGTGTGCCCCAGGGATTCCTCGTGAGCCACACTTGTCCCAGTCCTCAGGGTGGGCTCGGAGCTGCACGGCCAGGCAGGACCCTGACAGCAGGAGGGAAAAACATCATGGGTGGAAAATGTTTTTCAAAATGGGGATAAAGCTCATGTTTTTTTAGTTTTTTCAATGTCCTTGAGAGGATAAAAATTGTGATTTCAGCTTTTTTTTAAGGTTCATAGCTGAGGTTTCAGGAAAATTTTCTACAGGGGCTAAATTAGAGTTACAAATCAAAACAGAAAAATTTTGGCTCCTTTTCAAAGGTGTCAGTATTGCTCCAAACCGGATGGAGACTTCTCCTAAATCTTCATCAGGTCGGGGTTGTCTAAGTGCTCTCTGCCCATCTGTCACCACCACCAAGTGACCAACCACCTCAGTCACGTGGGAGAAGACTTGTAAAAAGTGTTTAATTATCAAACACAACCAAGTGTGGGAGTTAAATGCCCAGATTGGTTTGCAAACCTGCCGGGTGTATTTTAATTCTCCTTGAACAGACGATTGGCTTGTGTGGAGCAGGGGACCAGTCAATAACGAAAGATGAAGGAAAAGCTAAAGCTGGCTTTTATTTTCTCAGCCGTGCCAGTGGGGTTTAGCTTTCACCCCCCCTCCAGGAGTGAATATTTGAGCAAACACTGTCTGTGGAACAGCTCTCAGTGATCCTTGTGTGTCCCTTCCAACTCTGAACCTGTGAGCTCCCCGGGGCCAAATAAATTTTGGGTTTCACTGGCGCTGCCCTGGGAAAAAACTTACGAACACCAACAGTTTTGGAAGTGATCCCCAGTGAAAGCATCTCTCCTCCTCCACTCGTAGGATCCAGCAGAGAAGAGTGGTGACCCAGCAGAACAAGGAGCACCCTGGAGAGGAACCCCCCGAGGTGCAGGCGGAGAGGGACAGGGTGCGGAGCGCGATGGCCTCGCTGCAGCAGGAGGAGGTGAATCCAAACCCAGCCCTCTGGATTGTTTTCCTTTTCATTCTCCAGCATTTTCACTCTCTCATCTGCCTCTGCTTTCTTAGCTCATGCACTCAGATCTGCTGATCTCATCTCACCGTCCAGCCCACGGTCACCACAAGGACTTTAGCTGGCACCATTATTTTTATTCCCATTCTGCTTATTTTCCTTTCTTTTCCCTCTGTTTCATGGCTTTTTAATTTAGAAATTTTCTCTTTTTCAAAGTCCTGCTTAATGGTAAGAACAGATCAGCTGTCTGGGGGGATAGGAGGAGAGTTTTTATTTCCCTCTCCGTCTCTTCACAGGACTTGGTTGTTGTCAGCAGTTTGCGCAAGGAATACCAAGTCAGGACAGCCACTTCCATCTTTAAGAAAAAGAAGAAACTCGCCGTCAAAAACCTCTCTTTTGGTGTTAGAAAAGGTTCAAGTACTTTGCTGCACTCCCTGTCATATAAATGACAAAAATCTAAAGCGAAGGTCTCCTTTGGAGACAATGTTTTTGTTAGAATTTTCTCGTGGGCAACCAGACCTGATGCTCTGTGCTCCTGCATTCAAAGTTTTAATTTATGAGGATAAAACAACCCTTTCTCCTCCTGTACTTTTGGATATTACACAGAATACAGGGGAGAAGCCATATTAACAATAAAAATTATTGACAGTTGTTGCATATTTGTTCCAGGAGAAGTCTTAGGTCTGTTAGGACCCAACGGAGCTGGGAAAAGCACAACTCTAACCATGATTTCTGGAGGTGTAGCAGTGACTGCTGGGGAGGTAGGTGGCTCCTTTGGAGCAGCTGCAGAGATGACCTTGGTGCCTTTAAAAATTAAGGATGTGATAAGGCAAGCCTGCAACATCTCTCTACAGTCAGGGGGTTTATGGATGTTTATGTACAATTTATATGTGCTGGATATTTACAGAGCTGAGAAGAAAGTGTTGATTTATGCCAAGCATAAATTCTAGTGTTCATCAAAGTCAGCGTTGCAGATTTAAGAGTTTGAGCAACAGGAAATCTTCAGCTGGCATTGGAAACCCGTTGTGAAATGTCACAAGCCCCGTAAGAATTGTTGACATCTAAAAAACCCCAAAAATAACACTCTCCATAAACAGCCTTGCAAAACCAGGAAATTGAAAACGAATGTGAGCAGCGTTGGGCCAGCAACAATCCATCACTTAATTACGTGCAGAATGATTAATGGCATGTGCTGGGGGAGGGGAAATGCCATTGCTCTTACAGATTCGGGACTGAAGGCTGGAAATAGAAAAGTTGGAAAATAGGAAGTCTAGGAAAAGACAGGCTGATGTGGGTAACATTACCCAGAGTGAAAAGGCAGATGGATCACCCTGCTCGTGGAGCCACACAGTGACCACTCACAAGTGGCTACTGGCCACACAACTGCTTGGCTTGGCCAGCTGGGCAGGGCTTAGGGCAACCTGGGCTGGTGGAACCACGGCAGGGGCGGGATGGGATGAGCCCCAAGATCCCTCCGACCCACCCTGTGACTGTGTGACCCCACAACCACAGAGCTGGGTGTGTTCGTGCAGGTGCTGCTCAGGGGCCGTGATGAAGCCCCCCCGTGCCCGGGGGCCCTGGGCTGGTGCCCACAGCAGGACCCGCTCTGGCCACACCTGACGGTGCTGCAGCACCTGGAGGCCTTCACTGCCATCCGAGGGATGAGGGAAGAAGACGCTGCTCTTGCCATCAGCTGGTAGGAAGCCAAATGATCTCATGTCTTGGTTCTCCCTCCCTGCAGAGGCAGGGAACCTCCCAGCCCGATCACTCTGTGATTTTATAGGGCAGGGAAGGGTTTCTCTGTTAACAAACCTGTGCGTGATTAAGAGACAGCACCTTCAGCGCCTCTCGCCCTGGAGCTCTGCTATTTTATACTGTTCTCAGTCCCTTGCCAATGAAGATCGTAGCCCAAGTTTACCTGGGAAAATTCAGAAAAAAAGAAATCAGACTTGCCCCAGTTCATGGCCAGTTGCATGAGTAACTCCCTTTTCTCATTAGCTGCACTTCCTGCCTTGAATTTCTGCAAAAATTCCTCAATTTACCATCCAAGTTAGGAACAAAATCACCGAGTAACCCAAGGTGATGGATATCAACCAAAACATGTCAGTGTCTGGTTCCTCAGCACCCCTGACCAGAGTCTGCACACCAACATGATCATTTGAGGCTTTTCCCTTTCCATTCCCCACAGCATAGGAAGGGCCTTGGATCTCCTGAAGCATTTCAAGACCCCAGCGAGGAGTTTATCTGCTGGAGAAGCCAGAAAGGTGCGTGTTGGATTTGTCTTTGCTATGTGAGCAAACCCTGCCTGCTCTTCCTCGGACGTGGTGCACAGGAAACCTTCAGCTGAGTGGGTTCCTGGCATCATTCATTTTCATCAATACCTTCTGAATCCAGCCTGGCAGGATTCCCTCTCTCCTCCTCACCCTCTTTTCCCCCACTCTCCTGCACTGTGTGTTTAATAAGTGCTAACCACAAATTGGATTTACAATCACCTCTTCACGCCCCACCACTTACATCTGCCAGTAAATGGGATGGAAAACCACTTTCACATCTTTGGCAGGCTCAGGAGTTCTGAGGAAATCTGATTTTGAGAGATTAAAACGTTAACTGAGAGCACCTGAAGTGGTTTTTTTTTAATCCTTGTTCCTCCTGTACTTTGGAATCAAGAGCTTCAGCTTTGAAAAATTCACAGGGATTAAGATGCACCAGTTTTGCAGGGAAATAAAGGAGCCCTGACCTCGTGTTGTTCCAATTCCAGCTGTCTTTTGCTCTGAGCATCCTGGGAGACCCGACAGTGATGCTCTGGGATGAGCCTTCCGTGAGCGTGGACCCCAAAGGGCAGCGCCGCATGTGGTGAGCAGCCCTGGCCTGGCAGGAATGGGAATCTGGGACAGGTTTGACAGGATGGGCCTCGCCCTCCCTGTTGTAGGAACTCTTGGGCAGGCAAAGAGGTTCTGTCATGGTGACAGAACCCATCTGTCTTTTCCCTTTTTCCTCATGCCCAGGGGATGGGGAGAACTTGCTGAGCTCCTCACTCAGCTGGCAGCAAGCCCTGTAATATGCCCATTAATGCACCCCAAAAAAATCTCAGTGGACACCACCTGAACCCATGAGTTTGGTAAAAAAGACACAAAAGATTCCTGTTTTCTTCGGAGCAAGAGAAAAAACTGTAGGTAGTTCTCCCTTCAGGCATCCAGCCCTGGTGTTTGCTTTTGCTTTCCATCACCAGTTCACACCATCAGGGTAAAATTTGGAGGGATGCTGACATGACAAATGGCAACACAGCAGTGGCACCCACATCATCTTTAAACGAGAAAACTAGAGTCTCTTAAAAGGTCGTCCACTTTTTAATAACTTTAAAAAGTTGTTTCTAGGGAGGGAGACGTAGCCCAGGAGATTTTCTGTGGCTATTCCCAGGAAGTGACTGTGATCCCTCTGTTCCCAGGAAGATGATTCAGGCCTCCATGAGGAGCAAGGACAGGGCAGCCATCCTGTGCACGCAGTCCCTGGAGGAGACGGCGGCGATGTGTGACCGCGTGGCCATCCTGGTGTCCGGCCGGCTCCGGTGGGCACCGCGAGCAGGGGGTTTGGTCTGGGGGGCTTTGGGGGGTTTGTTTGTTTGTTTTAATTCTTAATCTAATGGAAAATGCTGGTTTGGATCCTCCCACATGTGTAATGGTTTTGTGAGGAGGTAGCACGGTGTAAACTGATGGATAAGAGGACGTGCAGCTACTCCTCAAGCCCAGCGATCGATTCATTTGCCGGTCCTGGTGGTTTGAGCAATGCTTTCCCCCCTCTGCAGCTACATCGGCTCCCTTGAGGATCTCAAAAGTAAGTTTGGCACAAGTTACCACCTAGAACTCAAAATGACAGACGTAGGGCAAAGCGATGCTCTCCACACCGAAATCCTGAACCTCTTCCCCCACGCGGCTCGGCAGGAAAGGTCAGTGTCCAAGAGCTGCCCACAGCCTGGATCTGGGCTGGGATGCTCTTTTCCTCCCACTGAGCTTGCTCAGGGATTTATCTGGGAGCACAATTACCCTACAAACCCCCCCAAAATATGACACTGAGTCACAAGATGAACAATTCATTCTTTTATTACTTTTTCAGGACTTCTTCCCTGCTCACCTACAAGATCCCAGTGGCAGATGCACTACCTCTGTCCAGGTCTTTCTCCAAGCTAGAAGCAGGTAAAAGGAAACCATCAGTTCAATTAGGAAATCACTTTCAAATTGTTGATATGGACTTGGTTTTTAAGGATGCTTTCTCCACTCCTCCGCAGCTAAACGGAATTTCAGGCTGGAGGAGTACAGCTTGTCACTGAACACTTTGCACCAGGTAGGCTGATGTAGGAGCTCCAGGCTGGGAGCTGCCTGTGGAAAAGGAAGAAATAACCTGTGGCCAGCCCAAATACAGCCAGTCCATGGCAGTGATGGGCTTGTTTCCACTGTGTCCCGTTGCAGGTGTTTGTAGACCTCACCAGGGATGCAGAGGAGCACGACCTGGAGGTGGCATCCAACGGGGCTGTGGAGCACAGACCCCTTCAGCCCTGAGGCTTGGAGCCACAACGGGAAATATTCCATGTATTTCATGAGTGTTACTGAATTTCATCAGTGTCACTGATACCTGTGGTCAGCTGCAGCCCCAGCACTCCGTGACCTGTCACAACACACACAGCCCTGCAGGTGTTCTGCCTCACAGAGAAAAAAAAGAGTTCTTATTTTAATAAATAAAGCCTTTATCCTTTGACAAATTGATGCCTGGCATGGAGATTTGAATTCCTGGTCCCCAGGCTGCGAGGGAGGCTGTGGCTGGGAGAGGGGGCTCAATCCCTGGAGAGAATCAGGAGCGAGCCCAGGGAAGGCTCTGACACCTCACTCATCCCTGGCAGGAGGACAGCAGGTCTTTGCCTTGCTCAGTCCTGAGAATCCCCCCTCTGGCTGCTGGGATGTGGCCAGCAAAGGTGCTGATTCCTGGGAGAGGGG
Organism: Cnemophilus loriae; assembly: GCA_013397755.1. NCBI lineage: Eukaryota > Metazoa > Chordata > Aves > Passeriformes > Corvidae > Cnemophilus > Cnemophilus loriae. The sequence continues at coordinate 452,182 of VZTF01005238.1, forward strand.
GGCACAGGGCTGTGTCTTGACCCAAAAAGCTGCTCTTGCTGTGAGTTCCAGCTCGGGCCAACTTGGCCCATCTCATCCCCACCACTGGGGCTGGTGAGAGAGGAAAGGACTCAGCAGTGGCTGGAAAAGTGTAATGAAAACTAGCATCATAGCCAGTTATATATTATATACATATATAACTATATATATATATATAAAAAATATATATATATATAATTATATGGTATATATACATATATATATATATATACACACACATATATATG